>CM031377.1:52589144-53010251 GCA_018208015.1 Medicago ruthenica | reverse complement strand
TCGTTTTTTTCCTCGGGAAAAAGACGCGCAAATCCTCCGAGGTCGTCCTCGAACGCTCGGAGGTGCCTTTGTGAAGCCGCCACCAAAGTTTTTGTGTAAAGGGAACGTTGATAAACCCTTAAGTTTTTTTTTGTTGTAAAGGGAAACGATAATAAAACCCTTTGACGATGAGGATAAGGATTAGGTCATCGCAACCATTGTCGGGTTCGGGAGTCGGTTACGTGAGGGGAAGGTATTAGCACCCCTACGTCCGTTGTACTCAACGGGAACCTTCTATTTGGTTAAAGCTTGAATTGTTTTTTTTATACTTTGCGTGCATGTTCATTTATGTTAAAAATATAATAAAGGGGGGAAAGAGATAAAAACAAACGAAAAAAAAGTTTTTATTATTGTGCTTGACAAGATGTCGATCTTGCTCCTACGTATCTCCCGGTAGTCGGAGAATTCAAAGCATACGTAGTTCTTTGATAGAAAAACGTATGTGTTGGTTGATTTTAATTGGACGATGTTTTAACCGAATTCTTGCGATTAAACGTAGCTTGTATGCTCGCACTTGGAGACTTATTAAGCGTTCGTTCGCGAATCACATTAGAATTGTTAAAAGGTACGTCCGTTAGGGTAGAGGGTTGAATTGGTCGCTATGGGACCGAGAGAGGTACAATGGACTCATATAAGTCAAACATTGACCGAGTGGACTCCGAGAGTCGGGCGATTGTTCGATTGATCCACTGAGATCAAGAACGGGTACAATGGACTCGGACGAGTCGAACATTGACCGAGTGGACTCTAACGAGTCGAGGGGTTGAGTCTAATGGCCAACGGGGGACCAAAAGGCTTGGATTGACCACAAGGGGCCAAGATTTGGTTTGGTTAGGGTTGTACATATTAAAAAAAGGGAATGACGATTGTCCGAGCGACGAGACATACGTCACGCATTCGTACAATCGGGGCGATGGAGAGACATACGTCACACCATCCCTTTTTCATTCATGTTTTTGGATTGAATTCTTTAGAAATCCCAAGGTATGTCAAAACATATGGTTTGAAAACCCAAAAATGGGAAGGTTTAGCAATTTGCTGAAAACGCGCAAGTTCGTCTCATTTTGCGAAAATGCGAACGTAAACGGTGTATGTTCATCTTTGAGTTTTGAACATCATGAACAATATTTATTGTTCAAGTTTAGATTGAAAAGATGAACATAGCTTGTTTGTTCATGTGGTTTTGAGAATTTGGGAACATAACTTGCTTTGCAAGTTACCCACAAAATGGTTATACGAACTTGTGATTTTGCCAAAATTATGCAAAAACCTTGTTATGGTTTGAAGAACATGGGTTTAAAAACTCTTAGGTTCTGAGCTCTGGGGCTAGAACCTCAAAAATTGGTTGGTTTGATACAAAAACTCAGGTTCTGAGTTCTGTCATGGTCGCACTGCGACCATGACTTCGCACTGCGAAGCATGCGAAATTTTGGGTTCAGAAGCTGTTTCTGAACTTTTGTTCAGAAACAACTTCTGAACACACTCAAGACCTTATAGATGGGTGAAAAACTTTGAGTTTTTGGGGTGAAAAAGGTTGGACAAACCAGTTTTGATGTTTTGAAAACCTTGGGATTTCTTTGAAATTCAAAAGGGGTTTTTTAGGACAAGAGTTTTGAGCCAAAATAGCTATGCAAACACAATTAAAATGCAAGATAAAGAGCTTAGTAACTTACAGAACTCCTTAGCAAAGCTCCAGCTGCACTTGATTTGATTTGGTTGAAGGCTTGTGCAAAAGGTTTTGAAGATTTGTGATGAACTTGAACTTTGTAAGCTTTGTGTTGGATGGATTGTTTCTGGTTATTTGTGGAGGTTTGTGAGCTAAAATGAGTAGAGTTTCTGCTCTTTGAATGCTGTGTTTCTGTTTTAACAAGTGTTTGTAACCTTGGGCATTGCCTCTATTTATAGGCCAAAATCAAATCTTTGTCATCATTACACAATCCCAAAATTCAGCTGATTTGTGGCCAAGATTAAGCTGAATCCCTTTGCATTAAATGCTAATGGATAGAGGCAACCCTGCCTTGTATCAAGGGGCAAGATCCAGCTTGATTTCAGCCACAAATTCAACATTCTAGAAGGTAATGATGAAGAACAAAGCTGATTTGCAATTGGCTAATGCTTGGGGATCAATCCTTGCAATCTCAATGGTTGATCAATGAAAACGTGCACTGTAATGTGCAGAGATTGAGGGATGAAAAGGCTACTTATGGCTGGTGTGAGAGGGTGAAAAGCTGCTGCAAAACAGAGTAGGCAATCATGGTTTTTCAAGTGAAAAAACCCAGCTGGTTTGACTGGTTTTAGGGGCAGCAAGCAGGAGGAAAGTCCTCAAGCAGGTGGCTGGCAACCTTGTGGTGGTTAGCAGGTCACCTGGGAGGGACTAGAGCTGCCCAAGGGCAAGCCCACTTGCTTGTCACATGCTAGGTTGGAAGAAAAAGCTTCCAACCTTGGCATTAATGGCAAGTCCTTCAACTCTGGCTTTGCTTGGCCCAATTAGCCATGAATGCTACTTAAAATAATTATGGAAATGATATGCAACAAATTCTGGAATTAAATCCAAGAAACCAAAAATCTGCAGAAAAATCGCAGACTTCGCAGTGCGAAGTGGGCTTCGCATTGCGAAGTCAATTTTGAAATGTTGACTTTTCTGTTGACTTTTGTTGACTTTTGACTTTTTTCCCCTCTTTGATTTTTTTTGATTTTTGTTTTAAAATGCGTAGGACAAAATTAGGGTACTACAGCTGCCCCTACTTAATTGTGTCTTCGCATAGAGTGCGTGAGTGCCGAGGGCATCTCATGAACTCTTTGCGAAGATCAATTAAGTACAAAAGAAGGACCCGAATTTTGTCCTTCGCGAAATGCAAATGTAAGGGTTGGTAGGGGTTGATCGTATCCAGCCGCTAACACTGGAGGTAGATCCACTGGGGGATGAAGGTAATCTTATCTAGGCACTGCTTCTAGAGGTCGATTCCTGAGGATGGAGTTTTACTCTAGGATGTCACTAGAGGTGGAACATTGAGGTAGGGTGTCTTGTCTAGGTACCGCTTCTAGAGATCGATACCTAAGATGGAGGTTTACTCTAGGTACTGCTTCTAGAGGTGGAACAATGAGGTAGGTGATCTTATCTAGGTACTGCTTCTAGAGGTCGATACCTAAGCTAGGTGATCTTATTCAGGTACTGCTTCTGAATATCGATTCCTAACGAGTTGTGATCTTATTCAGCCGCTAACACTGAAGGTCGATACACTGGGGGAGGTGATCTACTCTAGGTATTGCTTCTAGAGGTCGATACCTAAGCTAGGTGATCTTATTCAGGTACTGCTTCTGAATGTCGATTCCTAACGAGCTGCGGTCTTACCCTAAATAGGTGCCCCTGGTTGAATGTTGATGGATGCTGGTGAATATGTGATACTTGCTGGAGAATCCTTGTTAAGGATGCATGCTTTATGGAATGAAATGCATATGTATGAATGGTTTTAAATATGCATGCATGAATAAAATGATGTTGGTTGGGTGCCGAGCAGAGTCGGTCTTTGTTTGTGGTTGTGTTCATGACAGTTGGGCTCTCTTTTGTGTTAGTTTTTTGGTTGGTCGGTTTGGAAGGACGAGGTCCTTTGCCTACATACCCAAATGGGATCAAAACCGGTGTAGTTCGAGCCTAAGCCCGAAAATTGTGTTTTTTGGTTGGTCGGTTTGGAAGGACGAGGTCCTTTGCCTACATACCCAAATGGGATCAAAACCGGTGTAGTTCGAGCCTAAGCCCGAAAATTTGTGTTTTTGGTTGGTCGGTTTGGAAGGACGAGGTCCTTTGCCTACATACCCAAATGGGATCAAAACCGGTGTAGTTCGAGCCTAAGCCCGAAAATTTTGTTTTTTTGCCAATAATGATTGGACTTTTGTTTGGGGTTGAGACTCCTTGGGGAGTATCAATGAGGTTTGGCTTATAGGATCATTTTGGAAGCATGATCGATATCCAGCCTTTGTTGGTGTTTGGATGTTCAGGGTGTTTGTTGGGGAATTTTGTTCCGCTTGACCCTTGGGGTTGATGAAACAAGATTAGGTCGGCAAGGTAAAAAGTGGACCGGTATTAACATTCGGTAATCCTCACAGGGATAAACTCTCAGGGGATACATTTAAATACGGACAGGGTAATACCGCAATAATTGATAAGGAATAAATACCTCGTGGGGATTGTTAACCTGCTGTATAAATCGTGCTAAACTGTTGAGGAGCATGACTGATGGTTCCGTTGGGAGATGCTTGTACTTCAGTTAATCAGCCTTGCTTGGATTGTCCCTTCAGGCTCTTGATTTGACGGGGATATTCCTTTTCGAATTACTGGTGCCCAGAAATCACTTTAGCAATTAACCGTACTTGGCCTGCGAGGCTTATCTGCTCCATGGATAGACTTTGATGCACGTTTTTTTTTTAAGTATTCACAATTCAGAGAAAATGTGCTTGGTATTACTTATTCAAAACATAAAAAGATTTCACGTAAAAAATTTTGTTTTGGAAATATATACACTATCATAGATGGAAATTTCGACAAAAATAAAAGATTTCGCTTGGGAAGAATTTCGTTAATGGGGGAAGTAACTTGCCCCAAAGGTGTAGTTCCTTTAATCGTGTTTGGGATTGATGGTGCCAATTGGGCCCTTTGTTGGGTGTTTGAGGAATGTTAACGACAATTGGGCTTTTTATGTGTTGCAGGGAGGGTACTGAGCATGGTTGAGCTTTGAACGATTTGTGCACTGGGAGCAATCAGGTTTTGGTTTAAAATTGTGGGTGGAGATGGAAATTGGGCTTTATTGTTGGTTGCCGAGCGAGATCGGGCTTTTTGGTTTTGGTTGCCGAGCGAGGTCGGGCTTTTTGACTTTGGTTGCCGAGCGAGGTCGGGCTTTTTGACTTGGTTGCCGAGCGAGGTCGGGCTTTTTTTTACTTTGGTTGTCGAGCGAGGTCGGGCTTTTTGACTTTGGTTGATTCATATGAAATTTGCGCCCGTAATTGTGCCCCTTATTATTCCGAGATTGTACTGAAAGAAACGAAATAAACACCACACAAAAAAAAATCATATCATACAGTTCAAATTAGTAGCATGCTTATTAATGAACCAACCTATCACTCATTTAAGTAAATAAACAAATTGAACATTAATGGTGAGGGGTTATGAACACTCATCCGGCAATTTTGCTAGCATTCCGATCGAGTTATATGTCCATCCAACTATTGTTTTTTAAAAACATGAAAGCATTGATCAAAAGGTCTTTAAGGGTTGTAATTTGGCTGGGCTACAAAAGAAATGCCATATGTGGGGAAATTGAATTCAAATAGCCAAGCAAAGGGAACATTCTTTCTAACTTACCCCTTTCTTTGTTCAAATCACAATTTGGTGATTCACAAATGTTTTTTCTCCTTGATCTTGACAACTCTTGGATTTTATCGGTCTTCTTTTCTCTTTCTCTTTCTTTTTCTTTTTCTTGGTTTGCTTTGTTTTTCTTTCCTTCTTTTTTTCTTTGGTCGTCAAGATCAATTTAAAAAATTAAACGTTCGCTTGACTTTCACAAACCTCCCCTTTTTCCCAACTTGTTTCAATATGATGTCCTAATTGAATGTTCTTTCCTCTTTTGGCAAGGGACACTAATTATGATGTTTTAAGGGTTCAAAAATCGAAAGGAAAATATCAGAATTCAGTGATGTTTTAACTATGAACTGAATATAATTTTTTACAAACTCCGGCAATCTCATTAAGCAGTTGAGCTTATGAAAGTTGGCAGTTCACAGTTAAAAATTCTGATTTGTTAGGCTCAAAGGGGTTTAACAAATACTCACTTCTTACAGGGTGGGCTGTTTGTGGTTGATCGTTTTCTCTCGTTTTCAAACAAATGCCTTGATCATGTCAACACTTTTATGTAATTAAAAACAAAATTCAGATTTAACATAAAAAAATCGAGCTAAACAAAAATGTCGATCTCCTGCGTATGTATTATGATAACTTTGGGGATTCCTCACATCTGGCTGGTTCTAAAAAATGGTTCAATAGAACAAGCATATTAAATAATGTGAATTGTATGGTATAATTTGGTATGGGATATACATTTCCCTTTCAAATTTTAATCAGGGAAAGAAATAGGAAACATGCATTTTAGCTTTGCGAAAATTAATCACATTTATCGCTACCATTTGTCTATGGTTAAAACTTTGGCTTAAATCCGCTGCGGAAAGTTTTGTCGAATTTGCATTACCAATGATAGATAACAAAAAATTTCAACATTCACACATATTAAAAATAAATAGGCATGATTATGATGCAAACGCTAGGTAATAAAAACAAAAGTACTCGAATAATAAAGCGAGAGTATCAATATAGCTACAAAGTACCAAACAAAAAGGAAACTCTAAAAGTGTACGAGAAAGATGACATAAACATGAACAACAAAATATGAGAAGTCATAAAAAAGGTCACTCAAGGAGTGAAAGCCTCATCATCCTCGGTCTCCTCATCCTCGTCCTCCTCGTCCTCATCCTCCTCATCACCTCCTCCCTGGCCTCCTGCCGCTGTGCCACTGCCTCCAGCCTCTGAATGCCCTGGCCTATCCCCGGGCCAACGACCATGAGCTGCGAACATCTGGGGTGTCGGTATCTGATCATCAGGATCCGTCGGCCTCCCTAGCTGCCTCTGAAGACGATACATGGAATCATGCATCATAGTCATGTATCGATGGGAGGAGGCATTCTGCTCCAATATGAAAGTGCAAGTGCGACAGTCCCCTGATGCTGGTGGAGGCCTAGGCCGTGGCTGCTGTGCCCTCGCTCTCCTCCCCGTGCAATGTCTGGAGATGTACTCGTCCGTAATGGGGTTCTTAATGGTTTCGGACACCTGGGAGGGATAACTACGCGGGCGTCCCGGCAGAGTCCCATGATAAGACCCGGGAAAGCAAGTGGACACATCTTCTTGGCCGGTGGCTTGATGCCACTCTCGACCACTATCTTAATCTCCTGGCAAATGGCCCTGGCCACATCTACTTGTTTACCGGTGAGGATATAGTAGATAGGGGAGTGACATCCATAGTGGTGGAAGAGGTATGGCTTTTGGGTTTTATGTTGTGGACGATAAGGTGGAAAATGACCTGGGCATAGGTGGTGAGGTTGCCCCTGAGGGCCTTTGTGGGCTGCCCTGCTGCATTAAGCTCATAACTTTCCGGATTGGAAAATGGTTTGAGCATAGAGATCGTGGTTCCAATTACCACGATTCTGGTGCTTATGGAAAGCACACAACTCATCATTTTCCAATTGGAAAGGGTTTCGGAGATAGGTATTGATGGCGTCGCGATCGAATCGAATGATCCGACCACGCACCATGGTCTGGTATGTAAACTCCCCCTCTGGATCCACGGGAATGGCGTTTGCATAGAATTCCCGGATTATGTCGTAGTTGAGGTTAAGGGGAGGGTTTACCAAAACTCCCCACTGGCGGTGGTTTATTAATCGGGCCAACTCCCTCCAAGGGCCCCTGTCACTTATGATGAATTGCCTCTCCGGCCAGAAGGTCCTGCCAAGAAGCTCTTCATATCTCTCCTGGTTCCGAAGACTTAGGAAGCGTGAGGCATCAAAACCCCCTTGCGGTCTCGATCCGGATGCCTCACCCCTTGAGCGTTTTCCCACTGGTCTTGGTGCCATCTGCAAGGAAAAGGGCAAAGTCAGTATGATTGCAAGTGATTAAAAGTGATATGAATGGGATTGGAGGAAAAAATGGGAGAAACACAGGTTCTGTTCCTGCTACAGTCGCACTGCGAACATACGGTCGCAGTGCGAAGTCATGCGAAAATTCTGGGCTGCCCAGAAAGATGGGTCGCAGTGCGAAGTTCATCTTTGCTCTGCGACCCTGACAGAACAAATCCATAAAATCCTTGGATAACTACCCTATACTCTTAAACTAAACTCTAAACAAAGCCTGTTAGATGAATGATTAAGGATAAATGCATGGGTAATGTTTACAACTAACATGGCAACTTGTTTTGATCAAATTTCTATAAAATGGGTAGAGTGGATTTCGTGTAAGATTACTCACAGATGGGAAAGGAAATGAGCCTACTTTAACTACCCATGACATACATTTACTAGATTATAACTTATTCCTAGCATGGCAAGAAGAAACAGGAACTAATTACAATCCTTAAACCCTAAAATGGAAGTTTAAAAGTTTTAGCCAAAACCTAAGACCCATAACACGAATCAGAAGTAAAGCAGGATAGAGAAGATGAATCGTACCTTGCTGCTTGCAGAGAAGAGTGATTTTTACTTGGATTAGGAAAGAAGAAGAAAAATGGAAAAATGGGTATGATTTTTTGTTTTTGAAGAGTTGCTTTTGTGAGAAGAGAAAAACTTTTTTTTAGTTAAGTTAAATAATAAAATAACGGTTAGATAAGATAGTGGAAAAAAGTAGTTGGAGGGAATTAATGCTGGCTAATGACCTTTGAAATCTGGGCTGACAAAATTCGCAGGCTTCGCACTGCGAAGTATGTTTGCTCTGCGAACCTCAAAATCAACTTCGCAGTGCGAATATACCTTTGCTCTGCGAAGTGCTCGAATTTTGAAAAAAGAAACTCCCTCTCAACACAATGGTCATTTTTATTTCAACTATAATTATGCATATAAAATAACAAGTAAATAAATGCTGATTGCCCCTGATGGGAAAACAAAACACAAGGTAACAAGCATGAGTGAAGGTGAATGGGTGGTGTGCAAGGGGTGTGATATGTAGGTTCAAAATTCCCCCATCCTCACATGTAAGCTCTAATGGTAATTCCTAAGAAGAGGTCCTTAGAGTCATTAACCTCATATGGAATTAGGGTTGTCTATGGACATACGTCGCATGACTTCAATTAATTCCATATGAGAATCTCGTCTAAGCGGGGTTGGGCATCCTACCTCACGGACATACGTCAACGCGGGCTTCCGCACACAACCTCCTGCTAACTTAGTGTTTTTCTCAAGCTCGGGTAGAGAGCCTCACACGTCCGGCATTAACCCGAACAATGTGGAGTAACATCACTCAAGTAACCCCCGCATTTGATATAATATGAATATAAAGCAGATAAAGCAAATATAAAACATAAATAACATGCATGAATAAATAAATAAACATGACACGCAAAGAAAAAAACAATTGACTTTAAACCAAATAGGTTAGGCTTGACTCGCTAGTGGGAACAGGGTCCCCAGTGAAGTCGCCAGCTGTGCGCACCTCGTTTTTTTCCTCGGGAAAAAGACGCGCAATCCTCCGAGGTCGTCCTCGAACGCTCGGAGGTGCCTTTGTGAAGCCGCCACCAAAGTTTTTGTGTAAAGGGAACGTTGATAAACCCTTAAGTTTTTTTTGTTGTAAAGGGAAACGATAATAAAACCCTTTGACGATGAGGATAAGGATTGGTCATCGCAACCATTGTCGGGTTCGGGAGTCGGTTACGAGGGGAAGGTATTAGCACCCCTCACGTCCGTTGTACTCAACGGGAACCTTCTATTTGGTTAAAGCTTGAATTGTTTTTTTATACTTTGCGTGCATGTTCATTTATGTTAAAAATATAATAAAGGGGGGGAAAGAGATAAAAACAAACGAAAGAAAAAAGTTTTTATTATTGTGCTTGACAAGATGTCGATCTTGCTCCTACGTATCTCCCGGTAGTCGGAGAATTCAAAGCATACGTAGTTCTTTGTAGAAAAACGTATGTGTGTTGGTTGATTTTAATTGGACGATGTTTTAACCGAATTCTTGCGATTAAACGTAGCTTGTATGCTCGCACTTGGAGACTTATTAAGCGTTCGTTCGCGAATCACATTAGAATTGTTAAAAGGTACGTCCGTTAGGGTAGAGGGTTGAATTGGTCGCTATGGGACCAAGAGAGGTACAATGGACTCATATAAGTCAAACATTGACCGAGTGGACTCCGAAGAGTCGGGCGATTGTTCGATTGATCCACTGAGATCAAGAACGGGTACAATGGACTCGGACGAGTCGAACATTGACCGAGTGGACTCTAACGAGTCGAGGGGTTGAGTCTAATGGCCAACGGGGGACCAAAAGGCTTGGATTGACCACAAGGGGCCAAGATTTGGTTTGGTTAGGGTTGTACATATTAAAAAAAGGGAATGACGATTGTCCGAGCGACGAGACATACGTCACGCATTCGTACAATCGGGGCGATGGAGAGACATACGTCACACCATCCCTTTTTCATTCATGTTTTTGGATTGAATTCTTTAGAAATCCCAAGGTATGTCAAAACATTGGTTTGAAAACCCAAAATGGGAAGGTTTAGCAAGTTTGCTAAAACGCGCAAGTTCGTCTCATTTTGCGAAAATGCGAACGTAAACGGTGTATGTTCATCTTTGAGTTTTGAACATCATGAACAATA
This sequence comes from Medicago ruthenica, assembly GCA_018208015.1. Taxonomy (NCBI): domain Eukaryota; kingdom Viridiplantae; phylum Streptophyta; class Magnoliopsida; order Fabales; family Fabaceae; genus Medicago; species Medicago ruthenica. The sequence continues at coordinate 52,999,809 of CM031377.1, read as the reverse complement.
TTTATTGTTCAAGTTTAGATTGAAAGCTGAACATAGCTTGTTTGTTCATGTGGTTTTGAGAATTTGGGAACATAACTTGCTTTGCAAGTTACCCACAAAATGGTTATACGAACTTGTGATTTTGCCAAAATTATGCAAAAACCTTGTTATGGTTTGAAGAACATGGGTTTAAAAACTCTTAGGTTCTGAGCTCTGGGGCTAGAACCTCAAAAATTGGTTGGTTTGATACAAAAACTCAGGTTCTGAGTTCTGTCATGGTCGCACTGCGACCATGACTTCGCACTGCGAAGCATGCGAAATTTTGGGTTCAGAAGCTGTTTCTGAACTTTTGTTCAGAAACAACTTCTGAACACACTCAAGACCTTATAGATGGGTGAAAAACTTTGAGTTTTTGGGGTGAAAAAGGTTGGACAAACCAGTTTTGATGTTTTGAAAACCTTGGGATTTCTTTGAAATTCAAAAGGGGTTTTTTAGGACAAAGAGTTTTGAGCCAAAATAGCTATGCAAACACAATTAAAATGCAAGAAAGAGCTTAGTAACTTACAGAACTCCTTAGCAAAGCTCCAGCTGCACTTGATTTGATTTGGTTGAAGGCTTGTGCAAAAGGTTTTGAAGATTTGTGATGAACTTGAACTTTTGTAAGCTTTGTGTGGATGGATTGTTTCTGGTTATTTGTGGGGTTTGTGAGCTAAAATGAGTAGAGTTTCTGCTCTTTGAATGCTGTTTTCTGTGTTTAACAAGTGTTTGTAACCTTGGGCATTGCCCTATTTATAGGCCAAATCAAATCTTTGTCATCATTACACAATCCCAAAATTCAGCTGATTTGTGGCCAAGATTAAGCTGAATCCCTTTGCATTAAATGCAATGGATAGAGGCAACCCTGCCTTGTATCAAGGGGCAAGATCCAGCTTGATTTCAGCCACAAATTCAACACATTCTAGAAGGTAATGATGAAGAACAAAGCTGATTTGCAATTGGCTAATGCTTGGGGATCAATCCTTGCAATCTCAATGGTTGATCAATGAAAACGTGCACTGTAATGTGCAGAGATTGAGGGATGAAAAGGCTACTTATGGCTGGTGTGAGAGGGTGAAAAGCTGCTGCAAAACAGAGTAGGCAATCATGGTTTTTCAAGTGAAAAAACCCAGCTGGTTTGACTGGTTTTAGGGGCAGCAAGCAGGAGGAAAGTCCTCAAGCAGGTGGCTGGCAACCTTGTGGTGGTTAGCAGGTCACCTGGGAGGGACTAGAGCTGCCCAAGGGCAAGCCCACTTGCTTGTCACATGCTAGGTTGGAAGAAAAAGCTTCCAACCTTGGCATTAATGGCAAGTCCTTCAACTCTGGCTTTGCTTGGCCCAATTAGCCATGAATGCTACTTAAAATAATTATGGAAATGATATGCAACAAATTCTGGAATTAAATCCAAGAAACCAAAAATCTGCAGAAAAATCGCAGACTTCGCAGTGCGAAGTGGGCTTCGCATTGCGAAGTCAGCATTTTGAAATGTTGACTTTTCTGTTGACTTTTGTTGACTTTTGACTTTTTTCCCCTCTTTGATTTTTTTGATTTTGTTTTAAAATGCGTAGGACAAAATTAGGGTACTACAATACTCAATTACTTCCTTGCGCTGGTCTAGCTTGACTCTTGCACTTCTAATTTCATCGTGTAGTTGTGCAATGTGGTCCCCATGAGCTCTTGCAATCTTGTCGAAGTACTCTTCGAATTTCTTGATGTCTTCTTCGAGAAGATTGTACTTTAGCCTCCCTTGATGAGAGAGACTCTCATGTCTTTGCCGCTGGAACGCGTTCGGCTTGAAGCTGCTCTTTGTAGTCTTTCACTACTTCTTGGAGCTGTTGATTTTCTCTTGGAATTTCAACCTCCATTTCCGTTGAGCTTCGATGGCTAGTTCGCCAAACTTCTTGAGCTCTTGGTTGGAATGTAGAATTCTTTCCAACTCTTCGTCCTTGGCCACAAGGTTAGCATCCGCAACTAACCAAGCCGCCTCCTATCCAATCCCTTTTCCCTTCGGAGGTTCTTAGCCGCTTCTGGCATACTAGGAGAGAATGTGATACTTCATCACGATCTCTCTTCGTCCTAGTAATTTCTCCTAGAGCTTGGAGGTGCTTCAATTCTAAGTCTCCGTTTTTGTTTTGGAGTTCTTGAATTTTAGCTTTGAGGTCCTCCACTTCTTTGTTGGGAATGATTGCAATAGGTTTAGGTGTAGGAGGTTTTGGAGGGTTTATGACCACGAAGGGTAACTTGATTGCTTTGACCCTCTCCTTCACCCATTGAGTATAAAGGGGTTTGGCGACACAGTTTCTCTTGCCGACCTTTCCCTTGCGTACTTGGCTCCATGCTCCCCGGATTCTCTCTAGCAATGCCGGGTCTTGATCGCCTTCCCTTAAGTAGAAAGCCTCCAACAAAAGGTCATTAGGTTTATCCTCCATTGAAAAACCTAGTTGTCGGAGAGAGAGGACCGGATTGTAATTAATACATCCCTTAGTACCAATGAGGGGTACGTTAGGGAAGTCCCCGCAGCTGAGGATAATTTCCGGGTCCTCTAAGTTTGGTGTAAACCAATGGATGTCCTTCTCGGCGAGGGTTGTCATCCGTTGCGACCATTTGAGCTTGGCCCGGTTTTCCACAAAGTCTCGGTTTCTTGGCATGTGGGACATCATCCAAATTTGCACCACGGGAGTGCAACAAGTAATTTTGCGTCCCCTTGCTTGTTCATGCCTTGAGTAGAGGGTATGATAAAAATCCGCTAAGATTGTAGGAACTGGATTTTTAGTCATAAACACCTCTAGAGCCGGAAAGTCTACGAAATCATCCATGTTGGGGAATAAGACAATCCCGTAGACTAAGAGGGCTAAGATGGCGTTGAATGCCATTACCTCTTTGCTGGCTAGTAAATCCCGAGCTTTGGCTTCCAAAAACTTTCTTGAAAATCCCTTAAGGTTCCCTCTAACTTCCAAGTTAGATGCCACTTCTTGGGTGTCGAGGTATAAGGATTCGGCGATGGCTTCAAATGTGGGATCCCTTCCCGGACCGAGATAGAGTTCATGACCTTTCATGCTACAACCCAAAATCTTCTCAAACTCTTCCAATGTTGGTGCTAGTTGGAAGTCTTGAAACGTGAAGCACCGTAGAGGTGGGTCGAAGAATTGCGCCAAAGTGGTTAAGGCGGTTGAATCTATTCTCACGGGTAAAAGATCAAGGATTAGCCCATAGCTTGCCTCGAAGATGTTCTTGTGGACCGAAGAGAGCCTCTTGCATAGAGCTAATAAACTTTCCACCCTAGGAGCTTTAATTTTGAAGGCGAGCGTATTCTTGTTCCCGGAATCCATATTTCTTTTTTTTGCTAATATTTGTTCGTTCTTTTTAAACTCCTATAAAGCAAAACGATGCGAAAATTACTTTCATGAATGCAAATGTTATGCAAGGGTATGGTTTATGAAGGTTCGGAACTTCCCCCCATCCTCACATGTAGGCTCTAAATTGTGAAATATCCTAAGAAGAGGTCCTTAGAGTCATAGACCTCACATGGAATTAGGGTTGTCTATGGACATACGTCGACATGACTTCAATTAATTCCACGTGAAAATCTCATCTAAGCGGGGTTGGACATCCTACCTCACGGACATACGTCAACGCGGGCTTCCGCACACAACCTCCTTCTAACTTAGTTTTTTTCTCAAGCTCGGGTAGAGAGCCTCACACGTCCGGCATTAACCCGAACAATGTGGAGTAACATCACTCAAGTAACCCCCGCATTTGATATATAGGATATGAATATAAAGCAGATAAAGCAAATATAAACATAATATAACATGTATGAATAAAGTAAATAAACATGACACGCAAAGAAAATAAAACAATTGACCTTAAACCAAATAAGTTAGGCTTGACTCATTAGTGGGAACAGGGTCCCCAGTGAAGTCGCCAGCTGTGCGCACCTCGTTTTTTTCCATCGGGAAAAAGACGCGCAAATCCTCCGAGGTCGTTCGCAAACGCTCGGAGGGTGCCTTTGTGAAGCCGCCACCAAAGTTTTTGTGTAAAGGGAACGTTGATAAACCCTTAAGTTTTTTTTTTGTTGTAAAGGGAAACGATAATAAAACCCTTTGACGATGAGGATAAGGATTTGGTCATCGCAACCATTGTCGGGTTCGAGAGTCGATTACGCAAGGGGAAGGTATTAGCACCCCTCACGTCCGTTGTACTCAACGGGAACCTTCTATTTGGTTTAAAGCTTGAATTGTTTTTTTAATACTTTGCGCGCATGTTCATTTATGTTAAAAATACAATAAAGGGGGGAAAGAGATAAAAACAAACGAAAGAAAGAAAAAAAGTTTTTATTATTGCGCTTGACAAGATGTCGATCTTGCTCCTACGTATCTCCCGGTAGTCGGAGAATTCAAAGCGTACGTAGTTCTTTGGTAGAAAAACGTACATGTGTTGGTTGATTTTAAATGGACGATGTTTTAACCGAATTCTTGCGATTAGAACGTAGCTTGTATGCTCGCACTTGGAGACTTATTAAGCGTTTGTTCGTGAATCACATTAGAATTGCTAAAAGGTACGTCCGTTAGAGTAAAGGGTTGAATTGGTCGCTATGGGACCAAGGGAGGTGCAATGGACTCAAACGAGTCAAACATTGACCGAGTGGACTCAAACGAGTCGGGCGATTGTTCGATTGATCCACTGAGATCAAGAACGGGTACAATGGACTCGGACGAGTCGAACATTGACCGAGTGGACTCAAACGAGTCGAGGGGTTGAGTCTAATGGCCAACGGGGGACCAAAAGGTTTGGATTGACCACAAGGGGCCAAGATTTGGTTTGCTTAGGGTTGTATATTGAAAAAGGGGGAATGACGATTGTCCGAGCGACGAGACATACGTCACGCATTCGTACAATCGGGGCGATGGAGAGACATACGTCACACCATCCCTTTTTCATTCATATTTTTGGGTTGAATCCTTTAGAAATCCCAAGGTGTGTCAAAACATTTGGTTTGAAAACCCAAAATGAGATGGTTTAGCAAATTTGCTAGAAAACGCACAAGTTCGGCTCGTTTTGCGAACGGTTTTGAAAAGCGAACAAAATTGGTGTATGTTCATTGCTTGAGTTTTGAGAATCATGAACAATATTTATTGTTCAAGTTTTGATTGGAATGATGAACATAACTTGTTTGTTCATGTGGTTTTGAAAGTTTGAGAACATAACTTGTTTTGCAAGTTATCCACATAATGGTCATACGAACTTGTGATTTTGCCAAAATTATGCAAAAACCTTGTTATGGTTTGAAGAACATGGGTTTTAAAAACTCTTAGGTTCTGGGCTCTGGGGCTAGAACCTCAAAATTGGTCATTTTGACACAAAAACTCAGGTTCTGAGTTCTGTCATGGTCGCACTGCGACCATGACTTCGCACTGCGAAGCATGCGAAATTTTGGGTTCAGAAGCTGTTTCTGAACTTTTGTTCAGAAACAACTTCTGAACACACTCAGGACCTTATAGGTGGGTGAAAAACTTTGAGTTTTTGGGGTGAAAAAGGTTGGACAAACCAGTTTTGATGTTTTGAAAACCTTGGGATTTCTTTGAAATTCAAAAGGGGTTTTTTGGAATCAAATGGTTTTGAACCAAAATAGCTATGCAAACACAATTGTAAATGCAAGATAAGTGCTTAGAAACTTACAGAACTCCTTAGCAAAGCTCCAGCTGCACTTGGCTTGATTTGGTTGAAGGCTTTCACAAAGGTTTTGAAGATTTGTGATGAACTTGAACTTTTGTAAGCTTTGTGTTGGATGGATTGTTTCTGGTTATTTTGTGGAGTTTTGTAGGCTAAAATGAGTAGAGTTTCTGCTCTTGAAAATGCTGTGTTAACTGTGTTTGTATCCTTGGGCATTGCCTTCTATTTATAGGCCAAAACCAAATCTTTGTCATCATTACACAATCCCAAAATTCAGCTGATTTGTGGCCAAGATTAAGCTGAATCCCTTTGCATTAAATGCCAATGGATAGAGGCAACCCTGCCTTGTACCAAGGGGCAAGATCCAGCTTGATTTCAGCCACAAATTCAACTAATTCTAGAAGGTAATGATGAAGAACAAAGCTGATTTGCAATTGGCTAATGCTTGGGGATCAATCCTTGCAATCTCAATGGTTGATCAATGAAAACGTGCACTGTAATGTGCAGAGATTGAGGGATGAAAAGGCTACTTATGGCTGGTGTGAGAGGGTGAAAAGCTGCTGCAAAACAGAGTAGGCAATCATGGTTTTTCAAGTGAAAAAACCCAGCTGGTTTGACTGGTTTTAGGGGAAGCAAGCAGGAGGAAAGTCCTCAAGCAGGTGGTTGGCAACCTTGTGGTGGTTATCAGGTCACATGGGAGGGACTAGAGCTGCCCAAGGGCAAGCCCACTTGCTTGTCACATGCTAGGTTGGAAGAAAAAGCTTCCAACCTTGGCATTAATGGCAAGTCCTTCAACTCTGGCTTTGCTTGGCCCAATTAGCCATGAATGCTACTTAAAATAAATATGGAAATGATATGCAACAAATTCTGGAATTAAATCCAAGAAACCAAAAATCTGCAGAAAAATCGCAGACTTCGCAGTGCGAAGTCCTCATTTTTGAAATGTTGACTTTTCTGTTGACTTTTGTTGACTTTTGACTTTTTTCCCCTCTTTGATTTTTTTTGATTTTTTTGTTTTAAAATGCGTAGGACAAAATTAGGGTACTACAGGTACCAAGTGGGTTTACAAAAACAAGTCTGATGAAAATGGTACTATCACTAGAAACAAAGCTAGACTGGTTGCACAAGGATATGCTCAAATTGAAGGTGTAGACTTTGATGAGACTTTTGCTCCTGTAGCTAGGTTGGAATCTATTAGATTGTTACTTGGGATTGCTTGCATACTAAAATTCAAGTTGTATCAGATGGATGTCAAGAGTGCCTTTCTCAATGGGTACTTAAATAAAGAGGTCTATGTGGAACAGCCTAAAGGGTTCATTGATCCAAGTTTTCCAAACCATGTTTACAAATTGAAGAAAGCTTTATATGGCCTAAAGCAAGCCCCTAGAGCTTGGTATGAGAGACTTGCTGAGTTTCTAATTAACCATGGCTATAGGAAGGGAGGAAATGATAAAACCTTGTTTGTGAAAGATGAAAATGGACAGCTGATGATTGCTCAAATATATGTAGATGACATAGTCTTTGGAGGAATGTCTGACCAGATGATAGAGCATTTTGTTCAGCAAATGCAATCTGAATTTGAAATGAGTCTTGTAGGTGAGCTAAAGTTCTTTCTTGGTCTTCAAGTGAAACAGATGGAAGATACTATATTTATCTCTCAAAGTAAGTATGCTGAAAATATAATCAAGAAATTTGGGATGGAAAATGCTGCTCATAAAAGAACTCCTGCTCCCACACATGTAAAATTATCAAAGGATGAGAAAGGTGTGGATGTTGACCAAAGCATGTATAGGAGTATGATAGGAAGTCTTCTATATCTTACAGCAAGTAGGCCAGATATCACATTTGCAGTTGGAGTATGTGCCAGGTACCAAGCTGAACCAAAAATAAGTCATCTGACTCAGGTAAAGAGAATTCTGAAGTATGTGAATGGTACTAGTGACTATGGTATGTTGTATTCTCATGGGGAAAACACTGTGTTGTTTGGGTATTGTGATGCTGACTGGGCTGGAAGTGCAGATGATAGAAAGAGTACCTCTGGTGGATGTTTCTTTCTAGGAAACAACCTTATATCCTGGTTCAGTAAGAAGCAAAATTGCGTTTCTTTGTCTACAGCTGAAGCTGAGTACATAGCAGCTGGTAGTAGTTGTTCTCAATTGTTGTGGATGAGACAGATGCTGAGTGAATACAATGTCAAGACAGATGCTATGACATTATATTGTGACAATCTGAGTGCAATTAATATCTCCAAAAATCCTATACAACATAGCAGGACCAAACACATTGACATTAGACATCATTTTATTAGAGATCTTGTTGAAGAAAAAATTGTTACTCTTGAGCATGTTGCAACTGAAGAGCAATTAGCAGATATTTTTACCAAAGCCCTTGATGCTAATCAATTTGAAAAATTAAGACGGAAGTTAGGGATATGTTTATTCGAGGAATTGTAGCAATTAATTTCTGAGGGGCGTGCAGCTATTATTTTCTCCCTCCTCAACCGCTTATTGCACGTCATTCAAGGAGGTTATTGCCAACTTGCCTTTTTCAAAACTAACGCACGCTATCGTCATTGTCTCTGTCTTAACTTCTCTCAACCCCTCAACTCCTCTCTTACCGCGCACTCATCATTCAAAAATCGCCCTCTCCTCATACCTTCATATTCAAAATCATCACCATGGCTGATTCTACCTCTCATCAAACTATGCAAGATCAAGCTCCTGAAGCCGTCATCACCGATGCGCAACCCCTCACTACTATTCTCAGCTCTCCTACTAAGAAGCGACGAACTAGGTCGTCTGCATCACGAAGGAAGACTCCTGCCAAATCTAGCAAAGCTACCTCCTCTACTGCTGTGAACACGAGGTCAAAATCGAAAGGTAAGACTTCTACCACTTCCGCTGTTCAACGAGTAGGGCTTAGCATGGATGATTTGTACCTTAAGGACAATCCATTTATATCAACTGTTGTTGAACCAAATGCTGAACCTTCTGTCACCGAATCTGAGAATATTGTTGTTGAAAGTACTGTAGCTACGACTGAAACCCTAGGTCCTGATAACCCTAAGGTATCAGACAAATTAGTTGATGATTCTTCAAATTCCCCCACTGAGCAAGATGTTACCGCTATTTCTGTTGAAAAGAATGCTGTTAATCCGGATGTTTCTGAGACACCTGCTATTCCCCCTGCCACAACAAAGGATGCTGTGACAGATGCTCAAGCATCTTTGTCACAAGCTCATGAGGAGCCTGATGTGGTGGTTCCAAACATCTCTGGTTTTGTGAGTGTCCCTGAGAATGAGTCCTCAGAGTCTGAAGATGAAGGTACTGAGACTCAAGATGTTGTAGATAATGCTGAGACTGTTACTTTAGACCATGCTGACACTATTGCTGTTGAGGAAGCTGTGCCTGAAGAAAGACCTCAGGAAGAGACTGGTGCTATTGGTGTTGCTCGCAGGACTAGCAGCAAATCTGACAAAACTGCTACTATTGTTAGTGAAGGACAAAAGGATAGGAAGAAGAAAGCTGTTAATGCTGGGAAGAGGCTTGTGTATGGTCCCCCCAAGGCTGGGAGCAAGAAGGTGGCTCAAAGTGGTCACAAGAAGAAGAGCCTCAAAAGAAAAGACCCTCCCTCTAGTGACTCTGAGTTTGAGGTTGCTGAGTTTGAAGCTGCCACATCTGGTGGGGCTTCCAGAAAAACAATGAAGGGTATGAAGATACCTCTAACTATCCCTTCAGCCCCTCTTGATAATGTTTCTTTTCATTTGGAAAATGGTTCTTCTAGGTGGAAGTTTATATACCACAGAAGACTGGGTCTTGAAAGAAATCTTAAGGAAGAAGTTTTCAAGTGTAAAAAGCTGGTTGATGTGTTGGAATTTGCTGGACTGATGAAGACTGTGAGAAATCTGGGTCCATGTTATGATAAACTGGTCAGGGAATTTTTGGTGAATGTTTCTAATGAGTGTGATGACACAAGAAACCCTGAGTATAGGAAGGTTTTTGTTCGTGGTAAGTGTGTCAACTTTTCTCCTATGGTGGTCAACGCATACCTTGAGAGATCTGCTGAGGAGACCCCTGAGCTTGAGGTCACTGAGGACACCATCTGCAAGGCAATCACTGATAACAAGATTAAGCATTGGCCAAAGCATTTGTCTTCTGCTCAACTGTCTCCTATGTATGCTGCTTTGAATAGGATCTGTGCTCAAAATTGAACTCCAACCACTCACTCAAATTCTGTTGCTTCTGGGTTGGCTAAGTTCATTTATGCTGTGGGGACCAAGTCTCCCTTTGATTATGGAGCCTACATCTACTATCAAGTTTTGGAGCATGCTAAATCTTTTGCTATTAAGTTTCCAATTGCTTTTCCTACCCTCCTGTGTGGAATTATTCTTCAGCAACACCCTGATATTTTGATCAGTAGTGATGAGCCCTGCAAGAGGCCTGGTCCTATGGCTTTGGATTGCAGTCTGCTGTCTGAGACACTTGATGCTGATGTAGCTGGTACTTCTGTCCGGACATCTGGTGTGCTCTCCAGAAAGCAAATGATTGCTGATCTCACTGAGACAAGTGTGGCTCTTGGAGCTAGGAAGGTGAAGATTGACAGGATCATTGCAGCTTTGAAGGCTGAAGCTGATGCTGAGGGTGAGCAGGATGAGGAAGAAGGAGGAAATATGCCTGTTGCTTCTGCTGATGCTACTGAGGATGCCTCTGATGATTCTGAGGATTTCTGATTTTATTATCTTGTTCTGATCTCTTTTGATGTACTTTTTTTTTGCTTTTGTTGGTGACTGGGCTATGCCCTGAATTTCTTATGCACCTTGTGTGCTACTGGTCTGTAATATGCACTCTCAATATGCACTCTCAATATGCACTTTCTATGAGTATGCACTATCAGTTATTTGTCAGAATTTATGGCTAAAAAGGGGGAGTAGATTTTAGATGCAAGATTAGATGCAATGTGTGAGCAGTGTGTGCATGTGCATGTGTGTAGCTTATAGCTTATATTATCTTGGCTGGTTGTGTGCTTGATGTGAAGCTTATCTTATGTTACATGTGTTGAGGGGGAGTGTAGTATATGTTGAGGGGGAGTACTGGTACATGTTTTGAGGGGGAGCTCTTAAGTTTTTTTTTTGTGTGGAAATTTATTTTTTCCCTTCTCTATGTGAATCCACTATATGAGAGTTTATTTCTCTCTAGTTGTTCCTATGAGGCTAGATGTTTGTGTTATCTGGTGCATGCCTCTGTTACTTCTTGCAAGTTATCTTTGTCCAAATTGCTCGCTTGGAAGTAATCTCATTATTTGCTACGATATTTTCTTTCCTTGTTGTGTGCCTATGTTGACGTGAAGGAAACTTATCTGTGTATCTCCCAAAGAACTGGCTCTAGAGTGTTTTAGCCAAAATTTTGCCAAAGGGGGAGATTGTTGGGTTTTTGTAGATTGGCTACATTTTGCAAAAACATCTGCTAGCCAGATGCTGGGACAGATGCGGTAGCATATGGAACAGCATTACGTGACTTGTGCTTTTCGCGCCAGCTAGCGCTTTATATTTGTGTACGCAATCTTCCAAAGATTTGCTTGAAGATTTATTTTCCTCTAGCTTGCTGATCAAGGCGCGTGTATCTGATTGAAGATTTGCTTGAAGTTCTATTTGCGTTGCTATTTGTTCCACAAGATATCATTCTATATTTGGAAGTTTTTTTATTTCTAGAAGATTGTTTCAGCTGGACCAGACAAATGTTCACGCTCTATTTTGAAGCCCAAAACCGTGCTATCTGAGTATTATATATTTGTAAAGGCAAACCCTAGTAGGGTAACTAAAAACCGTGTGTGTTAGCAAAGCGTGTGTTTAAGGTTTTTAGGGTTTCTTTTGTTAATTGTGAGCCTTGCTTGTATCTCCCTGATTCAAGCTAAGGACTGAGTTTGTTTGAGTTGTAATTGTAAGCTGCTCCTAAGCTTTTAAGTACGGAGTGAGTATGTGTTATTAGAGTGTGTTTCTCTTGGTGTGTTTTGCGTGTTTGATTACAATACTGTTTGTGTTGTTAGTAGGAATTGAGACGGGGTCTCATATCTAGGAGTTCCTAGATAGAGTTGACACTGGTAGGGTCTAGGTGCAAAGTCAAGTAGTGTGTCTGCGTTGGTCTTTTCACTAGAACTATAATAGTGGAATCATTCCTGGATTGGTATCCCCCAGAGTAGGAGAGTTTCTCCGAAGTGGGTTAACAAACTCACTGTGTACTTTTTATTTCCGCTGTGTTCCTTTTAATTTGTGCTTTGTTACGCTGTGTTGTTTTAATTGTAGTTCTGAGTAGACAGGTGCTCGGACAGTTGTGCCAACATTGTGCACAGCATCTGTCAGTCAGGTTGCCAGGAATTTCAGCTTCGTATTTATGGTGTCCATCTTCGTGCTTGGAATGAATCCTTTTTCAAGCTTTGTATATTGCAGTGTGGTCGCTACTTGCGCACATATGATATTGCCCTTGATAAGGAGAGGTTTGATTATGCTCGGGTTTTGGTAGCAACGTCGGACTTGGAGATAATTAATTTGGTCGATAATATTCTGGTGGATGGTGTTCTGACGGAGATTAAAATTGTCGAAGAATGGGGATTTAACTTAGGTGAGAATGCTTGTTTATTTGAAGAGGAAACTGAATCTGTTGTTTCTCACTCTGATCATGATGATGAAGGCAGAGCGCATGAGGTTGGTAAAGATATTGATCTTGTGGTCGAACAAGTGGCAGATGTTTGTGGTCTAGATACTTCCGCGCGACAATTCTGTGGCGTTGCCACTCAAACGGTTGACGACGATGGCGCTGGTTTTGGTACTACGACCCCTGTTTCTCAAGAGTGCGCTTCTGGGGGTGTCCCTGGTGAGGTCGTGCTTCCAATTCAGCAGGAGGTAGGCCCATCTTTTCATAATGCTCCTGCCTCCCCTTTGAATCTGGTGGCGGACAATAACTTTGCTCGGAGAAATAGAACTAATTCCTGTACTCCAGGGGTGGATCGGTCCTTGGTGATGGACCCTTGGAGTTTAGATTGGCTCCATGACCATACTCACGGCGATGTCGGTATCATTTTCCCATTAAAATCCAGACATCGTAAGTGTCCAAAATCAGCAGGAGGTCTCAGTAAGGAATCTAGTAACGACCCTACAAGGAAGAAAGTTGGTGGTTCTCTTCGTCATCCTGTTCATAGTTTGAAGAAAGTTGCCCGTTTACCAACCAAAGACCATGATGTAGTTCTTAAAATCTTAAAGAAAATAGGGAGAAAGAGACTTAGTGGGAGGGAAGTATGTAGGGGGACGTCAGTTGTAACTCCATGTTCTAGTGGGGGGATGTTCTTCATCTGCTTCAGTTAATAAGGATTGGGAGAACTGGGTGGCTATGCATGGTGATGAGCATGTGGCAGTTGAGGATGTGTGGGGTATTGGTAAAGCTTTAGGGGTTAAATTCAATGGTAACAGTCAGAACATGTTCAGTGTGCTATCTAGAGCGGGGCAAGGAAAAAAGGCGGCCTGTGTTAATCTAGGAGGGGGGAATGGCGTAGTGGAGGGGAGGGGTGCCTAGGGGGTGCGGTGTTGTGGGGTGGGGGGAAGGGGGTGTGTTGTTCCGATGAAGATAATCTCTTAGAATGTTAGGGGGTTGGGTGGTTTTGAGAAGAGGAAGGAGGTCAGGTCGCTGGTTCAGGAAAAAAAGCCCTCTTATTGTGTGTCTGCAAGAAACAAAATTATCTGTTTGTGATGATTCTCTCTGTCTCTCTCTGTGGGGAGCTTCTACTCCTGGTTTCTCTTTTCGCCCTTCTGTTGGGGTGTCGGGAGGCTTATTGACCTTGTGGGATAGTTTGTTGGTCGTGGAGGTGTGGTCTTCTGTTAGTTTTGATCACGTGCTGTTAATTCATGGTAGGTTCGTGTCCTCCTAAGAAGAGTTATATGTTGCCAATGTGTACGCGCCTTGTGATAATGGTGCCAAACAGGTGTTGTGGGATAGTCTATCTGTTCGTCTTCATTCCTTACGGGGTACGAAGGTTTGTGTGTGTGGGGACTTTAATGCAGTTCGTAGTGTGGAGGAAAGGCGGTCTCTGCGAGCGGTCTCTAATTCTGCGGATCTTGTTCCTTTTAATTGTTTCATTGATGATAATATGTTGGTGGACTTACCTCTTTGCAGTCGTAAGTTTACTTGGTACAAAGGTGATGGGATGTCTATGAGTCGCATTGATCGGTTTTTGCTGTCTAAGGAGTGGTGTGTAGTTTGGCCTGGCTGTTTGCAGATTGCTCATTTGAGGGGGTTGTCAGATCATTGTCCTTTATTGCTTACTATTGATGAGGAAAATTGGGGTCCTCGGCCTTCTCGCATGTTGAAGTGTTGGTATGACATTCCGGGTTATAGGCAATTTGTCCGTGATAAGTGGCAGTCTTTAATTGTGGAGGGATGGGGCAGTTTTGTGTTGAAAGAAAAACTTAAACTAATCAAATCATCGTTGAAGGAATGTCATCATTCTCATGTTCGCAATTTGCCAGGTAGAATCTCCATTTTAAAAACTCGCCTCTCTGTGCTAGATGAAAAAGGGGAAGACGGTTTGTTATCTGAAGAGGAATTTGATGAATTGCATGAGGTAACTTCAGACCTTCATTATCTGGCCCGTGCCCATTCTAGTATCTCGTGGCAACAATCTCGGTTGCTCTGGCTCAAGGAAGGGGATGCGAACTCCAAGTATTTTCATTCTGTTCTGGCTAGCCGGCGCCGGGGGAATGCTATTTCCTCTCTCTTTGTTGACGGTGTTACAGTCGAAGGTGTTCACCCTATCCGGGAAGCAGTCTTTTCTCATTTTTTTGCTCATTTTTGTGCACCCCAAGTGGAGAGGCCGGGGGTGGAAAATTTGATCTTTCAAATCTTGTCCTTTGCGGAAGGTGCGAGTTTGGTTAGACCTTTTTCAGTTGACGAGGTGAAAGCGGCGGTTTGGGATTGTGAAAGTTTTAAAAGCCCGGGTCCAGATGGTGTGAACTTCGGTTTTCTGAAGGACTTTTGGGTCGATCTGCAGGCGGACATTATGCGCTTTGTTACCGAGTTTCATGGGAATGGCAAACTATCGAAAAGTATTAACAACACTTTCATTGCCCTTATTCCTAAAGTTGATAGCCCTCAGAAGTTAAATTATTTTCGACCAATTTCTTTGGTGGGTAGTTTGTATAAAATTCTGGCTAAGTTACTTGCTAATCGGCTGCGGTTGGTTATTGGTAGTGTTATCTCCGAAGTGCAGTCTGCTTTTGTTAAGGATAGGCAGATCCTTGATGGTATTTTAATTTCAAATGAAATGGTGGATGAAGCTCAAAAATCAAGGAAAGAGTTGTTACTGTTTAAAATCGATTTTGAAAAAGCTTATGATTCTGTTGATTGGGATTACTTGGATGATGTGATGGGCAAAATGTCTTTTCCGACTCTTTGGAGGAAGTGGATTAAGGAGTGTATAGGTACGGCTACTGCTTCGGTGTTAGTGAATGGGAGTCCCACTGAAGAATTCTCCTTGGAGAGGGGTTTGAGGCAAGGCGATCCTCTTTCCCCTTTTCTTTTCCGTTTGGCGGTTGAAGGTTTGAATGTTTTGATGAAGGCAGCCACAAATTCTAATCTTTTCTCTGGGTATTCTATTGGGTCTCTGGAGCCTATTGCAATCTCCCATCTTCAGTTTGCTGACGACACTTTGTTGGTTGGTGAAAATATTTGGGCTAATGTGAGAGCCATTCGGGCGGTTTTGTCGATTTTGAGGCTTTATCCAGTTTAAAGGTGAATTTTCATAAGAGCATGTTGACTGGGGTTAATATCCCTGCTTCTTGGTTGGCGGAGGCCGCTTCTGTGTTACATTGTCGTGTGGGTTCAGTGCCTTTCTTGTACCTGGGGCTGCCCATTGGTGGTTATGCGAGGAGGTTATCTTTTTGGGAACCAGTTGTTTCCCGTATCAAGTCTAGATTGTCTGGCTGGAAGAGCCGTTTCTTGTCTTTTGGAGGCCGTTTGACCCTTCTCAAGTCTGTCCTATCTTCTATTCCTGTGTATGTCCTTTCCTTTTTCAAAGCTCCTTCAGTTATCATCTCTTTCTATCGAATCTCTTTTTAATAATTTTTTTTGGGGAGGGGTGAGGATTTTAGGAAATTATCTTGGATCAATTGGAAAACTATTTGTTTGAGGAAGGAGGAAGGTAGTTTGAGGGTGAGAAGAATGCAAGAGTTTAATTTGGCTATTTTAGCTAAATGGTGCTGGAGGATGTTAGTAGATAGAGGTGGTTTATGGTATCAGGTGTTGGTGGCACGTTATGGCGAGGCGAATGGCTTCTTGAAGGAAGGGGCGCGACATGATTCTTCTTGGTGGAAGGAGGTGGTTAAAATTAGAGATGGCAGAGTAGGTAGTGCAAGAAGGTGGTTCCGTGAGGGGGTGGTTAAAAAGGTTGGGAATGGTAGAAACACTTTGTTCTGGAATGACTTGTGGGTTGGTGGGAGTCCTTTGTCGGAGCGGTTCAGGAGGATTTATGACCTATCTGTTCATAAGTCTAGCACTGTGCATGATATGTTCCTGATGGGTTGGGGGGTTGGGGGTGAGGCGTGGCAGTGTCGGAGGAGGTTGTGGGATTGGGAGGAGGAAATGGTAGGGGCTTGTAGGAGTTTACTTTCTAATGTGGTTTTGCAGGATGAGTCTCTTGACCTTTGGCAGTGGCAGTGGGATCCTTTGGTTGGTTATACTGTCCGCGGTGCATATCAGATTCTTACCTCTAATGGGAACCCCGACTTGGGGGAGGCGACGGAGTGGATTTGGCACAATCAAGTTCCTTTAAAAGTTTCGATTTTTGTCTGGAGACTGATTCGGGACAGGTTACCGACAAAGATGAATCTAGTGGCTCGCGGTATTCTGAGTCACGATCTGCAGTTATGTGCTAATGGTTGTGGTGTCGTCGAATCAGCTAGCCACTTGTTTCTCTCTTGTTTGCGCTTCAGGGACCTTTGGTCTAAAGTCCGTGCTTGGATCGGGGTCTATACAGCGGAGCCGAATAGTATTCCTGACCACTTTGTTCAGTTCTCTTGTTCAGCTGGCGGCTTAAGGGCGCATCGTTCTTTTCTGCGTCTGGTGTGGCTTGCGTGCGTTTGGGTTTTATGGAGTGAAAGAAATAACCGCATTTTCAATCAAAAGGAAAAATCTATTGATCAATTGCTTGATAGTGTTAAATATCATTCTTTCTGGTGGTTAAAGGCGGCTAATGTTGCATTTGTTTTTTGCCATCAGAGTTGGTGGACTTGCCCCCTTGTTTGTTTGGGCATAGCTTAAGCTTGCTTTATTTTGGTTTAGATTGTTTTTGTATCTTTAGTTGTCTCTCTGGCACTATGTGCCTTTGAGGCACCTTGATTGTTGTTAATATATCCGATTTTAGCTTCTTCAAAAAAAAAAAAAATTGGAATCATGAACAGTTTAGGTCAATTTACTTTGTTAACGTTTGCCTTCAAGGTGAAACCAATAGTACCAAGGGCATAGTTAGATTAGTGACACGGTTTGGCAAACTCCTAGTACTATCCCAATTTTGTTGAAATTTTAAAATGTTCTAGCATCAAAATTGTGATATTCATGGTAACGTAACTCCATCAAACATATTTCAACTCAAATAAAGATAAAAAGAGTATGTCTTGACCACCAGACCAATAATAAAAAAATTAAAAAACTAATATTCGAGTCATATTAATTAGCTGAGTCACATATGTGATCATTATTGAAATCATAACCGAATCTCGTATTGTAAATTAATGAAATTCAAACTCATTTAACATAACATCAAAGTTAAGTTTTATAGAACACGTGGGAACGTGGAAATTGGTCTACGGAACACACTAGTTTTATTTTTTTTTTACAAAGGCACATGTTAGGTGTTTTTTTTTTTTACAAAGGCACGTGCTAGGTGTTTTTTTAAGAGGTGAATCTCATATATTGTTAAAGTTACTTTTGAGAATATGAGATCTAAGTGCATATAACAATAACAATAAATTTTTTGATCACTAGCTAATTATAAACTAAAAATAATTTTGAGAAGAACAGGATAAAAAGTATTATATATGAACTTGAAAGTGCTTATATATTTCAAAAAAGACCAAAATATATCACATAAACCTTACCACAGAAACTTAAGAACAAAACTAATGTCCTTAAGTTCATATAAAAGGAATCCAGAACAAATTAGATAGCAAATATAATGAATTCTTTAACTTCTATTTGTATCAGCTAGCAATCCTGGATCTGCATCCTACCTGCTCTTTCAACATATGAAATAAGTGCTTTTCAATTTTCCACCCCCCTTAGATTTCTACATATCTTTTCAATATGTTCCTTATTCTTCTTCAGTTCTATGCAAAGTAACATTATGCTTCAATTATCTCCCTCCTTAGACAATCCTTCTAAGAATCTATATCCAAGCTTCATCTTCTATCTAACATCTTCTACCTCTTCAAACCAAATAAACCATAATTTTTTTTTTTACCAAAATGTCAGAACAAAATAAGAGAGACATGCATTGTCATGTCCTATTAATTATTTGATACAGCCAAGGAGGAATATTGCATTGCACCATTGTTGAGAGAAAGAAAGAGACTATTGGTGATGAACTTGAAAGGGTCCAATGGAAGGAGCCATGAAACATGACATTGGTGAAAAGGGTGTATTCAATCTTTCATTGCAAAAGACATCACACTGCTCTAGGATCCTTGTTTGTATTTGTACAATGACATAACTATAACTCACCAAAAATGTCATATAATTATTTGGTTGTCAGTGTTCAAATATTCAAGTAACCACTGTATAATGTGTTTATATGTTTGGATCAGAACATAGTTATTATGTCAAAATAACATGTCATATTTCAATTTACATCATAGTACATATTTCCTTACATAATTTCATTTACTAGTTTTGATCATGTAATAAAATTTTAAAGACAATATCTCTAAGTCATTTTTTTTTCCTGAAGCAGCACCACCAGTAACTAGTTCTGAATAACTATGCCCAAGTGTTCATGCAAAATCAGATAACTCACCATACTTAATTTTCATAAACCCACCTTGATAGTATCAAACATGTACGATAATTTTTACGAAATTACGGTGATTCACCCTAATCATGACATATGCATTGTAAAATTAATCATATACTCTTTTTTTACTAATGCTAAACATTTACTATATATATATATATATATATATATATGAAACACATACACTCTTTGAATCAGAGATATCTTGATATCAAACACGTGTCGATGTCTGACACCAACAAGACATAAACACATAATTACATTAAATTATGTAATTTTTCTAAATTATTATCGATATCAATATGTCATTTTGTGAACCGTGTGTCCAATATGCGGGTCTCAAGTATTACGTAAGTTCAACACTAGAGTGAAATCAACAGTGTGCAGAGAAAAAAAAAACAGTATTTGTCCAAAACAATGACATTTGTACACATGCATATGTTATAATGGATTGGTTGAGAGAATCTACTCTCATTATTTACCACTCTACCGATATATGATGATTTTACTTGAACGCCTCTAATTTTTCAATACACATTTAATACTTTATTTCTATCTCTTTTTTTTATTACATCACTAATAACCTATGAAATCCGGGTATTTCAAACACGGAGACGTACCCGTATCAGATATATATTGATACCGAGTACTCTATGGATACATATTGATACTGAGTACTCTATGGATACGTATCCACGAAGTATCAGAATTAATTATTTTTAATTTTTAAAAAATATTTTATCGGATATTTAATTATACGATGCTCCACATATACACAAGAATACTTATAAGATACTTCACAAATACGTATCCTAAAAAAAATGAAGGGTAAAAAATGAGACAATATTGTGAAAATTCAGTTGAGATGTATATGTTTCAATTTTACATATGCATCGGTAGAATTTTTTCTGAACCACTTAAAATTATACTTTTCGTTGATGAAGGTATGTAGAGAGGAGATTCAATTAATCAAACACGACAAAATTTGTGTTGAGTTCTTTTAATGATGCTTATGTTGATATCCTAAAATATGAATGAAAATATAATATGATTTATATGTAAACTAAACATTTTTTTTTTATTTTGATCACATGTATTATTTTTAAAAAATTGTTAATTGTATAATAACATAATAATGAATTGTAATTGATGCTTATTTTCTTCAAGTATTTTACATGTATATAAGTTTTAGTATAAAAATTTTGTTAACATATCTTAACTGTATCATACCTTAAATTTTAAAATTTTCGCATATGTGCATACTCGTATCGTAAACACAAATGTCCCACATATCTAGACTTCGGAGGTAATAACATATCACATTATTCTCTTATGGATGGATATTAAATGTAAATAGAACATTTTCCTATCCTAAAATATAAAATGAAATTGGGTTCATCACAAAGCAAGGAAAAGTGGGAAGATACCCATACCAATACCATACGACTTAAAATGCAAAGGAATTGATGCATACAAAGTGTCTAACTACTTTAGGAGCACTACTTGTACTAGAGATAGCTTGGTGTGTATCTATCTGACACATGAGAGAGAAAAACCTAGATGCAGCTATAGGAAGGAGAATGAGGACAAAAGCACTGAAATGAAGCAGAGAGAGGAAGAGAAAGTTAGAATTGGACAACACATAGGAGAGAGACCCTACATAGAGAGAGAGAGAGAGAGAGAGAGAAATGCTAAAGCTGCAGCAAAACAGACTCATACGTTGGTTTCAGCGCTCAAAATGCTACCCTCTTTCTTTACATTCTCCCCCACCTTTACCTATCAGTTCTCAAATCTAGTACCACCACACAAAAGACAAATACTTTCTCCGTATGTCTTAATTTTTTAGAAGGGAATAAATTCGAGGTATTTTTCAAAGATTTTAAATAATAAACTTTTGCAAAATTGGTGTATTTAATGTATTTAAGATTGAAGTATTTTATTTTTTAAAAAATAATTTTTTAATTTAAAATCTTTAAAGAATATCTTAAGAGCATTTATTAACAAAATTCTTTTTAGAATAAGAGGTAAATATCTATATTATCGCTAGCGTTTGTTAGAAATATAGTTCTAATAATCTATTTGGATTGATCTACCGATGTACACTTGGGATCTTGAACTATGTTCCGTTTAAGTATTTAATTTTGATTTCTCCAATGTTAATTTAGATGGATTAGCCCATACAAAACTTAGTTCTGTCTTCAAACGAGTCCTCCTGCTAGTGGACGATGTGATTATTATACCTCTCCAATTAGTCAATTCGTACGTTGAATATCGAGTTTTAAAAAATAAAAATAAAAAATAAACATAGTTCTAATGTTAAGTAGAATAATAATGAAATGAATAAAGTATTTAATTATTAAAAAATCGTAAAATTTATCTGATACAATTGAAATTAAATATCATAAGTAGTATAAGATATATTTTTCATCGAACAATAAACACTTTTGTGTATGAGAATGGCATAGTTGTTTTCATGATGATTTAATTAGTTTTGAATATGTGCACCAATTTTTTAGTTTTTGGAAATTTGAAATGGATTCGATTTTGTAGTCCAAATATTTTCTCATGTTTTTTTTATGTATTAGCGATAAATATTTGTTATGTGTTTTTTTTAATATTTATCAAAGACAAATACTTGTCTCATACTTTATTTTATATTTATGTGTAAGTTTTCTAGTGTTTTTTAATTTTTGAATTTTTAAGGTATGCAATTTACTTTTTTGATGGTCAACTTTATACTTAATGCTTATTAAAACATAAATTTTGTGTATATATTTTATAGTTTATTTTGGTGGTCCACCCGAACATTTTTTTCTGGTCCCGCCACTGCCCACACTATAAGTGGAAAATCCAAAGTTCGGTCTTCGACCCTCTGCATATCAATGTCGAGAGAGATATCAACCAAGCTACACTTGCATGAGTGTTATTTATTTTTTTTATGTATCATTAATAACAAACACATGTCTTATGTTTTTAAATATATTTATCAGAGAAAAATGTGTTCGGTCTTTTTCTATGAATCACTAGGAAATATTTGTATAGTGTTTTTTTTTTTATATTAATAATGGAAAAATATTTGTCTAACACTTTTTTAGTTATTAGTGATAAATGTGTCATGTGTTTTTTTTATACTTACTACTACTTGGATTCGTGCGATGTACGGAAATTCGATTATCTCATTGACTAATAAAGGTGGTAGTCGATCATGAAATGAAATGATAGTTGTTGTTGAGCATGAGTTAATGCTTTCAAAAGACGACAACAATAACAACTAAATATTATCCCACTAAGTGGGGTCGACTACATGAAACGAAATACGTCATATTGTTCTATCATAAACCATATTTAGATCCAACTCATTAATCTATAAATCTTTCATAATAGTTTCTCTTATAGTTTTTTTAGGTCTTCCTATACCTCTTGTAATATGACTATTCTCTATTTGATCTACTCTTCTTACTACATAATCTAAAAGTTTTCTCTCTACACGTTCAAACTACCTAAATCTATTTTTCACAATATTTATACTATAGGTGTTACCCCAACTATCTCTACGATGTTGTCATTTCTAATCTTATCTCATCTATATAGTCTTGCCACACATCCAACGCAACATCTCCATCTCTGCACACTATTTTATTCTCGTGCTGGTTCTTAACCTCCCAATACTTTGTTCCATAAAACATCGATGGTCTGACAACTGTCTGATATTTTTTCACTTCAACTTAAACGGTACGTTTGTATCACATAAAACACCTGAGGTTCTTCTCCATTTCAACCATCCAACTTGAATACGATGATTTACATCTGCTTTTATTTCTCCGTCATTTTTGTACTATGAACCTAAGATATTTAAACTGTGTAACTTGTATGATATGATCTCCAACTTTCAACTCTAAGGTAGAACTACTTCACCTTTTGCTGAAATTTGTTGGAACAAAATCTATGAACAACTCTCTCTTGAGTTTTGATGATAACAAAGTGTTAAAAAGAAAATTGGATATGCTAATACTTGATTCTAGTGTGCAGAACCATATACTTAAAAATTGGTATCTAACAATGGTTATGAAAGAACAAGTTAAGAGCAAGAAGGAAAATATAGAAGCTTGTGTTGCAAGGCTGAAGAAAATCAGCGTCTGAAGAAGAGCTTCTGAAGACAGCGTCTGAAGAAGAGCTTCTGAAGGGAGCGTCTGAAGGCAGCTTCTGAAGAAGTACGTCTGATGAACAGTGCGTCTGAAGGCCAGCTTCTGAAGACAGCGTCTGATGAACAGTGTGTCTGAAGACCAGGTTCTGAAGAAGTGCTTCTGATGAACAGTGTCTGATGCCAGCTTCTGAAGACAGCGTCTGATGAACAGTGCGTCTGAAGACCAGGTTCTGAAGAAGTGCTTCTGATGAACAGTGTCTGATGCCAGCTTCTGAAGAACTGTTTCTGAAGAGAAGCTTCTGAAGTCTGAAACGTAGCATTCAACAAATGCAACTGTGAACAGTAAAGTACTGTACGGTCATAACAGCTCTATGCAACAGTTGTCTCCTTGTACGAAACATTCTCCATGTTTTAAGGAAACAATTCAAATCTACCATGCTCTATTTTCTGTGTTGCGCACACAATGTTAGAACAGAAGGAATTAACTATTGGCTGAAGCTTCTAATTGCAACGGCTCTAATTGCTGACATGGCATCTTCACAACAACTCTTTATTCCTCTATAAAGGATTGAAGAATTGAAGAAGAAGACAAAGACTCTGTTACTCTGTTTTTATGGAAAACGTAACTGCCAAATTAGAAAGAGTCTCAATCTGTATTGTATTTTGTGAACACCACTAATAGTATATCAAGTGTTCAACTCAAACATATTCTTTGTAATTCTGTTTGATTAAAAGTCTTAGACTGTGTGTCTAAGCAACTAGAAGTCTCATACTTTGTGTTTGAGCAAGAAAGTCTTAGACTGTGTGTCTAAGCAAGGAAGTCTCATACTTTGTGTTTGAGCAAGGAAGTCTTAGATTGTGTGTCTGAGCAAGGAAGCCTCATACTTTGTGTTTGAGCAAGGAAGTCTTAGACAGTGTGTCTAAGCAGGGAAGTCTCTTACTTTGTGTTTGAGCAAGGACGTCTCATACTTTGTGTTAGAGCATAGGAAGTCTCTTGCTTTGTGCTTGAACAATTGTAATCTTTGTGATTATAGTGAAAATCTCTTGTTAGTAACAAGGGGACTGGACTACTTCCGGATTGTGGAAGGAACCAGGATAAACTGCTTGTGTCTCTCTCTCTCTCTCTCTCTCTCTCATTTACTTTATTCCCGCTGCAAACAACTCTGAAAATAGTTTTAGAATCTGATTAACATCTGATTCTGAACTAAACATAGTTTTTGAGAAAGAAAAGAAAAAGCCAACACAATTCAACCCCCCCTTCTTGTGTTTTTCTCACCTTCAAAATTACATTACATATACTATGTCATGCTTTTACTCAGACGAAAGTCATACGCTTCTAAGACTTGTCTCCAAATCTCTAACATCCCATTCAATTCTTCCCTTTACTCTCCAATTAAGACTACATCATCTGCAAAACGCATACATCTTGGTGTTAGCTGTTGGATGTATTTCCTAAGTACAACCGAAACTAATGTAAAAAGATAAAGGAGTAAGGTTGACCCTTGGTTCTATCCTTGTTATGTAAACATCATTGATAATGCATCCAAAATACAAATAATAAAATCCACGAAGTTGTCTAAAAAACTTAAGAACCTTTATATATAAGAATATGAGATCATTTAAAAAAACAAAAAATTTGGAAGAAAATTGCAACAACTTTTCTGAATCCAAAAAATTGTTTAATAGACTTAAGAACTTTAATATATAAGATATAAGATCATTTTTTTTAAAAGACTACAAAAAAAAGAGAAAAAAATTAGGAAGAAAATTTGCAACAATTCTTTTGGTTCCAAAAAGATGTCTAAGAGACTTAAGAACTTTTATATATAAGATATGCGATCATTTTCTAAAAAAATAAAGAAAAAGCAAAAAATTAGAAAAGATATTTGCAACAACTTTTTTGGCTCCAAAAAATTGTCCAAGAGACTTAAGAACTTTTATATATAAGATATGCGAGCGATCATTTTCTATACAAATAAAAAAAGAGAAAAAAAAATTAGGAAGGAAATTGGCAACAACTTTTTAGCTCCAAAAAGCTGTCTAAGAGACTTGAGAACTTTTATATATAAGATATGCGATCATTTTCTAAAAAAATAAAGAAACATCAACAAATTAGGAAGAAATGGGCAACAACTTTTTTGGCTCCAAAAAGATGTCCAAGAGACTTAACAACTTTAATGCATAAGATATGCGATCATTTTCTACAAAAATAAAGAAAGAGCAAAAAAATTAGGAAGGAAATCTGCAACAACTTTTTTGGCTCCAAAAAGATGTCTAAGAGACTTAAGAACTTTTATGTATAAGATATGCGATCATTTTCTAAAAAAATAAAGAAAGAGAAAAAATTAGGAAGGAAATTTGCAACAATTTTTTTGGTTCCAAAAAGTTGTCTAAGAGACTTAAGAACTTTTATATATAAGATATGCGATCATTTTCTAAAAATATAAAGAAAGAGCAAAAAATTAGGAAGGAAATTGACAACAACTTTTTTTGTTCCAAAAAGTTGTCGAAGAGACGTAAGAACTTTTATATATAATATAAGATATGCGATCATTTTTTTTTTAAAAAAACAAAAAATTATGAAGGAAATTTGCAACAACTTTTTTGGCTCGAAAAAGTTGTCTAAGAGACTTGAGAACTTTTATATATAAGATATGCGATTGTTTTCTAAAAAAATAAAGAAAGAGAAAAAAGTTAGAAAGGAAATTGACAACAACATTTTTGGCTCCATGTGATGCACGGGAAGTTGATTATCTCATTGACTAATAAATGTGGTAGTTGATTATGAAATGAAATAATAGTTGTTGTTGAGCATGAACTAATGTTTCCAAAAGATGACAACAACAACAACCAAACATTATCCCACTAAGTGGGGTCGACTACATGGACCGAAATACATCATATTGTTCTATCATAAATCATATTTAGATCCAACTCATTAATATATAGATCTTTCCTAATAGCTTCTCTTTTTGTTTTTCTAGGTCTTCTTATATCTCTTGTAATATGCTATCATCTATTTGATTTACTCTTCTTACTATATAATCTACATGTTTTCTCTCTACATGTCCAAACCACCTAAACCTATTTTTCACAATATGTATATTATAGGTGTTTCCTCAACTATCTCTACAATGTTGTCATTTTCATCTAGTTTTACCACACATCCAACGCAACATCTCCATCTTCGCACACTTACTTTATTCTCATATTGGTTCTTAACCGCGCCAACACTCTGTTCCATGAAACATCGTTGGTCTGACAACTATATGATATTTTTGACTTCAACTTAAACCGTACATTTGTATCACATAAAACACATGAGGCTCTTGTCCATTTCAATCATCCAACTTGAATACGATGATTTACATTTGTTTTTGTTTCTACGTCATTTTGTACTATGAACCCAAAATATTTAAGCTGTATAACTTGTATGCTATGATCTCCAACTTTCACCTTTGAGGTAGAATGACTTCACCTTTTGCTGGAATTACATTGCATATACTATTTCTTGATTCAACTCAGACCAAAGTCATACGCTTCTAAGACTTGTCTCCAAGTCTCCAACATCCCATTCAATTCCTACCATGACACTCCAATTAAGACTACATCATCTACAAAACGCATACATCTCGGTGCTAGTTGTTGGATGTGTTTCGTAAGTACATCCAAAACTAATGTAAAAAGATAAGGGATTAGGGTTGACCATTGGTCCAACCCTTGTTATGAAAAAAATCATTGATAATGCACTACAACATTTTGACTCTAGGACAACGCCTAAATTTTGGAAGGTAAAAAAATCATTCTGGTAGAGTCACGTAGGCAACACTTATTTGATTTTGTAGTGGTAGGCTTCGAGAACCGTTCTTAAAAAGAATCTAATACTATGGATTTCTGAACCTTGTTACTGTTTGTGATCAAAACCGTTGTGTATTGTTAAGACAACGCCTTGGTTTGCCACGACAAGAAATCGTTCTAGTATCCAACCGAAACGGTTTTTTTGGTTTTTGCAACAGTTTTTGGCGTTGTCGTAAGATTAAAATGTTGTAGTGATGTTTCCAAAAGACAAATTATAAAACCCCGAGGTAAGTTATACTTCATATTATCACATCAGAGAGATTGGTGATAAGAATTATTTAAAATCTCTTGTTGACTCCATTACAATATAATAGATCCAAAAATAGAGATAAATAAAAAACAAATACATCAACGACTGTAATTACCTCTTAGAGAACAATTTCCATATTTATGCATGATAGTAAATTAAGGTTCAATTAATTAAAATAGATATAAAATTAAAATATTAAAACTATTTTTTTACACTAAAGGTTGTTTAAGAGACTTATGAACTTTTATACATAAGATAATAAATTTACGTTCAATGAGTATAAATAGATATAAAAATACAATATTAACGTTATTTTTTCCTCCAAAAGTTGTTTAAGGAACTTAACAACTCCTATATATAAGGTAAGATATATAAGATAATATAGAAATAACAGAGAATTTACGTTCAATAAGATGAATTGAAAATATAGGTTCAATTAGTTAAAGTAGATATAGAATTGCAATATTAACCCTATTTATGGCTCCATAAAATTGGTTAAGAGACTTAGGAACTTTTACATATAAAATAAGTGATCATTTATAAAAAAAGCAAAAAATTAGGAAAGAAATTTGCAACAACTATTTTCGCTCCAAAAAGTTTTCTAAAACACTTAAGAACTTTAATATATAAGATAAGAGATTAATTAAAAAAAACGCAAAAAAATTAGCAAAGAAATTTGCAACAACGCTCTAAAAAAGTGTCTAAAAGACAATTAAGAACTTTTATATATAAGATATGCGATCATATTCTAAAAAAATAAAGAAAGAGCAAAAAATTATGAAGGAAATTTGCAACAACTTTTTTGGCACAAAAAAGTTGTATAAGAGACTTAAGAACTTTTATATATAAGATATGCGTTAATTTCTATACAAATAAAGAAAGAGAAAAAAATTAGGAAGGAAATTAACAACAACTTTTTTGGCTCCAAAAAAGTTGTCGAAGAGACTTAAAAACTTTTATATATAATATATGCTAGCATTTTCTAAAATCAATAAAGAAAGAGCAAAAAATTAGGAAGGAAAATTGCAACATTTTTTTTGGCTCCACAAAGTTGTCTAAGAGACTCAAGAACTTTTATATATAAGATATAAAATAAGATAGGTAAAATCATTCGTTAAAAAAAGAATAAAAGGCAAAAAATTAGGAAATTTGCAACAACTTTTTTAGCTCCAAAAAGTTGTTTAAGAAACTTAAGAGCTTTTATATATAAGATATAAAATAAGATAGGTAAAATCATTCTTTCAAAAAAGAATAAATGGCAAAAAAATAGAAAATTTGCAACAACTTTTTTGGCTCCAAAATGTTGTCTAAGAGACTTAAGAACTTTTATATATAAGATAAATAAGATATGAGATCATTTAAAAAAACAAAAAATTAGGAAGGAAATTTGCAACAATTTTTTTGGCTGCAAAAAGTTGTCTAAGAGACTTAAGTACTTTTTATATATAAGATGGGATAGGATCAAATGACACCATGGTGTCAAAATTAGTTTGACACCAAAATCTCATCCATTCATTATATTTAATCCAAAGGTTAAAAGTTATCCCTAATATAATTTCCCTACACCAATTTCTCTCTTTATCACCTAATTAAAAAAATCTTTGTCATAAATCATTATCAATCATTTCCTTTTTTTCCCATGTTTACTACTTATTATTCTTACTTAGGGTTAAAAAAAATCATGCTTATGGTTGATTGGGTCCGTCATTACCACCAATAATTAAATAAATTGCATTAAAAAAGTCACACATTCAATCAAAACACCAAAATGATTCTTTTTCTTTCACCATTGTTGATAACTACCTCTAAAAAATTGTTGCTAATCAGATAATTTTATCACTCATCATGTTTAAGCTTAACTACCTTTCAACAACACTAAGCTTCAATGTCTTCTGTAAAAAAATTAAAACGTCTTATTACCATTATAAATAGTGGAAGTAATAAAAAAAGGGTAATGATGGTTGCTACCAACAGTAAAAAGACAAAATGCACGAGTTTATGTAGTACGTTGATTTTTACAACTGCATGGCCCTGATTTCCACAAATAATGGACTAATGAGTTTTTTATTTTTTAAAAACTGCACATGTATAATCTTACTTTTCTTTTGTCAATCTCTTCGTTCAATATAACAATGCTCAATAAAAAAATAAGTAATAGAAAAATGAGAGAAAAAAAATAATGATTGATAATGAATTTATGACCATAAATGTTTTCCTTTTTTCTTAATTAGATGTTAGAGGGAGAAATTGGTGTAGGAGAATTATTTTGGGGATAACTTTAAATCTTTAGATTAAATGTAATGAATGGATGAGATTTGGTGTCAAACTAATTTTGACACCATGGTGTCATTTGACCCTATCCCATATATTATATTCGATCATTTTCGAAAAAAATAAAGAGCAAAAAATTAGGAAAGAAATTTGCAACAACGTTTTTTGCTCCAAAAAGTTGCTTAAGAAAACTTAAGAACTTCTTTTTTTTAGCAAAGGTAAACTTAGTTCATTTCATTCATAATCAAAGAGTACAAGTAGTTGGTACAATATGAAAAATGTGGGGGCTAGGTTGTGATAAGGAAGCTCTAGCTATGGTGTGAGCAACCCTATTTGCTTGCCTCGTAATATACGACACTCTAAAGTCGGTATTGGTGGTTAGGATGTCTCAGCACCGTGAAACTATGTCTCCAAATTCATTAAGATGAGTGGAGTTGGAATGAACTGCATCAACAAGAGTTTTGTTGTCTGTTTCGAAGTGGACATAATGGAAACCACATGAGGTTGCCATATTAAGAGCTTCAAACAGTGCAATAGCTTCAGCTTCTAGGACTGATCCTGGAGATGATGAAAATGAAGATTTCCCTATTATGAACTGCCCCGTAGAGTTGAGGAAACATAAACCATATCCTGCTATAGCATTATTTTGGAACATTGCAGCATCAGCGTTGCACTTTAACACTCCTTCTTGCGGCTTAACCCACCTGGTGTTATGGTTCGGACCGTGTGCCGGTGGTTTTGTTCTCTGCATACTCATCCATTCATGAAGTGAGTCCTTTGCGCTTGAAATGATGGCAATTGATGAGGTTTCGCGAGACTCCCAAAGCTTTATGTTTCTGCTATTCCAAATACTCCATAAGAGCTTTGCGGCAATGTGCTGTTGGGGAGAAGACAACCTGTTCAAAAGTTCAAACAATAGAGATGTAAAATTGTTCGCTTGGTGGAGCAATTCCCTGATTATGGTTCCTAAACCAATTCTCTCCCAACATTCCTTTGTCTTGGCACAAACGAAGAACAAATGCATGTGAGATTCAGCTAAGGATTCACAAACAACACAAGAGTCGTCACAAGGGATGCCTCTATTGGTAAGATTTTGACGAGTGGGCAAGCATTGATGAGATAGGCGCCAGAGGAAAGAACGAACACGAGGGGGAATTTAGAGGCGCCATATGTTCTGCCATGGAGTATCAGCTTGCGCATTAGTGGATGAATGGAGGAGGTCGACACATATACGGTATGCAGACTTAACCGTGTAGTTACCATCTGGGGTTACTTTCCATAATCTTGAATCAATCATTGCACGGTTAAATAGTGGAATGGAAATCACATCAGAAGCTTCTTGATGAGTTAGGAGAGAGTTTACCAATGTGTGGTTCCATGAGAGACAATCTGGATGCATTAAGTGGTTGACAATGAGATCTTCCAAAAAGGGGGTGGTGGAGTTGAAGGTTTGTGAGAGGGGATATTACGTATCCAAGGTGCTGTCCACACATTTATCATTGAGCCATCTCCAATTTTCCATCTATAGCCCATCGTAAGTAAAGATTGAGTACTCCAGAGACTCCTCCAAGTGTAGCTTGGATTATGACCAAGGGGGGCATCCAAGAAATCCTTCCTAGGGAAATATTTAGCTTTGAGGACATGAGTAAGTAAGGAGTTTGAGTCGGTTAGGAGTTTCCAACCTTGCTTACCAAGCATTTAAAGATTGAAAGCTTCCATGTTACGAAAGCCTAGGCCACCGTGACTTTTGTGAAGAGTAAGTTTGTCCCATTTCATCCAATTGATACCGTGACGCCCATTCTTCTTAGAACCCCAGTAGAAAGAGTTCATCATTCTTTCCAATTCCGAACAAAGAGACTTAGGAATGAGAAAAGCTCCCATGCAGTAAGAAGGAATAACCTGTGCAACTGATTTGATCAAGACTTCCTTACCGACACGTGATAGAGAGCGTGCATTCCAATCCTGACATTTCTTCCAAACATAGTCTTTGAGGTAGGAAAAAATGGCCTTCTTGTTACGACCTACCATTGATGAAAGGCCTAAATATTTACCGCTACCAATATAATCTAAGACACCAAGAGTACTTTTGATTGAGGCGACGTCTTCTTGGGCGGTATTGGAACTGAAAGCAATAGCCAATTTCCTATAGTTTATAGCTTGCCCTGATGCTTGTTCATAGATGGAGAGAATTTTTTGAGGTGGTGCGCTTCAGATTATGTAGCTCTACAAAAGATGAAGCTGTCGTCGGCAAAAATAAGATGACTGATGGATGGCGCAGTTCTACAGATGCGGCTGCCATGAAGTGTACCTCGGGATTCATGGTTCTTAATGATTGCCGAGAGACCTTCTGCACAAAGGATATAAAGGTAAGGCGAGAGAGGACATCCCTGCCTAAGACCTCGTGCCGGGATAATAGGCCCAATACAGTCTCCATTGAGGATGACGTGGTACTCAACTGAGGTGATGCACATCAACATCCATTTTACCCACATATTGCAAAACCCAGCTTGTAGAGAATTGCTTCCAGATAAGTCCAACTCACGCTATCAAAGGCTTTGGGTATATCAAGCTTTAAAGCAACTTCACCTGTCTTACCTTTTGTGAGAGCGTTGTCCATAATGGAACGAGAGTGAACAAAAACTGCTTGTTCAGGCGATATTCATTTACCAATCAACAAACGGAGACGGTTTGCAAGCACTTTGGATATGATTTTATAGAGGACATTGCATGGAGAAATTGGGCGAAGGTCCTTCATTGTCTCCGGGTTGTCTCCTTTCGGTACCAAGACGATATTTGTTGCATTGAGGCCTTGGGGTAGCTGACCGGAGTTGAGCCAAGAAGTAGCATCGGAGATTAGATCACCCCCTATGTCCTCCCAAAATTGGTGGTAAAAGGCTGGATTGAGGCCGTCCAGACCCGGAGATTTGTCCGGATGCATACTGAAAATGGCCTCCTTGAATTCTAGCGCTGAAAATGGTTGGGTGAGGATTGAATTATCCTCTTCGGATACAATTGGTTGGACGCAGGAAATAATGGGTTAGGGGTCCTCTTGTCGGGAAGCGAATATGTCCATGAAGTAATCGCGAACTATGTGACATAAATCTTCGTGAACAGTGACCCAATTACCAAAAGAATCCTGAAGTTTCTTGATTGTGTTTCTCCTTTTGCGCGCTGATGCTGATGCGTGGAAGAACTTGCTATTAATATCCCCGTCGGAAAGCCAAAATACCTTTGATCGCTGTTTCCAATAGCTGTCTTCTTGGAGTAAAAGAGTTGCGAGGTTGCGCTGCATAGTGATCAGCTCAGGATGGTTAGCGTCCTCTGCAGCGATACGAAAAGCTTCGATTTCAGCTCTCTATTTGTTGATCAACTTTTGGAAGTTTAGAGTAATGTTCTTGCTCCATGAGGTAATGTCCTCGACATAGAGATTTAACTTTGTTATAATGTTGAAAGGAGGATAATATTCCCAGTTATGTTTCACCAAATCGACAAGCTCAGGCTCAAGTAACCATGCGTTATTGAAACGGAAACAACGGTGGGGTTGGCGCCATGGTATTGGTTCCAGTTGCAGCAGTAGAGGTGTGTGATCAGATGTGGGAGCCACCAAAGTTTGCAGGGCAGCGTTAGGATAGAGGGACTGCCATGAGGATGTGATGAGGGCGCGATCAAGATAAGCTTCTTTCAAGGATTCGGTACCGATGCTCTTGAACCAGATAAATTGATAACCTGCTAGAGGCATGTCGATAAGGTTGCAATCCTGAACAACATTTTGGAATCCCCGAATGAGCCAGGTTGGACGGTCAGGACCTTCCCTTTTATCTTCTGCTGAGAGATGATCATTGAAGTCACCGATAACGCACCAAGGGTCGTCTGATAGAGTGCTTAGGGATCAAAGTAAATCCCACGAGTCTCTGCGTCTGCCTGTATCTGGGTAACCATAGAATGTTGTGAGACTCCAGTTACCGATTACTTGATCTTTGATGGATAAGTTGATGAAGTGTTGGGAATAGTTTATGAGAGAGCAGTCAATAGAGTTTCACCAGAGGATTGCCAGCCCTCCGCTACGACCAATTCTGTCCACCGAGAAGTGATTATCAAAGCTTAAGGAGTAGCATAATTCAACAATTTTATTATTGTGCACCAAAGTTTCAATTAAAATAACAATATCCGGTTTATAGACTCGGACCAAGTCTTTAAGTGCAGGAACTGCCTTAACATTTCCCAGGCCTCGACAGTTCCAAGATATTACATTCATTTTGCCCGGCAGGCCTGGGAGCCAGGCTCTGCCGATAAAAAAGGATTTTGTATTTGAGAAACTTCCATGGGAGTTGCAGTCTATGTGTGACCTACAGGATTGTGTTTGTGGTTGGAATTTTCTCCTAAAACAGGTGGGATTGTTGCTTCTGTGTTAGGAGGCTGAGGAGCTACAACAGAATCTGATTGGTCGTGTTCTTTGTCGCCCCTTGACAGTTGGGTTTTGCTGGTAATAATGGCTATGTTATTTTCCTCTTGAATGATTGCAGCATTTAGGTCACCTTTTATTGTCTCATTAAATCCTTTTTGAGGGAGAATTAATTGAGGATTCCGTAACAGTTGTGCCAGCATATCAGAATTGGCAGTTTTTGATGCTGCATTTATTTCCTTTATTCCCTTTGCTGTAACTGACGACTGTGACGATGCATTGGTGGAGCCGCCGCCTTCCGGTTTCCAGCCAGCTCCCCTACCTCCTCCAGAATTGCTTTGCTTATCGTCAAGTAGTTCTGGACCCCATAATCATGTACCGTCGTCAGACTCCAAGGAGTAGAGCTTTTCACAGTAATCTTCAATGTGACCTAAGCAGCCGCAGTAGTAACAATAGTTTCCCAAACGCTCGTATTTGAATTTGATGAAAGTTGCTTCTCCACCTTGCCTCTTGATTTTTTTCTGTCTCTTAAGAGGCTTCGTGACATCTAACAAGACTCTGATCCTCATGTATGTTCTGAGATAGTGAGAATTGTTCTTGACATCATATTCAAGAAATTCTGCAATGTAATTTGCGATATCTGTCCCAACCTTTTCTAACATATACCCTGGTGGAATGTTATGGACTTGAATCCAAAAGGGCACAAAATGCAGCGCGGCCTGATCAGGCTTACCATTTTCGGGGAGAATGTCAAGAACCAAGAGATGGTTATCGAAGTACCAAGGGCCTTTCTTGAGGATTCTTTGAAGATCTAGGTGGTGATTGAATTGGAAGGAATACAGACATGACTCAATTTCCTGGATTTTGACACCTTTTACTGGATTCCAAAACGTCTCAATCTTCTCCATCATCATGTATGATCGAATTGGTCGATTAGTGAGGAAGTGGCCTACGAGACAGAGGCGAAGGTCAGCAGATTGAGTGAGGGTTTCATCTGATTGGATAATGAGTTCATCTTCTTCATCGCTTAGGGAAAGGTTTTGTAGGGTGGCCATGGATGAAATCGATTGACAGCACGTAAGGTAAAAGGATGGGAAAGAAGGATTAAGGAGTACCTCTCACTGAGGAGAGAATATGAAACTTCTCACAGAGGAGAGAATAAGTTATTTTTAAAACTTAAGAACTTTTATAAATAAGATTTATTGCATGATAGTAAAATTAGGTTCAATTAGTTAAAATGGATATCAAATTAAAATATTAAAACTATTTTTTACTCCAAATGCTTTGTAAAAGACTTAACAACTTTTATACATAAGATAAGATAATAAATATATGTTCAATTAGTTAAAATTGATATAGAATTATAATATTAACCCTTTATGGCTCTAAACAATTGGTTAAGAGACTTAAGAACTTTTATATATAAGATAAGATATGAGATCATTTTCTAAAAAACAAAATAAAAAGAGCAAAAAAATTAGGAAGAATTTTTGCAACAACTTTTTTGGCTCCAAAAAGTTGCTTAAGAAAACTTAAGAACTTTTATAAATAAGATTTGTAACAAATATTTGTCACATGTTTTTTTTATGTAAAGTGACATATTTTCCTTCAAAAAAAAAAAGTAACAAATATTTGTCCAATTTTCTTTATAATTATCGGTCATAAATATTTGTTCCGCGTTTTTTATATGAATCAATCACACATTGGACCGTCATACTTATACATTCCTACCTAGTCACTACATATTCCAAGCCCAAGTCCAATACCAAGATAAGCGATCTAATACATAGAGAGATATAAACCCATATCCGAATATGATTGATCCATCATCGAGATATACATGAGTCTTATATGAGACTAGTTTAAAATACACGTGACTTGTACTTGATCTGAGACGCTACATTTTTCCCCACCATTCATCTGAATGTCGAAACAGGTCAGGTCTTTCAGGAGGTGATGCAAACAAGAATGATATACTTACCACTAAAGGAAAAGGGTACCTTGGTGGGTTTATTTAAAGAACAAGTATAATTTAAGGGATACTTCACCCTTAACACCAATTTAAGAACGAAGCAAAAAGCAAAAACGATAAAGGTTAGATATCTGATGATTCACTCTCCTTTCTCATATCACAACACTATCATTGGGCGACTAGCTTACAATATCCTTGGCGCAACATTACCAACATTTTCTCTAACACTGAAGTATCCCCTTAAAAATGACAAGTAGCAAAAAGTTGTTACCAAGATAGTTTAAGAACAAAAGCAGAAAAGGACAAAGAAACACCAAAGGCAGAACTAGATAATGCGAGGTTTCCTTAGAGCATAGGATATTTGGATCACCGAGAAGATTTTAGAGATATACGAGTTAGTCCCGTAGAAGATCTTAAAAAGTGCAAATAGGAAAATTGTTCCAATAAGTCATCAATCTTGGCACTACTTTGGAGACTACTGAGGAAGAAAAAATCGCAGAGTTGCTTGGAAGGAACATCGATATATTCGCTTGGCACCTCTTTGACATTCCAGATATCTATGTGAGGTATCACTACACATAAGTTATCTTTGCGCCATAGAGTAAAACCAATATATCAAAGGAAAAAAGAGTATAGGAGAAGAACACATAGTTTTATTTTTTGATGAGGAAGTGAAAAAGTTAAAAGATGAGTTCTGTCTGATTTCACTCTTAGGGAGCTTATACAAGTTGTTATATAAGGTAATTGCTAATTGATTTGGAATGGTGATGGACTCTCTAGTTGCTACAAACCAATTGACTTTTATTAAGGGGAGATTTTTGGCGGATGGAGTTATAGTGGTGGACTTTGGGAAGAGAAGAAAGAAGGAATGTTTTGATTCTTAAGGTAGATTTGGAGAAGGCACGTGACTCGGTATGTTGGAGCTATTCAGAGTATGATTTGAAGAGGTTTAGGTTTGATGACAAATGGTGTGCTTGAATGAAGGTGTGTGTGTGCCCAATAGTTTATCAGTATTGGTTAATGGGAGTCCAATGAAACAATTCAATATTAAAATAGACCTCAAACAAGTTGACCCACTAGCCCCTTTTCTTTTTGTATTGGTTGCGGAGGGATTGAGGCCCTTTATGAGAGTGGTAGTGGAAAAAGGTTTCTTCAAAGGTTTCAAGTATGGCATTTGGAAGTGGTGGTTTCTTATCTTTAATACGTGGATAATACTCTTTTTATAGATTTGAAATCTATGTATCTCTTACTTTTTAATAAACCTTTTTTTTTCATCTTTGTCGGTGTTGGTTGAAAATGAGGTGTTGGAAAGGATTTGGGATGGTCGGGCATCCACCAAGATTATAGTTTTCTCGTGGAAGCTTCTTTTGGGTCGCCTTCCTACTAGAAACAATCTTTTATGTAGAAGAACTTTGGTGGATGATGCGGATACTTGTTTTGGTGTCAGGGAGAGAGTAGGAATCCCATATTTGTGTAAATTGTAAGTTTGCGGCCGAAATTTGGTATATGACTTCTAATTGGTTTGGATTGGAGTTTGTTCTACCCAGAAACAATTTTTTCTTCTTCCAAGCTTGGTGTCTTTTTCCGGAAAAAGGAAAGAGAGAAAAGGTTTGATGTTGGTGTGACTTGTAACACTTTGGTCTATTTGGAAGACAAGAAATGATTGGATTTTTTTTTAATTCAAAATCAGCCGTGTTGGAGATTGTGGATCATATTCAACATATCTCTTGGCAATGGTTATTGGCTAGGAGAGGGGGGGGGGGGGGGGGGGGGGGGTCTTGTCTTTTATGAATGACTAATGAATCCTAGAAAGTGTTTTATAAATGACCCATGGATCCTTACCCAGTTACGAGCATCAACATGCTCATTGATGACACATTTGCCTACAAAACACTAAGTTTCATGGATGCCTACTCATGATATAACGAGATTACGATGAATTCCTTAGATGCACCAAATACGGCTTTCATAACAACAGTTACACCTATCACTACAAGGTGACACCTTTCAGTCTGGAAATTGCTGGTTCCACTTATCAACGCCTGATGTATAGGGTGTTCTTTGGTCAATATGGGAAAAAACTGGAAGCATATATAAATACATGGTTGAAAAAATGGAGGATAATAGTTCCGATCATCAAGATTTAGAAGAAAAAAATTCGGTAAGGAAATACAACATGCGTTTGAATCCAACAAAATGTTCTTTTGGAGTCCATACAAGAAAATTCATGGGGCTCATGTTAACGAATAGAGGTATATGAGAAGTCCAACATCTATCAAGGAGGTGCAACAACTAACATGCATAATCGCAAGGATAACATTTAAAAAAATGATTTTCATTAAGCAGGTATTCCACAATTTTTGAGGTATCCACAGATGTATACGTATATCCAAGGATAACATTTAAAAAAAATGATTTTTTTTAATTACATATTTTTTATAATTATCTAATTTTTTTTAAAAAAAAAGCTCATCACAATAATTTTCTTCTTTTTACAAAAATATTATAATATTCAAACATTACAATAACAATATTCATATATAATAATATCCATACATTTTATTTCTAACAAAAAAAGTTAATAACTTTTAACAAAAACAAAGTTCCTTGATTAAAAAAAACATAAATAAAGGGTCAAATTATTGGTTTGTTTTACGAAATATCAAATTAAGAACGAAGTGACGATACACACAAAGCCGACCCTAGTTTTTAGTGAGAGAAACTCCAAATTCTCTCTAAGTTCACTTTTTCTTTCACTCACCGACGAGAGGTGATTTTAGGTCATTTTTGACCTAGAATCACCCCTATGCATCTTTTTTCCTCTTTCTTTCGATCTAAATAAGTGATTTCCACATTTATTAAGTTTTTTCTTTTGTGTTTTTTTTCGTGATTTCGTCCTCTGAATGCGGCGTTGTGTTGTTCGTCGTCTTGAGCGGCGTTGTTTGATTTCGCGTCTTGTTGCGGTGTTCGTTTGGTTCATATTGAAAGATCAGCTTCAGTCAATCACGAATTCAATCAATGATTTGGACGTCAACGTTGCAGATCCAGAAGCATGAGTATTCTGGTGATTTAGATTTTATCATATTATTTGTAGGCATTTTTCCTTTGTATGCTATTAACTTGGGTGTTATGAGTTTGTTCGCAGATTAACCCTTTACGTTTTTTGCGATATTGATCATGTTATTAGATCTGATGTATTCTATCAATTTGAATGAATGAATATCGTTTTGTTTTTGTCAACAAAAATTATTGGTTTGTGATCTGTCCGATAAAGAGATTATCTGCATGAAGATAGATCATCTCACATTGACGACAGATTGATGAAGAAGATGCTTCGTTGTGGAAGATCTCGCCGGAATCAATGGAAGAGACCCCGTTGCCAGTGAGACAGAAGGGGGTGGTACCTGAACATGCGCTCCGACGCCCAAGTCAGATGGGAAACAAGGAGAATGTGAGGTTTATGGGATAGAATGAACTTACTTGGAATTATAGTTGAGTCCCCTTTATATAGGTATAAGGGAGTGTAATGGGTTTGGAGCTTTATTGGGCCTTACCATGTAATTGGGCCTTGCTAAGAGGGTATGACCTTCTGGCTGGTCCAGTACAGTTTGTTTTAAAAGAGAATTGAAGCGTCGTATAATAATATTGTATAGTACTAGAGTTTTTTTTTTCTTCTTTTTTTACTGAAGTTGTAAGGATAGTAAAGTTATTTATGTAAGTTACTTAGTTTAATAGCGAG
The DNA here is from genome assembly GCA_018208015.1 of Medicago ruthenica. NCBI lineage: Eukaryota > Viridiplantae > Streptophyta > Magnoliopsida > Fabales > Fabaceae > Medicago > Medicago ruthenica. Next base: position 52,960,438 of record CM031377.1, on the reverse strand, counting down.
TACAAATATCCGTGAGTGCGAATACCATCACATCCACATTCATATCCATTAAATTATGGGTAGTTGAAATATCTGTTTATTAATACATTCTGATTTAATACAGTCTGTTGATTTAATACATTCTGATATATGCGAACTTGATGGTAACTTGACTAGAAATGGACAATGATATTTTATTACCTTCATTGATGACTGCTCTGACTACACCTATGTGTATCTAATGATAAATAAAAGTGATGCGCTTGATATGTTTAAAATACTTATTAAAGAAATTGAAACTCAATTCAATAAAAGAATCAAGCGTTTTCGTAGTGACAGAGGCACTGAATATTTATCACACACATTCAATGAGTATTATAAAGAGCTCGGAATAATTCATGAAACAACTGCACCTTATTCTCCTAAAATGAACGGTAAAGCAGAAAGAAAAATAGAACCTTTACTGAATTAGTAGTTGCGATCATGTTTAATTCCGATGCAGCACCTCATTGGTGGGGAGAAATTTTATTGACTGTTTGCTACGTGCTAAACAGAGTACCCAAAACTAAGAACAAAGTTTCTCCCTATGAAATTTTGAGAAAAGACAACCAAATTTGTCTTACTTTCGAACTTGGGGTTGTTTAGCCTATGTTAGGATACCTAACCCCAAGAGAGTTAAACTCACCAGTAGAGCCTATGAATGTGCATTCATTGGTTATGCCTTAAACAGTAAAGCATATATGTTTTATGACCTAAAAGCTAAAGTGATCATAGAATCAAATGACACTGATTTCTATGAAACGAAATTCCCCTTCAAAACAAGAGATAGTGGGGACAATAGTGGGGGCATAAATATGAACACTACAACTAATCACACTCCAGTAATCAGAGATAGTGATGAAAACATCCAACCAGATGTTATAGAACTTCGAAGAAGTAAGAGAGCAAGAACTGCTAAATAGTATGGACCCGAATACGTGGCATATACGTTAGAAGAGGATCCATCAACTCCAAAGGAAGCCTTGTCTTCCTTGGATGCTGACTTATGACAAGAAGCCATAAATGATGAAATGGATTCTCTACAGTCTAACAGAACCTGACACTTGGTTGAACTGCCTCCAGGCTGCAAACCAATAGGTTGTAAATGAGTTTTGAAAAAGAAATTGAAACCAGATGGAACTATTGATAAATACAAGGCTCGCCTTGTAGCCAAAGGTTTCAGACAAAGAGAAAATATAGATTTTTTTGATACCTACTCACCAGTTACTCGAATAACATCCATAAGGGTACTAATTTCCTTAGATGCTATTTATAACTTGATTGTACACCAAATGGATGTGAAAACTGCTTTTTTAAATGGTGAGCTGGAAGAAGTAATCTATATGGAACAACTTGAAGGTTTTGTAATCCCTGGACAGGAAAACAAAGTCTGTAAGTTAGACAAATCTCTGTATGGTCTAAAACAAGCCCCTAAGCATTGGCATGAAAATTTTGAAAACTTAATGACTTCGAATGAGTACAAAGTGAATGAAAGTGACAAATGTATTTATTACAAGTATGAAAATAACATTTGCACAATCATATGTCTCTATGTAGACGACTTACTCATATTTGGTTCAAACATTCCTGCCATAAATACTGTGAAATCACTGTTGAGTAAAAATTTTGATATGAAAGACCTAGGAGAAGCTGATGTAATTCTTGGCATTAAGATTACAAGATCAGAAAAAAGGAATTTCCTTGGATCACTCTCACTACGTTGAGAAGATCTTAAGGAAATATAACTACTTTGTCTGTAAACCTGCGAGCACACCTTATGATCCAAGTGTAAAACTCTTTAAGAACACTGGAGATGGTGTTAGACAAACTGAATATGCGAGCATCATTGGCAGTCTCAAATATGCCTCTTACTGTACTAGACCCGACATAGCCTATGTTGTGTGACTTCTATGCAGATTTACAAGTAAGCCAAGCAATGAGCATTGGCATGCGATTGAGATAGTCATGAGATACCTAAAAAGGACTATGAATTTAGGACAGCATTACCAAAGATATCCTGCTGTACTTGAAGGGTATAGTGATGTAGATTGGAAAACCTTATCAGATGATTCCAAAGCGACCAGTGGCTATATATTTAGCATAGCTGGAGGAACTATTGCTTGGAAATCTAAGAAACAAACCATTCTGGCTCAGTCCACAATGGAATCTGAGATGATACCACTAGCTACTACTAGTGAAGAAGCAAGTTGGCTAAGATACTTGCTCGCTGAGATCCCTTTATGGTTAAAAATTGTTACCAGCTGTATTAATTCATAGTGATAGTACCGCGACTATCACAAAGATTAAGAATCATTATTACAATGGTAATAAACGTCAGATAAGGCGAAAACACAACACGATTAGAGAATTTCAGTGTAATGGAGCGGTTAGAGTTGATTTTGTACGTACTACTGAAAACTTAGCTGATCCTTTGATGAAAGGACTAACTAGAGAGAAAGTCCAAAAAGTAGGATGGGACTAATGCCTATAGCTCACAAAGTGATGGTAACCCGACCTACATGACTAGAGATCCCAAGACTTAGGTTCAATGGGTAATAACATGTCATGAAGTGATAGAACATGCTATGATAAGATGAAGGAAACATGATCATGCCGTGAAAGAAAGATGAGATAATAGAAACTCTTAATGAGATCTATACTCTATATTGAGTGGGGTACATAACTATAGGAGTACCCTTGATAGACTCACCTATACGGATGTGGAACTGAGGCCGATTCCTATGGAATTTCGAGGCAGAATTCCTAGAGCGTTCGTTAAAACTGGATAGACGTGCAGGGCCATAAATGCACGGGCTTTTAGAATACACCTTATGAAAAGGTTTGTGTACGTGTTCTATGTCTGAGATAGAGTTCAATGCTGTAGGCAACTCTTGTTAAATCGGAATAGTATCCGCTATGCAAATGTTCAAGTTGTAGGCGACACCTTTGTTTACTAGCAACCTTATGGAGACGTCTTTGGCGTTACTACATTGTTGTTTTTCAATTTAAGAAAAGTACCTTTTAAAAATTCAGAATTCACCACCGAAGATATTACCGGGTTGAGTCAAGACCATGTCGCTCTCTTTAAGACGTTTCGCGGCACTACCCGAGTTTGTGCAAGGTAAACTAACAACCGTGCCGCCTCCAGAATAAAACAGCCCAGTTCACCTGTTCGATTACGTACTGCACTATAAGTAATCGTTCGAGAATTTACACCCTCAACATGATATTAAACTAGTCTATATGATATGAAGACCATTCGAAACCGAAGGGACATAAAGGAGTAGAAAAGGAAGAAGGACTTGTCAACACAAGTCGAAAGAGGGAGAAGAGAGGAAAAACACAGGAAGCATCAACTGTGAATTTCGGGGTGAGGAATGAGTGATGCCGATCTCTCCTTTTATAGGGAGAGTTCGTAACAAATCCGGAGTGACTTAAGGATTAAGTTAGCTTGTGGATTAAGCATATTAACTTAATCTTTAAGCAATTCGCGGATTAGTTCAACGTGTGGATATATACGGAAATTTTCGGATATTCTGTTGGATCGGATCGGAACGAAACTTATTCGTAGAACGCTTTCAGATAATTATTAAATTAACAAAAAATTAATTTAACAATTTCAGGTGATATAAAAATATATTCTTTTTTTGACCCAGACGGCGGCGGCAGCGTCGCGCTTGTGATAAATATATATTTTCGTAAGCGATCACCCGTTCGCAAAAGTGGGTATCTCAAGGGCACACCCTTGGAGGTCACCCCCCACTTATATAAACACTACCAGTGGGTATGTTCTATCTAATATGAGATATTTTTCAATTCATACCAACACTAGTTCTTTCATAAGGGGCATGTGTTTATTATTTCCAACTTCCACTCAAATTCACTAGTTTTCCAACAAAATGAGATGATCCATGTTCTTACGGCTAGGAGGTTAAGGCCTTATTTCCGAAGTCATCGAATAGTGGTAAACTATCCAGTTAAGTAAGTCCCGAGGAATCTAGGTTTAGCATGAAGAATGGTGGCATGGTCTGAGAGCTATCAAAATATGGGGTAGTATTTATCCCAAGGGGAAGTATCAAGGACCAAGTGTTGGATGACTTTGTAGTTGAGTTATCTTCAACTGACGATGTTAAAGGCCCTCATATGTAGGGGTGACAACTTGGTCCACCAAATCCATATTCATCCAATCCATCCACCATAAAATTCATCCAATCCATCCACCAAACAAATTTTTTGTTAATGGATTGGTTTTGGATCCAACCATGAACAATGGATGGATTTGATCCATCCACTTTATTTTAAAAGTCCATTGAATTATCTTTTTTTAAAAAACAAATCCATTGGATCATTTTAAATAATAAAAACAAGTTAATTTAAAAAAATAAAAATAACTTATTTACAAAAAAAAATAATAAAAAACTGAAACAATTGAAAAAAAGGAACAAAATTGCGAAACCTAGATTAAAATAGAATTCATAACTAATGCTAATTAAAAAAAAAAGTAAAAAAGCAACCTAGATTGCAATAATAAATTAAAATAGATATAATTAGGCAAATACATAAAAGAATAACCAGTATGTCTAATATAGTTAAAGTGACAACTGAGACGTCATATTCTTCTTTGAAAATTCGAACATGGTAATAGTGGAATAGAAGTTTTTGGTAGAAACAAAAGTCAAAGAAGAATATATGATCATAGATCATCGTGCGCCGCCGCATGAAGTTTGGATATTGGGTCACTGATATTTTGAAAAAAGGATGAAGAGGAGGATGAAGACACTGAAACTAAAGAATATTGCCATTCTAATTGCCGGGAAAGATTAATGCAATTAGAATGGCAACATTTTTTTGTTACACTGTCTCCATCGTCCTCTTCATCCTTTTCAAAAGAACAATGATCCAATATTCAAACTTCATGCGACGGCGCACGATAGGAATGATGTGTGATCATATATTCTTCTTTTGCTTGTGTTTCTACCAAAGACTTCTATAGTTCTATTCCACTATTACCATGTTTGAAATCGCAAGGCTAAATTACATATTTAGTCCTTTAAATAATTTTTGAGTTTCATTTTGATCCCCTAATTAATAAAAGTTCCATTTTAGTTCCTTAATTTTACTTCCGTTAGTTAAGTTGGTCCCCTCAGTTAGTTTTCTAACTTCTATTATTTTTGATATAATGTTAACCATTTGATTGCAGGGTGAACCATCAACACTGGATTTTTACACTTTTTTCATCTTCTCTTCATCATCTTCAAATCATATTATCCAGAAAAGAAAAAACATCAAATCCTAAAATCTCAAATACCTCTCTTTTTCAGTTTCTTAATTTTTAACAAATTAAAAAAGAAAAAATTGTATACTCATCTCAAACTCTCTCGTTCTAACCAAATCCAATATTTTCCTCTTCCAGTACAAAATTTTAATTTGAGAATGAATGGTGCCTCGGTGTACTCGGAAGGAATGCTGATTCAAGAGACTAATGTATGTTTTTGGGGTTGGGTGGTTGTACCGAAAAAATAATATGAATAGGTGGAGGCCTGGAGGGATGGGAATTGAAAGGGAACATTGGTATAATGGAAGGAAAAGCCTTATTATAATATGCTTGCAGTACCTAGCACTGAAAGCTAGAGGTGAAGGATCTCAAGAAACACAACAAACAAAGGGGAGAGAAACCTTTGGTGGATGAGGGGAAGGATCCCAAGCAACATAGCAATCTTAATGGTGACAAACCTTCTGAATTGGTTAAGATGGATAAAGGTAAAAAAGCCTGAAGAAGATGTCAAAATCACTTGGCAAATAAAACAAGAATTCAATATGGATTTTGATGTCTTGCAGAACAAGCCTCTAGTATCAAAGAACCAAGGGACTCCAACAAAGCATCTACATCTTTTCATTATGCTTGCACAATGTCACAGATGAGATTCTCGAGCATCCCTTAGGCAGTACTGCTTCACCTGTCATAGAGGCAATCACCAAAGATGAATTCATAGCCTCTGATAAGGTGCTTGGCGATCAACATGTCGAAAGTGTCCCTAACAGTGGTAAGGTTCAACACAAAACTGATCATAAGATAGATAAATGTGTTTAGGGCAATATTGATTGTGTTCAAGTTATGTCTACTCATAATCTGAACTGTGTAATACATACTCATGATCAAGTTATTTCTCCAAAGGATGCCGGTGGCGAGCAGGTTGATGATGTAATTCATGCTCAGACACTCAGAATGTTGTTTGTATGCCTCAGGCAGATTGTAATCAAGGTAGTTTCATAAAAAGCCAATTAGCATAATCAAGTTTTGGTTGAGCCAGTTTAGTCCCCTCAACTATTCTTTTGTATTTCTTTTTCCTTTCTTTTTAATAATATTATAAGTGCTTATACACTATGCTTATATAAAAGAAAGACAAATATAAAACATGGCCTCAAGATTAAAATAATTCTTCACCCCAATAAAAAACTTCGTTTAATCAAGAACAACTTCGTTTCATTAATTCTTTTTACAATTTTTAAATGAGAGAAAGTAATATCGAATGTCAAAAGATTTGAACTAAAAAAAATCTCTAAAGATTTTCGATGCGATGAAGCTATTCAATACAGTATGACAATTCTAAATAAAAAAATATTGACAGAATAATTCTATTGGTTACTGTCGTGGTGATTTTCGGAGATCAAGCTATTGATTAGCGTTGACTCATTAATTTTATTTCACGACTGAACTTTTAATTTTTTAAATGGAAAAGTGGAAAAAAGTTCTAAATTACCACAATTTTAAAAAATTAGGGTTCGGGGGTTAGTTACGTTTAGGGAAGGTGTTAGCACCCTAAACGTTCGTAGTACTCTACGAGAACCTCTTGATTTTATTTATTTATTTTGGGCTATAACTTGCTTATTTATTATTTTTTTTAGAAGAAAAGAATGAATTAGAATAGTGAGAAAGGAAAATAAAATGTTTTTTTTTTTGTATTTTTTATGATTTGGAAGGACATGGTCCTTTGCCTACGTACCCGTGAGGGATCAAAACCTCGTAGTTCGGGGTAGAAATAACGGTTGATTTGTTTTGTGTTTTTTATTGGTTTTTAAAAAGGTTTTAAAGATAAAAGCCAAGTGGCAAAATGTGATTGGTTTGTGTTTTTTATTTTGAAAATGGTTAAAATGTAATTAAAGTAGATTAATGATTATTTAAAGAAAATAAAAAGAAAAAAAACGGACACTTGATTGAAAATCAAGGTTTATTAAGAAAAGATTTTTTTTTTTTGAGTTTTTCATTATTATTTGCATGTTTTTTGTTTTTGATTAACCAAGACTAAAAAGTAACTAAAGCTAAACGCGAGGAAATTCCGTGGTGACGTTGGATCACCACGAAACCCTTTTGAAATTAACCTAATATTTTTGTATTTTTTCTTTTGTAAAGCGAAATAAATAAAAATAAATAAAGACATAAAGCAAAAATAAATAAAGTGAGTGTCAGTGCAAATTCTCATTTATATTTACATTGTGCCTAAATACATTCTAAGAAATGGCAAAATAATAAATAAGAATAAAAATTGCAAATACGCTAAAAAATGAATAAATATGCTAAGGATGAAATGAGAATGCATGTAAATAAAAGGAGAATAATAAAAAGAAAAAAAAATGCATGAAATACTATAAGGTAAATGCAATGGAATAATATGCATGAAAATAACCTAAATACATTCTAAGAAATGGCAAAATAATAAATAAAAGTAAAAATTTGCAAATGCACTAAAAATTAAATAAATATGCTAAGAATAAAAATAAAATGATAATGCATGAAATTAAAAGAAAAAAAAATGCATGAAATACTATAATGTAAATGCAATGGAACAATATGCATGAAAATACATAAGGAAAATAACAAAATAAAATGCAAGAAATGATAAGAGAAAATAAAAAAAATAAAAAGGAACAGGGGGGTGCTATGAGCAGAAAAGGGGGGTGCAAAAAGTAAACAGAAAGGGAGAAGAGAGGGCCGAATGGGCCTTGCGCTGGGCTTAGGGAGAAGAGGATTAAAAAACAGACCGGTTCGGTTCAAGTGAACCGAACCGGTTCAGTTTCTATATAAATGCTCAGGACCGGTTTTTTCTCTCATTTTTCTCTTTTCTTCTCTCTCTAGTTCTCATCTTCTCTCTTTTCTTCCTCGCCTCTGTTTCTCCCTCTCATCAGCGCCGGATCGGAAAACGCAGATCTGAACGACACTAAACCACTGGTGACCTTCACGTTTGAACAAACATTGATGACAACGAAGGGAGGTGTGGACGGACGGTGGTGGTGTCGGCCGGTTATAGAAAGTTACGGTGGGTAGATTCGGTTTTGATTTGTTGAGGGAGAGGGAGGTAATGGCACGGACAGTTTTCTGTTGTGGGTTGGGGAGAGCTGGCCGTGTATAGGTGGCTGTTATAGGTTGAGAGTGGAGGACGCGTGCTGTTTGGTGTGTGGTCTTGAGGCCGCGTTTGGGAGAGGTAGCCGTGGTTGGTGATGGTTTAGGGGTGATGAGTGAATGGATGTCTGTATGTGGGAGAGGAAGTTAGGGAGGCCGCGAGGGAGAGGTGTGGAGGAGCTGTTGTGAGCTGGCCGTACGGTTTTGATTGGTGTGTTGGATTGGTATGACTGTGTTGTTTTTTGCTGGGAGAGGGGCGTGGATGTTCTTGTGGGAAAGGTAGTGTGCGTTGATGATTGTGTTTGGTCTCTGATGGATTTTGCTGTATGTGTGTGGATTATATTTTCTTAATTGGCTTTGTGCGTGAATCCCCCCCCTTTGCTACTGTTAACTGACTATGATATATACACTAATTTGTCATCACTGTCCATAATGGTCAGTGAATGACAACTTAATTGACAAATTAAAACATAATAAATCATGACAAAGTCTCCTCTACAATAAATAGAAAAAAGGTCAACTGATTAAAAGGGTAAGTAAATAAAAGGAAAAGAAAAATAAGTAATAAAAATGCTAAATAAAATGACAAATAAAATATTTTTTAAAAAAATAAAAATAAAGATAGAAATAATAATGAAAACTAAAAGACGGACCCGGACGAAAAATAAAAAAAAAATGAGGTATTTTAAAATACCTCTCTGTCGAAATTTCGTCTGAGACGACGAAAAATTCCGAACTAAAAGGATGAGTAAAAAAAAAACTTAGGTCAAAAATTGGGGTATGACAGATGCCCCTATTTAAGTCTCTTCGTCCGGAGATCTGAAGAGAAAATCTTGGATTCGACGGGTCGAAGGGACTTAAATACAGAGTACGCCAATTTTGGACCTAAAAAGGAAAAATGTGAGATGCTCGTGATGCAAATGCAAATGCAAGACGGCGAAGCTGACCCGACTAGGGGTAAAACAAAACCAAAGGATACCCGAGTTTGTTAAAGCAAGGGATCCGACTCCACTGGGGGATAACATAGTTTCACTGGGGAAGGAGTTGTCTACTATCGCACTAATTCAGAACGATAGCCTAACAAAGACAAAGACCGATGTTACCTACTATCGTGTAAATGATAGCTTAAAAAAAGTAAAATAAGGAGACACCGTCTACTATCAGCAAAGATGATAGCTTAAAGAAGACAAGTATTACCTACTATCGTGTATTGATAGCTTAAAAGAGGTAATATAAAAGGAGACACCATCTACCATCGTTGTATGGATAGCTTAAAGAAGACAGATGACATGTATTACCTACTATCGTGTATTGATAGCTTAAAAGAGGTAATATAAAAGGAGACACCGTCTACTATCGTTGTATGGATAGCTTAAAACAGACAGATGACATGTATTACCTACTATCGTGTATTGATAGCTTAAAAGAGGTAATATAAAAGGAGACACCGTCTACTATCGTTGTATGGATAGCTTAAAACAGACAGATGACATGTATTACCTACTATCGTGTATTGATAGCTTAAAAGAGGTAATATAAAAGGAGACACCGTCTACTATCGTTGTATGGATAGCTTAAAACAGACAGATGACATGTATTACCTACTATCGTGTATTGATAGCTTAAAAGAGGTAATATAAAAGGAGACACCGTCTACTATCGTTGTATGGATAGCTTAAAACAGACAGATGACATGTATTACCTACTATCGTGTATTGATAGCTTAAAAGAGGTAATATAAAAGGAGACACCGTCTACTATCGTTGTATGGATAGCTTAAAACAGACAAATGACATGTATTACCTACTATCGTGTATTGATAGCTTAAAAGAGGTAATATAAAAGGAGACACCGTCTACTATCGTTGTATGGATAGCTTAAAACAGACAGATGAAATATTTTACCTACTACCATTGTGAGGGTAGCTTAAAGAAGGTAAGATGTAAATGTCAATTGTTCGGGATGTTACCGAACTGCCACTGACGACAAGGAATAAAGGATAAATGCCAACTGTCCGGGTTGTTGCCGAACTGCCATTGACGACAAGGAATAAAGGATAAATGCCAACTGTCCGGGTTGTTGCCGAACTGCCATTGACGACAAGGAATAAAGGATAAATGCCAACTGTCCGGGTTGTTGCCGAACTGCCATTGACGACAAGGAATAAAGGATAAATGCCAACTGTCCGGGTTGTTGCCGAACTGCCATTGACGACAAGGAATAAAGGACAAATGCCAACTGTCCGGGTTGTTGCCGAACTGCCATTGACGACAAGGAATAAAGGTAGATGCCAACTGTTCGGGTTTTTGCCGAACTGCCATTGACGACAAGGAATAAAGGATAAATGCCAACTGTCCGGGTTGTTGCCGAACTGCCATTGATGACAAGGAATAAAGGTAGATGCCAACTGTTCGTTAAAGGACTGCCGCTTGGCATAAAGAGGATGACATCTCTGGACCAGACACACTGGGGATGACACTTGGGGATAAAGAGAGTTAAAAAATGTTCACGACCGATTGGTATGAAAAACAAGACTCAGGGTGGCTAATGCAACCATGTATTGAATGATGTTATGTGCATGTTGTGTATGCATGAATGTGTATATGCATGAATGTATGAATGTATGTAAGACAAAACGACTTGTATGACTGTATGGAGGATTGACTTGTGGGACAGTATAACTGATGGATGAGACAAGACTGGACAGGTAAGATGGAAAGTGGACCGACGACGCAGTACAAACACTCAGCAATCTTCATTGGGGGATGATGCCATTGGGGACATATCAAAACATTGACGGGGTAAGGCCCGATGTATGCAACAACTGGTGGGGAGTAAACACTTCCTGGGGGAGACGTGTTAATCCAAAGACCTGGCAGAAGAACTGGTGTTTCTATGGTCATGCTTTTTGTTTTTTTTTCTTTTTTGAGTCCCTAACTTTTGCCTGGACCGCCCTTTCGGGTTTTCAGTCCACCGGGAATATATTCTTTTTGTATGCCCCTAATTTTTGTCTGGACCGCCCTTTTAGGTTTTCGATCCACCGGGACGCTCATTTTTGCCTAAGCCGCCCTTTCGGGTTTTCGACTTACCGAGCTCTTTTCTTTTTCTTTTTCTTTTTTCAAGCAATTGACCATATTCAACCTTCAGAGTTTATCCGTTTTCAGGACAGATGTTGACGCACCCTTCACTTATTCATGAGTTCAAAGAGAATGTGTTTGTTGTTTATGCTTTCCAAAAATATAAAAAGATTTATGATTTTTTTTTGAAAAAAAGTTTTGCTTCAGGTACTACCATCAAAAATAGAAGAAATTTTATAAACAGAATAAATGGGAATTCCAAATAAAAGGCACAAGCTCAAATTTATTTTAACAGAGTGGTGGCCTGCCAATGACATGGCTCCACGGATCTCTCAAAAGTTTGGAAAATGGTAAATATAAAGGGGAAGGTACATTGAACACAATAACCGTTATTCTCCCTAACAACTTTGAATTCCACTGTTTAGATACTTCAGATTCAGAGTCTCTTTGACATTTAATGTGCCCCAAGTGAGTAGAGATCAGACCAATGCAGTTACTTTGTCTTTTGATCCTTAACTTTTGCATAGATCGCCCTTTCGGGTTTTCGATCTATCAGGATAATTATTTTCTGTTTCATGTCTCTAATTTTTGCCTGGACCGCCCTTTCGGGTTTTCAGTCCACCGAGACGCTCATTTTTGTCTAAGCCGCCCTTTCGGGTTTTCGACTCACCGAGCCGTTCTTTTATTTTTTAGACAAAGTATTTCTTGACTGCATCGGCGTTCACAGGACGGGGAAGCTCATCACCATCCATATTCGTAAGAGTCATTGCCCCACCGGAGAACGCTCTCTTGACGACATATGGGCCTTCATAATTAGGCGCCCATTTGCCCCTGGAGTCCGGTTGAAATGATAGGATCTTCTTGAGCACAAGACCTCCTTCTTGGAACACACGGGTACTGCCCGTGACACAAAGCATTCATGCGTTTCTCTGATCATATTTGTTTTGACATTATTCAGCCTCTGATAACTTAGGTTCCATTAAAACTCTCATTGATGGAATCTCAATCTCCACAGGGAGTACTGCTTCCATGCCATACACTAAAGAGAAGGGGGTTGCCCCTGTTGAGGTACGTACTGAAGTGCGATGTCCATGTAAAGCATACGGTAACATCCTATGTAGGTCCTTGTAAGTGGTTACCATCTTCTGCACCATCTTTTTGGTGTATTTTCTTTCTTTTTGTTCTTTTTTACTTTTGTTTGTTGTTTGTTGTTTTTTGTTTTTGTTTTTTTTTTGCAGCCTCGATGGCACCACTCATCTGGGATTTGACCAGGAATACTGTAATGGCAGTTCTTCCGAATCCAAGTTAATCATTTCGAGTGCTTCTTCATGAGGCTGAACGATGTTCTTTTATATTCTAGTAACAGAGAGATCTTTTCGGGGATCTGCTCATCCTCCTCCTCTTCAGCTTCGTGAACAGGGAACTCAAAGTCTGGAGAGAGCATAGGGTTACAGTGTTCAACGGGCTTATTGATGCTTAGTCTGCATATGATTGATGATTGATTTTTAGAAAATGAAAAAAAAAACGCAGAACTTTTGAAATTGATTGAAAATAAAGTAAAAGTATTTTTTTGGGTTTTTTGTGTTACCATTTTCCAGAAAAAGCAGTAAAACAAAAATAAAAGTCGCGAAAGAAACGACAATTTTTCATTGATAGTAGTAACTTGAAAACAAAAGTAGAGCCCTACATGATTTCACTTTCGTATTGGGCGAAACGAAAGGATTTTTTTGAAAAGACAAGACAACGAAAACACATTACTTGGACCCATGAGTAACTGAGAGAATGTCAACAGCGACCCAATTGCGGTAAATCCTTCCTTGTGTTTGCACGACCACACCCATTTTCTCTCTTTTGTCTACACGAGTGTTGCAGGTGCGAGTGGGTTTGTAATGAATGCGCCGGGCCACTTTCTTTGACTGCGGCTGATCGACCTTTTTATGATGAAACAAAGGATGAGACTCGATTTGGAAACTATGAATGCAGTATGATGCATGATTATGCTTATGCAAAAAGAAGACAGATTTGTTATCGAAGGACTTTGTTGAAGTAATTGTAAACATCATGGTTTGAACATTTCATTTGAGCATCAAGGCTTTACAAAATAGTTCTTTTTTTAGAAACCAAGCCAAGGGACCAATTCAAAAGTTCTTTAGTGGAAGCTAGATTTTTTTTAAAAAAAAATCTAAGGACTCCTAGCTTCCTTAAATCCAACAAATCAGGGCTCTTGAAGGTGTACTTCCTAGTGCTCCTCTATGATGTTTAAAAAGACTTGTTTAAGTCCTTCGGTAATTGGATGAAAAAATGAGTTCATGCATGGATGCATGTATGCATGATTATGCTAAAGAAACGGAGAAAACATGGTGAGGTTAAGTCCAAAATGTTGGGGTCAAGGATAAACACGTCATTTGGTAAGGACTATGGTTTCAAATGCACCTGTATCACGGGTTCTACCAAGTTCCCAAAGTCATCGACCACTTCCGAATATTGTCGGATTACGGGACTACTCCCGGTCCAACGACGTTCGTAGGAAAGTCTCGTTTGAGTGTAGTATCGCGTATCAACCAATTCAAGACTACTCTTGATTAGCCACCGCACTACGTCCTAAAAGGCCAAGATGGGTTAAAGGTAACTAAAGGTTCTCAATTTCATCGGTCCCTTGAAAATAACGATGCCGAACACGACTACTCATGTCAACATAGTAATACTTCCAAGATTCCTCCATTGAGTGGGGTTATCACATGTGCCACATCCGAAACTCACTCTCGGAAAGACACTTTGATTATACCACCATCCTATCTAATGTTTCCCTCAAGTCCGGGTGTAGGACTTATCTCACCACACACGTAAAAGGAAAAAAAACACATATGCACATATTTACACTTTTATTTTTATGTTAAGCAAGTTATATCACAAAATAATTAAATAAATTCAAGTTAGGCTCAACCCTCTTAGGGAATCCCCAGTGAAGTCGCCATTTCTGTCGCGGTGATTTTCGGAGATCAAGCTATTGATTAGCGTTGACTCATTAATTTTATTTCACGACTGAACTTTTAATTTTTTAAATGGAAAAGTGGAAAAAAGTTCTAAATTACCACAATTTTAAAAAATTAGGGTTCGGGGGTTAGTTACGTTTAGGGAAGGTGTTAGCACCCTAAACGTTCGTAGTACTCTACGAGAACCTCTTGATTTTATTTATTTATTTTGGGCTATAACTTGCTTATTTATTATTTTTTTTAGAAGAAAAGAATGAATTAGAATAGTGAGAAAGGAAAATAAAATGTTTTTTTTTGTATTTTTTATGATTTGGAAGGACATGGTCCTTTGCCTACGTACCCGTGAGGGATCAAAACCTCGTAGTTCGGGGTAGAAATAACGGTTGATTTGTTTTGTGTTTTTTATTGGTTTTTAAAAAGGTTTTAAAGATAAAAGCCAAGTGGCAAAATGTGATTGGTTTGTGTTTTTTATTTTGAAAATGGTTAAAATGTAATTAAAGTAGATTAATGATTATTTAAAGAAAATAAAAAGAAAAAAAACGGACACTTGATTGAAAATCAAGGTTTATTAAGAAAAGATTTTTTTTTTGAGTTTTTCATTATTATTTGCATGTTTTTTGTTTTTGATTAACCAAGACTAAAAAGTAACTAAAGCTAAACGCGAGGAAATTCCGTGGTGACGTTGGATCACCACGAAACCCTTTTGAAACTAACCTAATATTTTTGTATTTTTTCTTTTGTAAAGCGAAATAAATAAAAATAAATAAAAGACATAAAGCAAAAATAAATAAAGTGAGTGTCAGTGCAAATTCTCATTTATATTTACATTGTGCCTAAATACATTCTAAGAAATGGCAAAATAATAAATAAGAATAAAAATTGCAAATACGCTAAAAAATGAATAAATATGCTAAGGATGAAATGAGAATGCATGTAAATAAAAGGAGAATAATAAAAAGAAAAAAAAAATGCATGAAATACTATAAGGTAAATGCAATGGAATAATATGCATGAAAATAACCTAAATACATTCTAAGAAATGGCAAAATAATAAATAAAAGTAAAAATTTGCAAATGCACTAAAAATTAAATAAATATGCTAAGAATAAAAATAAAATGATAATGCATGAAATTAAAAGAAAAAAAAATGCATGAAATACTATAATGTAAATGCAATGGAACAATATGCATGAAAATACATAAGGAAAATAACAAAATAAAATGCAAGAAATGATAAGAGAAAATAAAAAAAATAAAAAGGAACAGGGGGGTGCTATGAGCAGAAAAGGGGGGTGCAAAAAGTAAACAGAAAGGGAGAAGAGAGGGCCGAATGGGCCTTGCGCTGGGCTTAGGGAGAAGAGGATAAAAAAAACAGACCGGTTCGGTTCAAGTGAACCGAACCGGTTCAGTTTCTATATAAATGCTCAGGACCGGTTTTTTCTCTCATTTTTCTCTTTTCTTCTCTCTCTAGTTCTCATCTTCTCTCTTTTCTTCCTCGCCTCTGTTTCTCCCTCTCATCAGCGCCGGATCGGAAAACGCAGATCTGAACGACACTAAACCATTGGTGACCTTCACGTTTGAACAAACATTGATGACAACGAAGGGAGGTGTGGACGGACGGTGGTGGTGTCGGCCGGTTATAGAAAGTTACGGTGGGTAGATTCGGTTTTGATTTGTTGAGGGAGAGGGAGGTAATGGCACGGACAGTTTTCTGTTGTGGGTTGGGGAGAGCTGGCCGTGTATAGGTGGCTGTTATAGGTTGAGAGTGGAGGACGCGTGCTGTTTGGTGTGTGGTCTTGAGGCCGCGTTTGGGAGAGGTAGCCGTGGTTGGTGATGGTTTAGGGGTGATGAGTGAATGGATGTCTGTATGTGGGAGAGGAAGTTAGGGAGGCCGCGAGGGAGAGGTGTGGAGGAGCTGTTGTGAGCTGGCCGTACGGTTTTGATTGGTGTGTTGGATTGGTATGACTGTGTTGTTTTTTGCTGGGAGAGGGGCGTGGATGTTCTTGTGGGAAAGGTAGTGTGCGTTGATGATTGTGTTTGGTCTCTGATGGATTTTGCTGTATGTGTGTGGATTATATTTTCTTAATTGGCTTTGTGCGTGAATCCCCCCCCTTTGCTATTGTTAACTGACTATGATATATACACTAATTTGTCATCACTGTCCATAATGGTCAGTGAATGACAACTTAATTGACAAATTAAAACATAATAAATCATGACAAAGTCTCCTCTACAATAAATAGAAAAAAGGTCAACTGATTAAAAGGGTAAGTAAATAAAAGGAAAAGAAAAATAAGTAATAAAAATGCTAAATAAAATGACAAATAAAATATTTTAAAAAAAATAAAAATAAAGATAGAAATAATAATGAAAACTAAAAGACGGACCCGGACGAAAAATAAAAAAAAAAATGAGGTATTTTAAAATACCTCTCTGTCGAAATTTCGTCTGAGACGACGAAAAATTCCGAACTAAAAGGATGAGTAAAAAAAAAACTTAGGTCAAAAATTGGGGTATGACAGTTACTTTCTGATGTCACGGACCGTGATCCAAATACCCTTCTTCAAAGAATAAAAACCGTAGATATCCACTCCCATCGACGGTCCTCATCTTCCTCTGCTTCTTCACTCTATAAAATACCCAAACACTTCACTCGTTATCACATATCTCAATTTTCATTCCCTCTCAATTAACAAACAAACACTCCTATTCTCTCTGTTTTCTTTCCAACTGCCTACTTTATTTGCTCCTTCCCTTGTTCTCCATGATATTCCTTTTTCCTTCCATGTCCAACAAATAATTCACGAGAAGCGATTACGATATTGCATCAATTATATTGCACTTGTTGAACATGGACGTATAAATATGTATTAGGCATATCTTATGGAGATTTTGAGTTCATTGAATCAAAGTCTGCTATACTCAAGAAGATGTTCAATAGTACTAATTAGATGTCCATGTTTTTTCAAGTCTATCATAGTTAATAAAATATCTTAATCCCTTCTCATGGAAACAATAAACATTTGAGTTTGACATCAGGTTTTATTCGCAAATTTTTAATTCAAGTAGATCAACAGAATCTTTTGCAAGCTTCGAGTGATTTGATATTTTAACATATTAACATCGTTTAACACTTCAAAAGAAAAAGAAGATCTTTAACATATATAAATATAAACATATGAACATCCTTTACCATGTTTATGATGCTGGGTGATGGAAAATCACATCCTTTATCTGTAATGCATAAGCACCGATTCTTAAGGTGTCATGAATCTAAAAAATAGAAAACAACTTTAAATAAGAAGTTAAAAGAATAGCTTCTTAGAAAATAGATTTTTTTAGATGAACAAGATCACAAGTACTATATGAACATAAAAATGCAGCTATATATTACCGGGACTTTCAAAGTTTTGAAATAAAAAAATCGCAAAAATATTTTGTCATGTGTACTGTATTTTCAATCCAATTATGTGACTTGTTTTAGTTTTATTAATTAATTAATAAAAAGTAATCAGAAAGGGCCACCCTCCTTGACTACTTCTCTTCCTATTCTCGAAACAAGAAACATCATAAAGGGCT
Organism: Medicago ruthenica; assembly: GCA_018208015.1. Taxonomy (NCBI): domain Eukaryota; kingdom Viridiplantae; phylum Streptophyta; class Magnoliopsida; order Fabales; family Fabaceae; genus Medicago; species Medicago ruthenica. Next base: position 52,942,373 of record CM031377.1, on the reverse strand, counting down.
AACTCTAATTTAACATGCAACAATTTGGAAGATTTAGGAAGCGAGAAATGACATCATTTTTTCATCAAAGAGTATGGAGATGGAGCAAATTGTTGATGACATTAATTAATCTCCTGGAGGTGGTTTCTTTCTAGAAAAAAAGGGGTCATGCTTGTATTTTGAATGATTTTTGAATTCTCTCCTATGCCTTGACATGTAGCCTGGAGCGATTTTATTTTGGGTCGAGTACCCAATGTACTTATTCTCGACTTGTGGATTGGGTATTACTTGTACTTGGCTCATTTATATTCAATATAGCTCTTGTTTTTGTTAAAAAAAAATAATAAAAAAATAATTCAAAATGTAAAAGAAACTATAAAAGAGAAAATTATCAATTCAAAAAGCATGGGTTGCTATTTTGATGTATAAAACAATATATCTTTTTTCCTAGTATTATATTTTTTAACAATAATTCCCAAACAATAGTAGCATGCCTAGTTTGATTTTCTACTCACACACACTCCACCACCAACAAGCCACTGCTACAGCCAGCTACACACAATGGACACCTCTACCCATACTCCATTATAATAATGGCCTCATCACCAAGCAACAAACACTCATTTTGTGTTCTATCACAAATTTAAATATGCAATTTCTTCTGGTAACTTTTCTTGCTCATTCATGAACTTTAGTTTGATGAGCTGCAATATTTTTTTTTATTCTCTAATATGTTTTGTCCTACGAAGCACGAACACCTCTAGGGCTAGACGTGCCGCGGTGTCCGACACTCATATGAAACTTGTACGACACGTTTCGGACAACTAAGACCAGTGTCTTAAATAAAATTGTTTTCTTTACTATGACACTCGTAGACCGGTGTCCGACACCTATATAACTCATACGAGCTGTGTTGGACAACTCAGAATAATGTCTGAAACTTTTTTTCTCTCTCTTGGTTCCACACACCATAGATACAAGAGTTACACATGTGTTGAGGAATGTTGATCAATTAGGAGGTGGGTTATAGAAATTAAAGTTGATTACAACGTTTTTAGTGTTTTGATAGTAGATGAATAAACAAATGTCATATACTATGATATCTTGTTTTAGAACTTTTTTCAATGAAATAAATTGTTCAAGTTAGATTCTTATGTATGTATTTTGATTTTCATTTTAGACCATTTATAAATAAATTAATATATATGTAGTGGTGTCGGTGTCTCATATTTTTAACATTAGCGGTGTCGATGTGTTTGTGTCATGTCAGGTGTATGTGTCAGAGTCTGTGCTTCATAGGTCTTGTCTAGTTTTGAGTTTTCATATACATTTTGCTTTTCATAAAACTTTTAATATTTTCATTGAATGAACAAACTTGGGTTGCACTTGCATTTCATGAAAGGAGTTTACTTCAACCAATTGATCATCGTTTCTGGTTAATGATAAATAAGTTTAATATACTTATCTACAAGAAAACAGAAAAATTTGGAATTCAAAAAGATAGAAACCAATGGATAAACTAATGCATGATGTTCCTCCACGCAAAGGCAGAAACCTTTGACCTCGCTTTGCCAAACACCATTAAACACCTTACTCAAATCTGGATTGACAATCATAGTATGTCTCTCATGAAACTGCAAATTGTGTCATGTTTCCAAACTCCCTTGTGTCTGGTTAGATACCTGCTAGGAACGAATTAACAGAGTAGCAACTAATTCATCTTCCCAAGCAATAATTATGATACCAATGCGGACTCCACGGCCAACTATCACCAAGATGATTGTTTAGTTCTATTTAAGTTACTATTTTCATTCAACAAAGCATATTTCATCCACCCAATTTGAGTGTATGTATTTTTCTAGGACGAAGTTTTTTGGTGGTTTTTTAGTTTTGGTTTAGGGTTTCTATTAGATTGTTGGTAAATTGGTTTGTGATTTTATTTTTTTAGGGTTTCTGTTGGTTTTTTATTTTGTCCCCTAACATATTTGGTTTCTGTTATTAGATTCAATTTTGTAGATCTTTGAAGAGGAAATCCCATGAAATGTGGTGTCTAATTATTTATATAAACTGTGATGGAATACATCACATGCATATTTTTATCTAACCTCGCTCAAGCTTCCACCATTGTCTATACTTTTATCTCTCACGCTATTTGATTTTCTCTTCTCTACATCTCTACCTTGCTACCGCCACAAGGTAATTGTCAACATCACCCTTTTCTTTGCTCCTTCCTTTCTATTTTTGTGTGTGTGCTATCACTAATTTCATAGATGCAGTTTCCTATGGTAACTTTTGGTTTTGGTTTTGGATATTGTTTGATGAGATACAATTTCTTTTTAAATTTTTCTATTTTGTTGTCTAGTTTTCTCTTTCATATACATTATAGTTTTCACAACAAATACTCTTATTCTTATGCTAGGATATCTTTGTATTAGGTGTTTGTAATTTTATACTAGATAATGTTGTTACCTTTCTTGTGCTAAAATGCTTTGTGAAAGAAGTTTACTTCAACAGACGGAGCAGTGTTTTCTGGTTGATGATGAACAACTTTGATCTACTTATCCATCCACAAGAAAGGAAAGAAAAAATTGGAAATAAAAAAGATGGATCCTAATGGATTAATTAATTGATTTGAATTGCATTAGTACCGTATTTACCTTTGTTTGTTAGGAGGAAATAGATTGGTTCTACATGTTAACACAGCTATGAAGCTTAACTTTCTTAAGCAACTATTTGATTTTGGGGTTTTCTGGTTTTTGGTGAATTTAGAGAGAATGAGAAGAGAAGAATGAGAAAAGGAAATTGTGTTATTGATTTTTTTCTCTGAATAATATCAGTTATGAGAATGTACAAGTGAATTGGCTTATATACAAAAGCTATGATAGATTGCTTGAAGCACGAGCTAAGTAACAAACTCTAACAACCTCAGACTCTGAAACCTCAGACTCTGAAACTTCAGACTCAGGACCTCAGAACCTGAACCCTCAGACTCTAGCTAAATTCTAGAGAACTTGTGACTAATCAATAACAAACACAAATCTAATGTGATTAACCAACTAAACATGATTACATCACTAACAAACTTGAATTAACAAACTAACATCCTCCCTTAATTCAAGTTTCCACTTCCTTCATGCCAATCAAACTCCTTAGCTTGATGAACCTGTCAACCTTCAATGACTTAGTGAATATGTCTGCAAGCTGCAACTCAGTGGAACAATGAACAACCTGCAATGCTCCTTCAATTCCTTTCTTCACATATACACCATATTCAGACTTGAATTTAACAAATTCTTGCTGCACAAGGAAACTGTCAATTCTTTTGTTCCAAGCTCTTGGTGTTTGCTTCAATCCATAGAGTGCTTTGTGTAATCTATACACCATATCTTCTTTCCCTTTGATTTTGAAACCTGGTGGATGTGTTACATACACTTCTTCATCTAAAGGACCATTTAAGAAAGCAAATTTTACATCCAAATGATACATTGGCCAGTTTCTTCCACAAGTTATAGTAACTATCAGTCTCACAGTCTCTAATCTTGCTACTGGGGCATATACTTCAAAGTAATCCATACCAGCCTTCTGCATGAATCCCCTAGCAACTAATCTAGCTTTGTGTTTGGCTACTTCACCATTTGGCTTCAGTTTCAACTTGAAAATCCATTTCACATCTATAGGTTTCTTGCTGACAGGTAGTTTAGTCAGTTCCCATGTATTGTTTCTGATGATTGAATTCAACTCTTCAATCATAGTATTCTTCCACACTTCTTCATTCAATGCTATTTCATGGTTGATTGGTTATGGATCTGCTAATAAGGCAAAATGAACAAATTCCCCTTCTTCATTAACTAGATTATCTGGAATAACTTCATGTTCAGCTAACCTTGTGGAAGCAAATCTCTGTCTCCCTGAAGTTCTAGTAGCTTGATTCTCTTCAACATGTACTTCAACTTGAACTTCAGTATCAAGTTGAACTTGTTCAACTTGATCATCTTCTTCAATTATTGTGGGAACTGTGTGATTGGAACTCTTCTCTTTCTTGTTCCAGTCCCAAGCTTCATTCTCACAGATTTTAACATCCCTACTAATCACTATTGAATGAGTTAGAGGATGATATAACCTGTATGCACCTGTTTCATGATAACCAACCATTATCATAGGCTCACTCTTATCCCCTAACTTTCTTCTCTTTGCATCAGGGATATGTTTGTAACATAAGGAGCCAAAAACTCTTAAGTGTTTAGCTAACTGCTTGCATCCTAGCCAAATTTTTTCAGGGATTTGATTCAGTTTCTTAGTGGGGCATCTATTCAAGATGTAGGCTGCAGTTCTTACAGCTTCTCCCCAAAAAGTATTAGGCATCTTCTTCAATTTCAACATACTTCTGGTCATGTCAAGCAGACTTCTGTTTCTTCTTTCAGCCAAACCATTGCGTTGTGGAGTATAAGGAGCAGTTACTTCATGTATGATACCATTGTCTTCACAAAATTTCTCAAACACTTTTGAGGTATACTCACCACCACCATCAGTTCTTAAAACCTTAATAGATTTTCCACTTTGCTTTTCTACTAAGATTTTGAACTTCTAAAACATATCAAATGCTTCACTTTTGGTCTTAATCAAATATAACCAGAGTTTTCTGCTGAACTCATCAACAAAACTTATGAAGTATCTGTTGCCCCCTAATGAAGGAACCTCTAAAGGACCACATACATCTGAGTACACAACATTGAGTAGCTCCTTTGATCTACTAGCAGTACTTGAACTGGATGCATTTCTAGGTTGCTTGCCCAACAAACAAGTATCACAGGCTGTGTTAGGTATTTGTTGGATATTTGGTTGTTGGCTTCATGTTTGCTAAAATCAAATATACAAGCATGTGTGCGTCTTTAGAAGCTGGTCCTCAGCTGTGCGTCTTCAGAAGCTGGAAACAGTACTTCAGAAGCTGGAACTTCAGAAACACTGTTCATCAGAAGCAGAACTTCAGAAGCTGAACTTCAGAAGCACTGTTCATCAGAAGCTGACCTTCAGAAGCAACCTTCAGAAGCTGAAATGATCAGACGCAGAACTTCTTCAGAAGTACCTTCAGAAGCTGGTTTTCTGCGCCTTGGGTGTTTATTTTCTCATGTGATTTGTTGAAGATTTAATTGAAGAATTATCCAAGCTGCGTTTCTAGAAGGAAGAAGAATTTCGCAAGATATTTTCTGAAGATTGGATTCAATTATTTGTGAATATATTTTCAAAGAAATCTTTGGAAAATATATTTCTAGAAAATAAATTGCTTCTATATGTTTCTAAAGTATTTTGGAAATATATCTTTGAAGGATTTGGCTCAAGTTTATGTTGCTGCTGAAGCTATAAATAGAGGACGCTGAAACCCAGATGGCTGAAATCCAAGTTTTTTTTTCTTTTTTTTTTTTAAAAAAAAGAGTTTCTTATTTATTATTTTTATTTATTTACTGATAATAATTAAGCATTATTGTGGTTTTAAATACAAAGAAAACCTAGTCAAAGATGTCTTTTTTCTATTTGCATGCTACATGTTTTTACTCCGTTTTGCACTTTTGAATGACAGCGTCCTCTATTTATAACTTCAATGACAGATGGCTCATGCGATGGTGGAGAATGGATTTCAGCCATCTGGGTTGGATCAATTCGGTTCGATTTGATCCAAATAGGGAGCAATAGCAGAAAACAATTATGAATAGTAAATAGAACAAACCTGAAACAGTTGGATACTTTGAAATAAAAGAAAACAATCATGACTACAGCTAATTGGGATTAGAAGAAGACAACAAACTAGTGAACAACACTTAAACGCAGCAACAGTGAATTAATATTGAATAGCTAACTGCAGCAATGGAACAGCCACACAAGTAACAATTCACGCTTTGAATAGTAAATAAGCGCAGCAAAAGGACATATATAAATTAAGAGGAAACAACTTAATTGGAATCAAAAAGAATAATGGAAAACTGGAACTTTGGAATTGAATTCAATGGAAATTATTTTGCAGAATAAGCAATAAGCAATATTTGAGAATTATCTAAGTACGGTAGCTGTTATAACTCAAAAATAAGCAAATAAGCAATATGCAAATAAGCAATTATTTTGCAGAATTATCTAAAATGGAACTTTTGAGATTTTTGGATTTTAATTTTTAATTTTTGGGTTTATGTGATAAAGGAGATGAAGATGACGTTAAAGATGATGAACAAAATGATGAAGAAGTGAAAGGAATAAGATGAAGAAAGAGAAAAAAAAATTGTTGTTGATGGTTCACACTAAGCTACAATACACATCCACAATCAAACTGTTTTTTTTTTTTTTTAAATATCTAAGGGTTAAGATTAAAAATTTTAATAAGGTCTATGGTGGATCATCTAAAATAATGGTGCATTTTAGATATTTAGGATTAGAAAGTAATGGAGGGGACCAAAATAGGTAACGACATAATACATAAACGACCATATTGAGACACTTTTTAGTTAAGGGACCAAAATAAAAAAATAAAATAAGTTAAGGGACTGGGTGATCAATTAAGTATTTTTTTTATTACCCCGTAGTAAGACTTTAATTAAAAAAAATAGAAATATTAAGTAGTGAGACATGGTCCATTCTCGATACACAGCCAAATCAGTGTAATGTATATTGTAATTTTTTTAAGGCATGATGTATATTATAATGTATAAATACACGTGATTGTATATACCGTATACGACACGGTCAGCTACACTAGTCAACTAAACATGCTTAATTTCTAAACTCCAAAATTGCTTGTTCAGAGCATAATATTCCAAGTAATCTTTGTCACAACAATGTAATTGATTTTTTCTCCCGTAAACAAATAATTATTATTTTTTTGTTAAAATTTGTTTTTCCTAAGCTAAACACGTCTAACGTTTGACAAATCATTGATATCAAGTTCTAATCATCAAAACAGGGACAGACAATGCATGTGCTTTATTTGAATATTATTGTAATTAAACATTCACCCACATGATAGTTTTTTTTTTTAATAACCCACATGACAGTATCTTTTTCAACTAGTAAGTTAATTAGTAAGTGGAAATGTTTTGAGAATTGATGAATGGTCTTTGGGTGGCCTAAAATTCTAACATCAAATCTGTCACTTTTTTTTTCTTCCAACAGATCTATCATTTATTTAAAAGATTTAATTATGTATTTGTCTCCTTATAGGTCACTTGGTCGAGAGTTTATCTATTCAACTAGAGAAACTCAATTCGAGACAAAGAAATGACTTAATTATGTCCTTAGTGTTAGATTTTCATAATTATTTAAAATGAAATTCTACCTAAACATTAACGGCAGAAATGATAATTAGTTATGAAACATACCTCCGACAAGTGGTGGATCTTGTTTAAAATATTAGGGGAGCGACAAATACCAACTAACATATTATAATTGAAAATAAAAGTCGTATACAAACAAATCACTTATTCTATTAGAATATTGTCCACTAGTTCCATAGATTTTTCTGTAAAAATGCATATATTCTATTAGAATATTATTAGAATATTTTTATATATTATTAGAATATCTTTATATATTATTTGCATATAATTGTCATTAAATAGTAATGATTGTATAGTAAAATAGTCAAAGAAACTGACAGTGTATAATTGTGTATATATCACTGAGAATCAATATAAAGACAATGCCTATCATTCTTTCATGGTATCGGTACTGATCTTAAAACCTAATTTCTTCTCTCCCTTCTCTTTTCCTAAAATCGGCCGCGCCTCCCCCCTTTTTTATTCTTCCTCCCTGTGCCGTCCTTCTCCCCCTCTTTAAGATCGGTCGCCCTTCTTCTTCTTCCTCTCCTCAAACATACAGGCCGCCCCCCTTTCTTCTCATCATGACCACCGAGCAATCATCTCCCAAACAGAATAACAATCCTCCCATTCAAGAGGGAAAGAATAAAAGACCAGATTAAACTAAATGTGAAATTATCATAATATACACTTAGTGAGTGATTACCACTTATTTAAATAAATAAATAAACATGGAAAATTGCAACATTACTGTAAAAAAAAACTATTTTTAAGATTAATTTAGCACTTGTTTGGATATGCGTTTCAACTCTAAATATCACGTCCCGATGCGTTTCTACTGTGAATTTCATGAAACTACAAATTGTAGCGTGGAGTTAAACGTGCGTTTGGTTTGTTTTAACCGGTAAAACAAACACGCTTAGATTTTTAAATTAAAATCATGATTAACTTTAATGTTTATTGGGCTTGCTCCATCATTTATAAGAAACTTCCTACATCATTTATAAGAAAAGTCCTACATCATAACTTACTCTCCACTATTCGTAAAAAAGAAAAAAAAAACTCATTATCTAGTAGTGTTGTTTTATTTGAACATCTATTTATATGACAATTTTTAATACAACCAAAATTTTACAAAGAAAATGAGATATTGACACAAAAGCCAAAACAATAGAGAGATAAAATAAAAACATAATGTGAGTCTGAGAGAGAAGTTGTCACAAAAGTTGTTAAAAATGGTTGCGCAAATATTATTGATATTGACACAAAAACCAAAACAATAGAGAGATAAAATAAAAACATAATGTGAGTGTGAGAGAAAGTTGTCACAAAAGTTGTTAAAAATGGTTGCGCAAATATTATTTCTCTATATTATTATTTTATTTTTTTTCTAATAACATTATACATTATTCAGTAGTATTTTTTTTTTGTGATCCATTCAATAGAATGTTAATACTAATGAAAGTGGAAATGAATTCTCTCAAATTATTTTCTTTCATGTTTTTTGTTTGACACTATGATGGAATGATGTTGTAGGCACTAGAAGTCGATTTTGATATTTTGTTCAACTTTTTTCCTTTACCTTTTGTAATTGGCCCCGTTTCTTTTGTGAAAATAGTTTTTATATCCGTTTTACTTGTTAAATAGAGATGATAAACTCTTGAAATGTCTTTTTTTTTTTTGAAAGAAAACTCTTGAAATGTCTGACATTTTTTTTAAATGTCTTGTTAAAAAGATTTTTGAAATGAACTACTGTGTGTATTTTTTGGAAACCGTAAATATGCTAAAAAAATTTGATTTTATTGTGTTGGATATTTGATTGTTGGCTTCATGTTTGCTAAAATCAAATGTACAAGCAGCTGTGCGTCTTCATAAGCTGGAAGCAGTACTTCAGAAGCTGGGCTTCAGAAGCTGAACAGTACTTCAGAAGCTGGGCTTCAGAAACTGAGTCTTCAGAAGCTGAACGTCAGACGCACTATTCAGAAGCTGACCTTCAGACGCACTGTTCAGAAGTTGACCTTCAGACGCACTGTTCAGAAGCAACCTTCAGAAGCTGAAATGTTCAGACGCAGACTTCAGAAGCACCTTCAGAAGTTGGTTTTCTGCGTTCTGTTTCCTGCGCTTTGGAGTGTTTATTTTCTCGTGTGATTTGGTGAAGATTTAATTGAAGAATTCCAAACTGTGTTTCTAGAAGGAAGAAGAATTTCGCAAGATATTTTCTGAAGATTGGATTCAATTATTTGTGAATATATTTTCAAAGAAATCTTTGGAAAATATATTTCTGGAAAATAAACTGCTTCGATTTGCTTCTAAAGAATTCTGGGAATATATCTTTGAAGGATTTGGTTCAAAAATTATGTTGCTGCTGAAGCTATAAATAGAGGACGTTGTCATTGAAGAAAATCAACTCAACTGAAGTCAGTTTTAATAGAGTGTTCTTAGGTGTTGAGTCTGTGAGCTGTGTGCTCTGTTTTTCTATACCACTCAATTGTTTAGAGTTGGTTTGTTTTATTGAGTTGTAATCACTTGAAGCTTTTAAGCAAAAGTGACGTTTTATGTTTTTGGAGTGTGTCTCCTATTTCATTGTCTGTTAGAGTCTGATAATCACTGGGGCAGTGATTGACTGAGGGAAGTGAGATGAGATCTCAGGTCTAGGAGTTCCTATGTTGAAGTCAATACGGGTAGTGTCTAGGTGATAAGTTGTAAACTGGGAGTTTGCTGAGAACTTAGAACTAGGACTATCATAGTGGATTTCCTTCCTGGCTTGGAGCCTCCAGATGTAGGTGACGTTGCACCGAACTGGGTTAACAAATCACCTGTGCATTTTATTTCTGTTTGTTTTATTTCTGCTTCTGAATCACTGTTACTGTGTTACACGCTGTTTTTCTGCACCAGAAGTTGTGCTCTGTTTTACGAAACAGAAACAGGTCCTGCTAGGAATTTCATATTGTTTCAAAAAATGTGTCATCTCAGGCTAACATTTTATCATCTTTCCATAATAATCTTTTACATTTTTTTGACATAATATTTTCTATGTAAAATATAAAATGCTTTTAGAAAGTAAACACGGTCCTACATTACTCAATAAGAATCCAATTGTTTGACATTGGATTCATTAGATCAATGTATTGGTCGAGGTGGTATCTAAAGGGAGGTGAATCAAATATGTTTTGATTTTAAAAATGCACTTTTGTTGAAACGTAGTTTTTATGAGATATCGTATTGAATTTTCAAATGAGAAAACTAATACGACAACCTTTTTTTTTTTTATGTCTTTTTGATCTATTTATTTATGAGTTTTCAACTTCAAATCTATGGTTGTATTTCCATGTGAGCTTTCAGTCCTCAAATAAATGATCTTTTGCACATGTTTACATATGAATCATGGATTTATGAAACTTGAAAACTCATATGTAAATTGATCAAAACGACAAAAAAGACATAAAAAAAAAAGATAAATTACCAAATTATGTGAAATTAAGATAAAGGACCACACTTTTTTTTTTTGAAAGATAAAGGACCACACTTGTAATTTAACAAAAAAAGAAGAAGAGATTGAATTGAATAGGAGGTGTTTTACTTATTTAACATGATGTAAAATGGGTATTCCAATACAACGCGTGTTTTCGCATATCTTCTATAAAAAAAAAACCGTCTCTCTATATAATTTAATGAGTGCTTCAATATTCTTATTATATTATAGTTGAATGAGCTGATTTTTCTCCGGATTTTGAAAGAAAAGGAAGATGGAGATTATGAAAGATATTTTTAATGTTTGTATATTCTTAAAAGGGAGATGGAGATTTTATCCATGTAAACACCTCATATTCATCAATTTTGACATCACTCAATTGTTATGCTAGCATACTAGCTTACTTTGACATCAAAGTATATGTTACAGATGCACTTTCATTTTTATTTAAATACTAATTTTCTATAATTATTTACTTTATAAAATATTTTTTATAACATTCAATATTTTATTTTTTTTATAATATAAATATTCAATATTTATTAAATATACATTTATTGTACAAATTTATTGAATAGATATTCCTCAATTAATTTTATAATGGATGTCAATTTAGCCAAAAAAAATTAATTTCAACTTGAATGTCCTTTTCAATGTAATATTAATAAATATTATGTTTTTTTTTTGTCAAATAGCCTAGTGGCTAGAGCTCGCACATTTTAAATGTGGAGAAGTGGGGTGTCCGGGGTTCGAACCCCGACCCCTGCATATAATATGCAATATCCCTACCAACTGAGCTAAGCTCACGAGAATATCATGTTTAATTGCATTATCCAATTACTTTTACTTCCAAGATATTATGTTATTATATTATATTATACTTTATATTTCTAATAGTAGAAAACACATGGATAGATCATAAAGATAATTTGAATAAAATTTATATTCTCTTTCTTCTGTAATAGTGCTGAAATAAGCAAAGCGGTAAAGAAGAGCAAATGTTACCACTAATTAACTACTTGTAGTGCTTACAAAGATTTGTCTGAATTGTAAGAATAGCTCACACTGGAGTAGCTCATAACTATGCAAGGGCACAAGTTTAACTTCCATTGCCGTCATTAGAATTTTGTTGATGGATGCTATTTAAATACCTCTGTAAATGATATGTAAGTCGGACCATGAGTTTGATGAGCCGATACCCTATAAATACTTATGTAAATGCTCTTTGAATCTTAAAATTTATGTTAGTAGTGATGAAACTCGATATTCAACTCATCTAACCTTTTTATTCATAAAATAAAAACTAGTACTAAAAATACACATAATTAGCTATTAAATTCCTTAAATTAAATTAAAATGTTTGTTGGATTGAAAAAGACAAAAAGAAAAGAAACTTAAGTCAATCTTGTATTCTATTTTATACTTTTCTCTTTGTTAGCGAAACTGGTCCAAAAAGCTACAAAACCATAATTATTAACAAGCTTCCGCTTTTGACCCTTTATTCTTCTTCTTCTTTCCAAGATCCTTCTCATCACAACCCATATCATCAAAACTTCAATAAACAAAAAAAAAGAAGTTTTTTTATTTTTATTTTCTTCTTCTTTTTTTTTCTTACACTTTTGTACCCATTTCATGAATTTTTCTTGCATGATTGCATCTGAAAAAACCTTAAGCTTTTATCAGTGATTTTGTTGATGGGTGCTTGTTGGAGCAATAAGGTTAAGTCTGTGAGTCCTTCAAACACAGGTTAGCTTTGAATCTTCTTATACTTCAATTTTGATTATGTGGTAGTGTTTGTAATGATTATTATTATGAGAGAGAGAGAGAGAGACTTAAAGTTGTGAACTTTATGGGTAATTTTGTAATCATTTTTCATGTAGCTGAATCTATGGAATATTCTTGAGATCTTAGGAAGTGAAAGCTGCTATGGTTTTTCTCATATTTTGTGATCTGTGCTTTTTTAATAAAGGACTTTGATTTTCAGATACCCTTTTGGATTTTAGCTTTTATATCCCTTTTAGAAACTTTACTTAGGGTCAATTTGGTTTAGGAGTGAATTTTTTTGGATAAATTCAGTATAATTTTACAAATAATTTTTAAATGTGTCTCTTTGGATTTTAATTCTGTTTTAAATTGATTAGAAGAAAGGTTTTCTTTTCTGTAATATAATTGGTTTGGGAAATAAATTACTGTGATCTGAGTCTGAGGGGAATTCTTGTTGAGACAATATAAGTATGATTTGGATTTCGGTGAGAGTTCATGTGAATTTGGTATTAAGGGCTTGTTTGGATTGGCTTATTTGAGCTTATCTACTAACATATGTTTTGTGACACTGTTTAGGAGAACTTATGTATGACTTGGATTTTTGTGAAAGTTAATGTGAATTTGGTATTAATGGTCTGTTTGGATTGGCTTATTTGAGCTTATCTAGTGACATAAGTTTTGGGAGACTGTTTATGAGAACTTATGAAAACAGCTCATGACACTGTTTGTAAGTTGTTTTCAGCTTATTTTCGTCAATTCTCAAAGATAGTTTATGATAACAGTTTATAGATTATACGAAAACAATTTAACTTTATTTTATCTTTGCTATAGAAATAAGTTATACATAAGCACATGATTGTGCTATAAGCTGCAAATAAGTTGTTTATCCAAACATGGCCTAAGAGTGATTATTTTGTTTGGTTTAAGGCCAATGATGGTTTTGTTTATTGGCATTGATGTAGGGTTCACTTCTAGGAGTGTAAGCAGAAGTGGCCATGACATCAGCTCAACTAGCAGGAACTCATCAGCTTCTATATCTGTGACTTCTCGAAGTGAGGGTGAAATCTTGCAGTCTTCCAACTTGAAAAGCTTCAGCTACAATGAAGTAAGAGCAGCTACGAGAAATTTCCGGCCGGACAGTGTCTTAGGGGAAGGTGGTTTTGGTTCAGTTTTTAAAGGCTGGATTGATGAGCATTCACATGCTGCCACCAAACCAGGATTGGGTATTATTGTTGCTGTGAAGAGGCTTAACCAAGAAGGGCATCAGGGTCACAGAGAATGGTTGGTAAGTATAATTTCTTCTTTGGGTACTCCTTAAGTTTTCACTCTGATGCTGATGCATATTCTTTTGGCTTTATATTATAATTCATTGTATATTAACAAAGTTATAGGCAACTGCTAGCTGTATAGCACTTAGAGTTAGACTTCAGATTAAAGACGTGTCCAATGTCCGACACATGTAGTTACATTCAAATTCTTCCATTTTTCAAATTATTATCAATGTCTATATGCCAGTGTCATTATCGTGTCGGGTGTCAGTGTCATTGCTTCTTTGACTGCAAGCTTCTTTTGATTCTCTTTTCAATTTCCCTATACGATCTTGTTAAGGGGGTTTTCAGTGGAACTGTATGTTTGTTCTCCTTTGATCTTATTGGCATTATTGGTTAAATCCAATAACTAAAACAGTTCACTTTGGGTGTACTTGACTAGTCGTACTGAAGTTCAACCGCTGTCCATTAATGATTGTGTAATGCATAATTTGTTAACAATCTTCATGTTTTGTGCTGTTTGGTTCAGGCTGAAATCAACTATCTCGGGCAACTTCAGCACCCTAATCTTGTCAAATTAATAGGATACTGCTTTGAAGATGAACATCGGCTCCTGGTTTATGAGTTTATGCCAAAGGGAAGCATGGAAAATCATCTTTTTCGACGTGAGTATCTTCTATTTCAGTTGAATTTATTAATTCCTTATTCCTTCTTTATGCCTGTAAAAGTTTTTTTTACCATCAATAGTGACTTAATCCTCTATGTTCTAATACTAACGTCGCTTGAAATCATCATTTTCAATACAGGAGGTTCTTATTTTCAACCATTCTCTTGGAGTTTGCGAATGAAAATCGCCCTCGGAGCTGCAAAAGGTCTCGCTTTTCTCCATAGTACAGAACCTAAAGTCATATACCGTGACTTCAAAACTTCGAATATACTGCTCGATTCTGTACGTACATAATTCCGACTTTAGCATGGCCTTTTTATGATTGAATATAATGTATTTAGTAGTTGATAACTTAGCTTTTTCTTGGCCTGATGTTTTGCAGAACTATGATGCCAAACTTTCTGATTTTGGGTTGGCAAGAGATGGACCGACTGGTGATAAAAGCCATGTCTCTACTCGAGTCATGGGAACTCGTGGGTATGCAGCACCAGAGTATCTAGCAACAGGTATTAACAGCACTGGTGTTTGATAAAATGTATTCCTAATGTATTTTTTTTGTTTCTTCCACCAGTTTTCTCTCAAACTATGACGCACCGACACAAACACGAACTTTGGACACAACACTGACACGTTGACACTTATAATAACATGTGAAGATAAATTAATTGAACGCAGTCACATGTGTCAATGTCAGACAGCGACACATGTTGGACACCAAACACGTCTTCGATCAGAAGTCTCGGTGCTGCAGAGCTCATAAACAACATTGTTCTGGCTGATAGGCAATATTATAATAATACTTTTTTGTGGTCACATTCTTTTGTCTAGTACTCAATTTTTCTAAAATGGTATTAACACATTATTCTATCAGCAGGGTTATATACAAATACTAGTGCTCTGTATCTTTAAGGTTTTTGCAGAATACCAATGACCAAAGGTTTCCCCCAGTATCAATTTCTTGTTGATAAATTTGAACAATCCTATCTTCATGAAATACTCTGTTGTAATTGTCTGTTGTAATTGTCGCTGATAGAGTTTTTGCACACTGATGTGATTTGACTACATTTGATTTGAGCAACCATAGTTTTCCATATTAATAAACAAACAGGGAAGTGATACTAATTAAACTTTCATCACCAAATCATTTTTGTTTTACTAGGCCATCTTACTGCCAAGAGTGATGTATATAGTTTTGGAGTCGTTCTTCTAGAAATTATATCAGGAAGACGAGCCATAGACAAGAACCTGCCATCCGGAGAACACAACCTAGTCGAATGGGCGAAGCCTTACCTATCCAACAAACGACGAGTTTTCCGTGTGATGGATCCACGACTCGAAGGTCAATATTCACATAGCCGAGCTCATGCTGCTGCCGCCCTTGCTTCACAATGTCTTTCTGTAGAGCCTAGGATCAGGCCAAATATGGACGAGGTTGTGAAAACATTGGAGCAGCTTCAGGAACCAAAGGACACACAGAAGAAAGGTTCTGATCACCGCGCGCGCAATTCCATCCTCGGCCAAAATGTATCCGGCAAAGGTAATGCAGAGGCTACTAAAAAGCCTTCTGCTTATCCTAGACCGTCTGCTTCTCTCCTTCATGCTTGAGAGTTTTTTGTGACGCGGCATATGTAACGTGAACGCAAAAAATTTCAGAGGTATAGGTGTTGTAATATGAAACCATATTTATGTAAGCAATGTATAGTTTCTGTTGTTTTTTTGTATGTTTGTATTTTGAGGCACATTAGAAAATTCAGTTCTTGTGGTCCTTAAGTTGTTTATTGCTGTTGAACCATGCCTGTATGAAACTGTAGCAGTCTATGTGGATGATGTTCTACTTTTTGATCTTGCTTGTAAGTCTCAGTCTAGTGTGCACCACCAGGTGGTGAGTAGCATATCCAGGATCGTAGTCCAGGGGGTTCACATTTTGAGTTCTCGAGCTTCTTGGGCTAGTGGTACAAAATAAAAATTAAGGAAGTTCAAAGTGTAAAATATAGTGGTATATTAGCTTTTATTGTGCTCTGCCCCTGGTCGTGGTGCACCGTACACCATTGTCAAATTAATTACAAACTGATCCCTCCACTTTACAATTTTTTTCCAAATTTCCCCACCTCCCATATCCTTGAATCTCCTTTTTTAAGCAACCACAAGTTGAATAGTAGTCTTCAAAGCAAAATAGTATATACATCAAATAACCTTAATCATAAACACCATCTTGAACAAAAAAAAAACCAAAAGGTAACACCAACTCAAAGAATAAGAAGAAAAATCAGAACAAAAATAGCAAAAAAAATTTAAGAAATGGAAAAAAGAAAAGCAGCAGAAAGTGGGACAATAAGAGAATAGAGAGAGATAAGCAAAAGTGGAAACTGGAAATGATGAGTTGAGATTTAACAACTATATGGATGGATTGGATATCTCATCCATAAAAAATTGTTTAATTGGTGAATTAAATTTGATATTGGACGATGGAAATATTAAATTTTATTCTTAAATTTTTAGTGAATTATAATTGAATTGTTTTGATCCATGTATTATTTATCCAATCCAAAATTTATAGAATCAATCTAGTTTGCCACCCCTATTTACGATTGTAGATGTTTTTGGTTTGTAACCTCTTAACGGGTGGGTGAGATGATTATGATGAGGGAGTTGGTTGTAAAGGTCTGGTGGCTGAGGCAAACTCGGAATAATATTTTGTAATATTGTGAAGTGGAGGGTCTATTTACAAATAATTTGACAATGGTTTTTAGTACAATACCCTAGACATAACATGTTTTGTAATATTGTGAAGTGGAGTGTCTATTTACAAATAATCTGATAATGGTTTTTGGTACAACACCTTAGACATAACGTGTTTTGTCTCCGTAGGTACTAGGTAGTTACCAAGTACTACTTGGTTTGGGACATTGAAGGAGTTGTATTAGAAGATGTTTAATATCTTTTATTAATGTTTTCTCTTTTTTTTTTTGTCAAATGATCTAATAACTAGCAAGCAATTCACTCACTCTCTTTAAAGTGAATATGTCGGAAGTCTTAGGTTCGAACCTCAACTTCGGTATATCGCAATGTTTTTATGAAATGAACTATACCCACAAGAGACAAGTTTTCTCCTTCTTAACAAATTAACTATTAAATATGAAATATGAAGTACGTAACATGCTTTCATTTTTTTGGGTTAAGTAGCCTAGAGAAATTCACCTTAAAGATGAATAAGTAGGGTGTCCGGGGTTCGAACCCCGACCTCTGCATATATTATGCATTATCCTTCATGGGACATAACATGCTTTCATTTTTTATGGTAGCGAACAACTTCAAAAGACCATTCGTCAGAAGAAAAAAAAAATCAATTTTTGCTTTTGTTTACAATTTTTAATAGTATTTACAATAATTTTTAAACGTGATTATTAATATTATGATTTTAGAAGATAAATTTGGTTTTAAAGTGACGTTTCTTTGGTCAAAGCAAAGAAAGTACTCATTTCATTTTTCTAAATATTACAAATTTTACAATAAAAAATATAGTTAATAATCCTCTCAAAAAGTAAAATAGAGTTAATACTTCATATATATTTTATACAGAGACGATAGAAATTTTCTCCTCAAATTATTTACTTTTTTTTTACTACTTTAGAATTCAAAAGATAGTAGTTTTGTCAAAAATTGTTGATTAAAGGATAATGGATACCATTGACTGACTGCTTTTTTGATCAATCATGGCAGCATTGTAGGTGGGTTACGTCTCCAACGTGTATAGTTCAACCATTTTTCCCATTATCTTTTTTATTTTTAAATACTAAAGCTTCTTAGTGGTTGACATTTGTCGCAATTTATATCTATTTTTTTATTATATTTGCAATTATATGTTTCTTCATAAATAAAACTAATGATGTCTCACAGAGGAAGGCTCACTTGGTAGTATTTTTTTTGTTGTTGAGAAATTACCAATAATAATATCTACAATTAAATTAAACAAATATAATGCTCTTGTTTTTTTGACAAAAAATATAATGCTTTCTTGCATAATACTAGTTTTAGTTGTCATCTCAAAAAAAAAAAATCTTTCACTTAGGTTTCTTAGAATTAACTTATTTGAGTTTGTATTATTGACATTATCATTTACGGGATTATTTAAAAAAGCTTGTAGTAACATATATGACATTTTTTTTAAGGAAGAAACATATATGACATATTCATAAGCTCTTATGAAAACTTCTTCTTATAGCAGCTTATAATTTGATATTTTTTTAAGAGGACAAAACATAATTCTATTAAAGAAGTCCGTTTGTTATTATTATAGAAAAAAAGCTTACATCACTTGTATGATAAACTTATTTATTTTTGTATTTGTGTCAAACTTTATAGTATTTTTTTTGGGTCAAACTTTATAGTTTTTTCTCTTTCGATATTAATTTATATATTTATAAATTTCAATTTTAATTTATATATGCTTTCTTTTTGTCACTTAATTTTTATTACCTACGGAGAGTGCTTAATTAGTCACTTATATCTTTTTTCTTAAAGAAATTAGTCATTTATATCTAAAATCCAGTTAAATTAAAACTAGAAACTAAATAAATTAAAATATATTCCTTTACGAAATAAATTAAAATATAACCACCAGGATCTAACACAAGTGATAGGTACACAATGTGCGTAAATATTGTAAATCTTAAAATCTCGAATTTAATTCCTATTGATAAAAAACTGAATTAAAATACAAAAACATAAAATGTGTACATTAAAAAATTATTACACAATAAAATATAAAATAACTACAATAAAATAAATGCCACAATCTTCGTGAGTTTAGCTCAATTGGTAGGGATATTGCATATTATATGCAGGGGCCATGGTTCGAACCCCGGACACCCCACTTCTCCACATTTAAAATGTGTGAGCTCTAGCCAGTAGACTACTTGACAAAAAAAAAATGTCACAAAAATAATTTTGTCATTTTCTTTCCCCTATGATAAGTGAAAGCGCTATGCACCTCCACATTTAGTAGATCACAATGGGGTCGCCCACTCTCACACATCTTTACTCTCTCACACATCTTTCTACTATATCGTGCACTATATCCTACATCCTCCTATGTCGAGAAAATAAAAATATTCTAAAAAAGATTTACTAACCATCAATAAACATGAAAGTTCCTGAAAGTAGACAAAAATATCATCCGACTTAAAACACAATGGTAATTAAAACACATTGATACCATTGCCCTCATGATCATCCAACTTAGGGAAGAGTAGAAGTTATCATCAGACCCGAGACTCAAAGATAAACTACAAGTGAGGTAACTGCTCTATAAGCCCCCCATTTTACTTGAACTCCCCTCCCCCACATTTATTGGAAGTTAATTTTCAATGGTGAATTTCTTTCGGAAGGCAAGTTCCCATAGGTATTTTCTTTTACTAAATATTTTTCAGATTGTAGGATTCGACGAACATTTTTCTTAGATTGAACAACCTGCAATGGAGACCAAAAAGACCCAAAAAGGTTTAGATGGATTGTTTGCTTCACGCAACTAAGTACTTGGTGTGATTTGAATTCACAACACTTCATCTGTGAAATAGCTCCGCTAGAGGTGCTCATATGTCACATTATGTGACATTCGACTTATCCAAGCTGATGTATGTCAAACAAAACCCTAAACGCAAGTTTCATAGTTAGAAACTTCAATTTTATGTATATACCCATCATCAGTGTTAATTGGTCGAATGAAGGAATTTGATTACGCATAAACATTGTTTTTTAAGCAGGATAATACTTGGGTTTATTAACAAAAATGGGACATATATAAAATAAGATTGAGATAGTACCACTAGTAATGCATGTCCAGAAAACAGATAGAAAATCAATTAATTACAATTACTATCCATCGCCATAAACCTAACAAAAGAAGAAAAGAAAATACAATAAAGGTGAAAGTGATAATTCCTGCATGTTTGGTAAAAAAAATAAAAAGAAGATAATTCCTGCATGATGGTTTTTTTTTTATTTGACAATATTACAGCTTGCAAATTAATCACCTGCTCACTCAACAGCTCCCTGCAGTATCACATGCACAAGCTAAAATACTACCAAAATGATATAAACAACACACTCACTTTCTTAAAGAAAAGTTAATAGCAATATATTTGACATGTAAGAGGAATTGTTGCTAACTGTTCTCTATGTATTGAAGGATGCTTTGAGGTAATAATGTTAAAAGAAAGAGTGCTTCATTCATCTATAAAAGAAAACTATTGGTGAGACCTCAACCTCATATCACCACTACAACCAAACTCATCATCTTCTTCTAACTCATATTCAAAATCCAAATAGAGCTTGCTCATGGTTACATTCTCATTTCACATGACAAAATCACAAGCTTCATGCATCAAAGCCAAAATATCATATACCACTTTTTGCTTGCGGTTGTTTACCCTTTTGTCCCCATTTCATTAATTTTGCTCTTTCACTCTTGAATCTTTTTGCTTCAATGATTGCATCTGAAGAGGCCTTAACCTTTTAGGAGTGATTTTTTATTTTTTTTTTGGATAAGTCCCCTATAATTGTACAAATAATTCATAAATGTTTCTCCTTGGATTTTAATCTTCTTCCAAATTTATTAGAAGAAAGGTTTTCTTTTCTAGCAACACAGCTCCTCTAGGGATAGAAATTAATGTGGTATGAGTACGAGGGAAATTCTTTGTTGAAATTCTATGCCTATTGCATACTTGTTGTAGCAGTATAGTTTTATAGGGTAGAAATTCAGTGTTTCTATTTTTTTCTCTGTGCTCTTTGTCAAAATTTCAATTATAACAGTGTTAACTAGTTCTTTTATGGTACAATCTCTTAGTAACCTTTTTATGTCAATATAAAAATAAGGTTTTTGACATATATAGTTCACTCTTCAATTATTTGTTTATTGATTTTTTTTCTTCTAAAACCTTTTGTCATCTGACAAAATATCACAAAATTCACAAACTTTAATCTTTCAATTTGTCTTTCTTCAAGTTATGCCAAGTCTTGTAAGAAAGTCTCAATAGTTACTCACATTTGTGCGAAATTTATTAAATGCTGTATTACATTAAGATATATATGTACTACAATTGAAATGTCGGATTACCAATGGAAGGAGTTTTATCAGGAAAATACACGAGGATCTTATCGAAATAACATGATATAAAACTCATGATTGAAAACATTGACAAGGTATGAAGAGTTTACTATCTTTAAGAGGCTTTTGATTTGATTAAAAGCATATCATTTGAATCAAAGTATAGAGATATTAGTGACTTTGATACATTATTGCAAAATAAATGGATATAGTGAATTTTAAGATTGTTTTGGTGAAATGTTTCTGAAGTTTGATTTTTCGTTTTGAATGAACAACCAAAAGCTGACAATTTCCTTCCAATAAATGTATAGTTGATAAAAATCAATCTCCCAAATCGAATTCCTATAAGATACTTTGTTGCTCCCTGACATTCACAAAATACATAGTTTGCAGAAACTTTAAAAAATTCAAAAGATTAAAGCGGACTATTTTCCTGACATTATATATGAGCATTGCGACGTTGAATAAGAAAAAGTTGTCTTTAGGCACTTTGAGAGAATTTGAACTGCAGAGCTACTCTCTGACACTTATGCTTGAAGTGTCATTAGACTAAATTTAAACACGCTCATTTTTGCATATTGTCATACGTGAGTTATGTCACTCTGCACAAATGAGCATGTTCAAATATAGTCAAATAACACTTCAAACATAAGTGGCGTGGAGTTGTTGGGCAATTCCAACTCCCTCAAAGTTCCCAAATAGAGCCTCTTATTCTATGTCGTAATGCATAGGTTCAGTGTCAGCAAAACAATCTAATTCTATCATTTAAATTTTTTAAAGTTTATGCAAACCATGTGTTTTGTGAATCTCAAAGAGTATTTAAAGTATCTTTTGCTATGTATTTTGGGCTTTGATTTAGAAGATTTATTTCTTTCAAATCAATAATTCTTGAATGGAAATGACCAGCTTTTGATTGCTTATTCAATAAAGAAAACAAAGCTTCTGAATTATTTTAGCACAACAATCTTCTAATTCACTATTTTCATTTATTTTGCAATAATATATTTAACTCATTCATACCTCTATATTTGATCCATACAACGTGCTTTTAATCAAATCAAAAGCTTCATGGTCAACATGTTCAGTCTTGACAATGGTTTCAACCATAAGTTTTATATTAATGTTTTCGGTCTTGACAATTTTCTTATAGTTGAATTTTGATTCTATTGTGGTGTTTTTAATCATTATAAGAGACTTAAAGTTGTGAAATTTGGGATAATTTTGTAATCATTTCCATGCAACTTAATCTATTGAATATTCTTAAGATCCTTGTAATTTAAGGCGGCTATGGTTTTTCTCATATTTGGTGATCTGTGCTTTTTAATAAAGGAGTTTGATTTTCAGATACCCTTTAGGATTTTAGCTTTTACACCCCTTTTAAAAACCTTACTTAGGGTCAATTTGTTTTAGGAGTGAATTTTCTTTTTAGATAAATCCAATACAATTTTACAAATAATTTATAAATGCGTCTCTTTGGATAATCATATTTCAAATTGATTAGAAGAAAAGGTTTTTATTTTCTGCAATATAATTGGTTTGGGAAAGAAATTACTATGATCGGAGTCTGAAGGAAATTCTTTGTTGAGATAACACAAGTATGATTTGGATTTTGGTACGAGTTCATGTGAATTTGGTATTAAGGGCATGTTTGGATTGATTTAGTTGAGCTTATCTAGTTATATAAGTTTTGTGAGAACTTATATAAACAACTTATATTATTGCAATGTGTTTTCATCATAATTCGATAAGTTGTCCAAGATAGTTTATGACAGTTTATAGGTTATATTAAAACAATTTAACTTTATTTTATCTTTGTTATAGAAATAACATATACATAAGGACTTGTGCTAAAAGCTTCAAAGAAGTTGTTTATCGAAACATAACATAAGAGTGATTATTTTGTTTGGTTTAAGGCCAATGATGGTTTTGAATATTTGTAAGAATTTTTTGCTTATTGGCATTGTTGATGTAGGGTTCACTTCTCGAAGTGAGGGTGAAATCTTGCAATCTTTCAACTTGAAAAGCTTCAGCTATAATGAGGTAAGAACAGCCACGAGAAATTTTCAACTGGACAGTGTCTTGGGGGAAGGTGGTTTTGGTTCAGTTTTTAAAGGCTGGATTGATGAGCAATCACATGTTGCAACCAAACCAGAAATGGGTATTATTGTTGTTGTGAAGAGGCTTAACCAAGAGGGGCTTCAGGGTCACAGAGAATGGTTGGTTAGTATTGATTCTTCTCTGGATACTCTTTCAGTTTTCTTTGTTGCAGTTGCATATTCCTTCTGCTTTAAATCTTAGTACATTGTCTACTAACAGATTCTAGGCAACCGCAAGCTTTTTTACATACTCTTTTCACTTTGTTTTCCTTTGATCTTATTAACATAATATTAGTCAAACCTGATAACTTTAACGGTTCACTTTGGGTGGACTTGACAATCATACTAAAGTTCAACCAATGTCTAATAGTTATGTTCTTCATGTTTTATGTCGTTTGGTTCAGGCTGAAATCAACTATCTCAGACAACTTCAGCATCCTAATCTTGTCAAATTAATAGGATACTGCTTTGAGGATGAGCATCCTAATGAGTCGAATGACATTGAAAGTAAAACTTAAACTTTTGTAGACATCAAAATATGTGAAAACAAAAGGAGTTTAAACATCAATATCAATACTTTTGTAGACTTATCTGTTTTTTAACTTATATAAAAAACAGATTTTTAAATAATCAAATCACTTAAACTTATTTAAAGTGATCAAATATATGACAAAATCTGCAATCACCTTTACTAAATCCACACTTTTGGTGACTTATTAATCAAAATATATGCATGCAAATGGACTTTAAACATCAAAATCAATACTTTTGTAGACTTACCAGTTTTTTAACTTATATAAAAAAACAAATTTTTAACTTATCAATGAGTTTAAAGTGATCAAATTTATGACAACATGTGCCATTACCTTTAGAGTGTGTTTGGATGTGGGAATGTTTTGAGGTAATGTAATGTTTTGAGGGAATTCAAATACTTTTAGATGAATTCCATTGTTTGGATAATAATATGAAGAATTTTCAAAATGATGGAAATTTATGAAGTATTTTGTTCAAGTTAAATTTAGAGAATTTCAAATGACACCTAAAAGCTAAGAATTTCAAATTTCTTCATTCTTATAATTTTTAAATTTTGCATTTTGGTCCTTAAATTTTCCAAAATTTTGAAATTGAACCCAATAAATTTACAAAAAATTGCAATTTGACCCATAATATTTTTTGGAAAGTACAAATTTACCCCTAAACTTATTCAAAATTATAAATTGACCCCTCAATTTTTTTGAAATTTACAAATTGACCCCTAATTTCAATTTTCAAATTTGGCCCAAAAAAAATAAAATTTATAAAAGTTGCCCAAAAATGATGGCAATAAAATTTTTTATTACTCCATCCAAACAAGAACATTTGGAAAAGAAGTCAATTTAATTGAATCATTTAAATTGCTTAGAATTCTAAATTCTTCAAAATTTCTTAATTACCTCATCCAAACACACTTTTAGAGTGTATTTGGATGAGGGAATATTTTGAGATAATGTAATGTTTTTCAAATATTTTTAAATGAATTTTATTGTTTGGATGATAATTTAGAGAATTTTTAAAATGATGAAAATTTACGAAGTATTTTGTTCAAGTTAGATTTAGAGAATTTCAAACGACACCTAAAAGCTAAGAATTTCAAATTTCTTCCTTCTTATAATTTTTCAAATTTTGGTCCTCATATTTTCCAAATAATTGCAATTCAACCCTTAATTGTTTTGGAAATTACAAATTTACCCCTCAATTTTTCAAAAATTATAAATTTACCCCTCAAAAGTTGCAAATTGAGCCCTAATTTTAATTTCCTAATTTTGTCCAAAAAAATTAAAATTTATAAAAGTTGTTCAAATAAGATAACAAGGAATTTTTATATTATCCATCGAAACAAGAATATTTAGAAATGAAAGAAATTTAATTGAATCATTTAAATTGCCTAGAGTTTTAAATTCTTCAAAATTTCTCAATTATCTTATCTAAACACCTTAATGAATAACAACTTTGGTGACTTATCAAATTTTCACTTTGTAGACATAAAAATATATGAAAGCAAATGGACTTAAAACATCAAAATCAATAATTTTGTAGACTTATCAGTTTTTTAACTTATAGAAAAAAAAAACATTTTTTTTTTTAACTTTTTGGTGACTTGTAACAATTTGGACTTTTATAGACATCAAAATCTATAATTTTGTAGATATATCAGTTTTTCAATTTAGAGAAAAAAAAAAATAGATTTTTCAACGTATAGAAAAAACAGATATATCTACAAAATTTAGACTTCATCCTTTTTACTTCAAAACTTCACGTACTTAAGTTGAAACTATAAAACATCACAATCATCAATCGTTAACAATCTATATATTGTGTTGAACTTCAAAATCTATACTTTAGAAATTGTTCTTAGTTTAACAATATCAAAATGCAAGCAAATAGTCAACTAAAAGCAGAAAAAAAAAACATTTACAACTAAAACAACTAAATGGTGAGATGAAGACTTCCTCGACGGTTTCCTGGACAGTGTTGGACGAAGTAGTGACATTTCCAGCTTCTCCTCTCTTCTCGTCGACGGATTTAGGAGTTAAATCTGACGCATTTCATGTTGCAGCATATGGTTTAAGGACCAGAGACATGGGTTTTTTGGTGGAAGCCATTGAGGAAGTGTGAAAAGGAGAGAAGTAAGGATCTGATTTTTAGAAGAGGTGAGAAGAATTAATGGTTTTGGTTTTCTTCTGAAGAATGTTTTGATGAGTGTTTAGTTGTATTTTCTATGTTTGAAGTGATCAGAAGAAGAAAGGAGAGTTGAAGTGACACTGAAGGATGTATGTGTTTTAGGCAGTTGCAATGCAAGCATTGTAACAACATGGAAAATGGCACCAAATCAAAAAAAAAAAGTTGTCATAGTATAGAATGATCTATTTCGAGTGTGAGCGGAAATGTCAACTTGTATTTGAGACACAACTCAATAAGTATTTTGAAGAGTAAATTTAAATTTTGTAATAGTTAGTGTAGTTAGATGTCAACATTTAATCACAGAGTAAATTTTAGACAAAAAAATACTTTTATTTTAGCCATGTGTCATTGATTAAGAACGGGCTAAGTATGAAATTTTGATGGACTATTAGTTTTATAGTTTGTTATATAGAAGATATATATTTTTAATGGTAGCGAACAACTTCAAAGACCATTCGTCCGATTTAAAATAAAATAAAATAAAATGACCAGTTTACAATTTTTTATTTTGTTTACAATTTTTAATAGCATTTACAATTATTTGTAAACGTCATTATTACTACTAGCGTTTAGACGGGTATTTCGTATCCGTATTTCCGCTCTTCTTACTAGCGAAAAGACGGCCACTCACGTGCCCGTCTTTCCGCTCTTTTTATTACGTTAAAGCTTGAAAATTATGAACGTTGTTTTTCTATGAAATTTTGATTTTGATTAAAATATAAATATAAATGATTGTTGCTTTTAAATTATAACAAATCAAACTAACCTTCACTATAAGAATAAGTAATTTTCCTAGGAATTTTTTCGTACGAAAACACCCTAAATTCGTCGGAAACGGTGTTTTCCGACGAAACTACACATAGGAAATTTTCAATCTATTCCTACGTGTTTCCGAGGAATTTCCTAGGAATTTTCTGTCAGAAGTTTTCCTAGGAGTTTCCGACGAAAAAATATTTTAATGGTTAGTTTCCGAGGAAATTAATTAATTATTTTTAAAAAAAATTAAATTTTGGAACTATAAAATTGCGCCAAAAAAATTTGAAATATTTTTAAAATTGTTTCGGAGGAAAATAATTAATTGTTAAAAAAAAAAATTCGAATTTCAAAATTGCGCCAAAAAAATTTTTTAAAATTGTTTCCGAGGAAAATAATTAATTTTTTTAAAAAAAATTAAATTTTCAAATTTAAAAAATTGCTCCAAAATTTCAAAAATTGCGGCAAAAATTTGAATTTTGAAAAATTGTGCCAAAACAATTTGAATTTTTTTAAAAAAATTTGCGCGAAATTCAAATTTTTAAAAAAATTAGAAAAAATTGCGCGAAATTCAAATTTTGAAAAAAATATTCGAAAAAATATATATTAAAAAATGATTTTTAAAAAAGAAATATATGTAGTAAAAGTGTTTTGAATAAAAACAAATGTAGGAATGAATTATTTTGATGAAATTATTTTTGAAAGAAATAAATAAATTTTATTGTTGAAGAAGATGAAAATTTGTGTTAATGAAGATGAAAAATTGTTGTGGAAGAGTTGTTGAAAAAGGAAGAAGAAGAAGAAATTAGGAAGAAGAAAATTAACGTTAAAAAAATTATAAGAGATTATTGTTGAAGAAATTGGTGTTAATGAAGATGGAAAATTGTTGTGGATGAGTTGTTGAAAGAAGAAGAAGAAGAAGAAGAAGAAGAAGAAGATGATGAGAATAGGAAGAAGAAGAAGAAGATGAGAATATGAAGAATGATAAGAGATTATTGTTGAAGAAGATAAAAAATTATATGTGTTTAGATATTGTTGAAGAAGATGAAAAAGAAGATGAAGAAGAAAATATAGAGATGGATGAATATTTGTTTGAGTAGAGATGAATGAATGAATGATGAAATGTGTAGTAGAATGTGTTATTTATAGAGAAAAAATTCTGTCACGTTTTCCGAGGAATTTCAACACTAAAAATTTTCTTTACTTTGCCTAGGAAACCTTCCCACTGAAAATTTCAAATTTTCGTTTCCCTCTTCTCCAATTTTCATTTCCCACATTTAAAAAAAATAGCATCTTTTCCTAGGAAAAGATGCTATTTTTTTTAAAAAAATCAATTATTTTAAAAAATCGATTATTTTTGAAAAATTTGAACAAATAGATTATAAATGTTTTATTTGGTCTTGTCTAAAAAAAATTTGGTTAAATTAAATAAAATAAAAATAATGATTTGAGTACACAAGGATAATATTCATAAATTACTCGCTATCAACGACAATATTCATAAATTTACAAAACAAAAACATAAATTACGTACTCGCTATCAATATCCTCCTCTTCCTCGTCCTCGTCCTCGTCCTCGTCATTATCATCATCGTCGTTGTCGTCATGTATTTGATGAGGTGTCGGTGAAAATTGACTCGACGATGTAGGCGACGATGAATCAGATGTCTTTCTACTCTTTCTCCCACCCATGAACTTCTTTGTCATCATCTTTTGGAATTTTCGAAAGACATTCATTTCTTTCATTAGCTTCTTCTCTGTCTCATCTTTCCTTGCCAACGCCGTATTTTGAGCTTCCAACGCCTACTTTTGAGATTCCAACAGCTCATTTTGATTTTGCAACACCAACTTTTGACTTTGCAACTCCTCGTTCATTCGAGTTATCATTGTTTGCATCTCAGGAGACAACTCTGCAGAACGAGCTGAGCTAGACTCTGGTAGAACAGGAGCACGGAACAAATTTCCATGCACCACTTTGCCGGCTAACGCTCCAAGACCGTATACTCTATCCGGTCTTTGTTGTCCTCCTGCAGCCTTTGCCCATAATTCAATTTTGATGGAGTAGATCGGGAATTTGTTCATGCGATTGAATCTCAGGATTCTGCGCCAAAAACCGTGCTACATACTCGTCATAAGATGGCTATAAAGAAAAGTAAAGAAAATTAGATAATAATAATTGTTTACAAATAAAGTCAAATAAAAATTATATAATAATAATAAATGAAATTAACATATTTCATATTAGTTAACAACGTAATTCTTTAATAATTCACTTCCTTTTTCTAATTAAAATATATTACGAATATTTGCAAATTTACCTGGGTATTGCGTGCTCGAGCATCGACATACTGATCAGTACGCTGGCTGAAATGAGTCTCTCTATGTAGCTCATTTGGATAAGGATCTCTTTCCAAGGATTTTGCCTAATTGTACACGAAAAATATATAAGAAATTAGAACATTTGAGTTTATTTAATATATACATGTATAGAAATAGAAATAGTGAAACATTTTTTTACCAGATGTCTAGCATGGATAGGGACACTGACACATCCTTGTGCGTTGCCATGTCCTCCTATAAGAGATGCTCTGTTCTGTTTGTTAGCTCTGGAACGGTTCTTAAATTTGGGATCTTCTAGCCAATACTTCACCAAGTCTTCCCACGCTTTTTCCCCGATCCACGTCTGTACGGTAGTTTCCCTTATGTTTTTTCCATTCCTCTCGTTCATCATATAACAAATCTGATAAACGTTTGGAAGCTAACTTGTGAAAGAGCTTCTCTACAAGAAGATGGACATCTCTAGACCAGGTACAACGCTCCTGCAATAAACAAAAAAAATTATTATAAATTAATATTTTATTTGACAATATTACAGCTTGCAAAGATTTAATCACCTGCTCACTCAACAGCTCCCTGCAGTATCACATGCACAAGCTAAAATCACTACTACAGAAATGACTTTTTACATCAGTCCAAAATGACTTTTTACATCAGTTGCCAACTGATGTAAGGTGGCTTGATGTAGTATGTGCACTACTTTTTACATCGGGTACGGACTGATGTAAAAAACCTATTTTCTACATCAGTTCTATTTTCGACTGTTGTAATAGATGCACTTTAAAATTTCACAACGGGGTTTTCACATCAGGTATAAGTTAAGGGCTGATGTAAAATATGTGTTTTTCACATCAGGTATAAGTTAAGGACTGATGCGAAATCTATATTTTTTTTTTTAAATTGCTTAATAAATAAGCTTAACACTTGCTCTTTTCTTTTATATTAAAAATATAAAAACAAATATGGATAATTTTAATGCCAAAAAGGAAGTTATATTATCTAATTTGATATTACATAATCAATCCGCAACTTTTCACATCAATATTCCAAAATATTAAAAAAAATACATATCAATACAATATATTAAAGAAAATACATATCGTCAATACAAAATATATTAAAAAAAATACATATCAATACAATATTCCAACTCCTGACATACATTCAATAAAAGAGCATCCAATTTCTGCAAAGTTCTTCCCAGCCAAACCTACATTGATAATATGATGAATTAAATTAAAACAACAAAATACACAATTCATCATGAATATGTACATTGTGCAATTTCACTATAAACTAATAACATTAACAAAATACACAATTCATCATGAATATCTACATTTTTGATGTCACTATAAGCTGAATAAACTAATAACATGGTCCATAAAGTGTTTCAGGGAGCAAAATGCATCACTTGGAAATCCATTAAATAAACACATGAAGTGAAATGATAAGCAACAGCCAGCTTAGAAAAGGTGACACAGGTTGAAACATGTAGACTTAAAAGTAACTGTTAAAAAAACTATGCAAGAAGATCAGAAGCTACACCACAATCACATTGGAGCTTCTAAAAATCCTGACCGGAGAGACCAAACAGAGATCCAAACACTCACGG
Organism: Medicago ruthenica; assembly: GCA_018208015.1. Classification (NCBI taxonomy): domain Eukaryota; kingdom Viridiplantae; phylum Streptophyta; class Magnoliopsida; order Fabales; family Fabaceae; genus Medicago; species Medicago ruthenica. Next base: position 52,911,301 of record CM031377.1, on the reverse strand, counting down.
TGGCGACCAAACACATGACGACATAATCAAAATCGTGTTTTGTAAAGATCAAAATGCAACCATACCATTCATCTTCAAAAAACCATTATTCCTATTGTTGCATGTCCTAATCCAATGTGAATGTGAATAAGTATCAACGATTAAGTCTAGGTCCTAAAAAAATAGTAGTACAGCTTATAAATCATGAACAGGGTGTGTGCTTCCCACCATGAAAATGGGAAAATCCACAATCCCTCATAATCATAAACTTTTTCTAGTTTCTTTTTAAGATAAACTTTTTCTTAGCTACACATCAAACCAGAAACATGACAATAGAGACCAGAACACTACACCAGGTGGAAAATCACGACAAACAAGAAACTACGCATCGGAGCATCTAAAAATCATGGTGGGAGAGCACCAAGCTCATGGCGGCGGTTACCCACAGTACTGCTCAACCAAACATATACTTGGCATCAACAAAACTTTGTTTTCAAGATATCAAAATGCAAACATACCATTCATTATCAACAAATCATTATTCCTATTGTTAGAAACTCTTAATCCAATGTGAATGTGGATTAGAATATAGGTCCTAAAAACAAACATCTTATAAACCATGGACAGAGTGTGTGCTTTCAAGTTGCCCACTGTGAAAATGGGAAACTCCACAATATCCCATAAGCATAAACTTTTTCTTCTGTACACATTAAACCACAAAAATCACCATCACAAGATTCTTAACAACATGACATAACAGATTCTTAAATGCATGTACAAAATTTACGCAAATGTTCCGCAACCAGAAAAGAATATCAAACATCAACGGCTTGTCATACCCTAGACAATAATCCTAAAGTGATGCAGCTATAGGTCCTATACCAACCAGCTATACCAGAGTTGCATACATTGGAAGAAAGGACATAACCACCACAAACAAAGAGCAACAATTCAAAATGTTTTTGGAATTGTTTCAAAGTTTTCAAATAGTACTCTAGTTTTCACAAAAGAAGATAAACAAACTACATATAAATCAAATCCTGAGCTTTGAAACATACCATATAATCCTAAGCTTTAAACAAGTCAAGAAAACAAGTTGCCCATTGATTTCGCAAATCGTATAAATCATCATCTGTTAATGACGTTGGATCATTGAATACCTACAATGTGTATAAGTAATTAATACCAATAAGGATATGTTTATTTTTGGCAATACATATAGTCTAAACATTAAGTTATCATAAAATGAAAATACCTCCATCCAAGACTTAGTAATATTAGCAGAGATAATATCTAGCATATTCTTCATCACATAGTATCCACAATCATTGCCATTAGGTTGCTTTCTTGGCTACAAACGAATGGACATTTTTATAAGAACAATAGAGGGCAAAAAATTTGGATCACATAAACAGAATAAAAATTTGGATCACATAAACAGAATTGATATGGTTAAATTATAAACGAAATATGGATCACATAGAATTTGGATCCAATTCTGGAATAGAGGGCAAAAAATTTGGATCACATAAACAGAATAAAAATTTGGATCACATAAACAGAATAAAAATTTGGATCACATAAACAGAATTGATATGGTTTTTACTTTTAATTCAGTTTATGTTTTCTATCACATGCTTGCATCTCTATATAACTTTATGTTTATGTATAAACCTTAACCTATGAGTGAAATGCAGTATAGTACATATATGTGAATAGATATTAAAAAAAACAACAAATTTCATTGATGAACGTAAAAATGACAGAATATACACCACACTTACTTTAGGACGATACCATCGAGGCTTTTTTTTATTGCCCTAAGCTAACTGATGAACCTCAAAAGCTCTAAGTCAAAAAAATAAAAAAAAAGTAAGTTATACATTTTAATGATACATAGGAAATAATATATCAAATGCAACATAAAATATACACTTACTTCGAAACAATCTTAATCATTGCTTCATTAAGTTCTTGGTGCAATGAACATAGGACAACTAAAGTATTGTCCTTAGGACAAATAATAATTAACTGCCAGTGTCCTCTGCACGCGTGGAATAACAATTATTAAGGTTTAAGCTATCAAAGATAAATAAGAAAAAACACTAATTTATAAAAGCATACTTACGAACATAGATATGGTGCTAAGTAACACACTTTGTTCAAATCACGCAACCTAGTTTGTATGTATCTCTGAACTTTATTTTTAGTCTTGGGATCAGTTGGATTAAAACTCAAGTTAACTGGGTCCAAAAGTCCAAACACATCTGATCTATTTCTTTCGATACAGAGACGATGCATACACCTAGATAAATTTGAAATTAACACTTAAATATTGAATTGATGAGATATATATACCACTAATCCATATTGATAACAGTAAAAAAAATGTACTTACGTGCACCAAACTTGTAGAATAGAAAAGTCAAGCCAAGCATTACCCACCAATAACTCTCTAATACACTTTGCTGGAATCCAAAACCTTTCGACAAGAGGATCATGTTGTAATTGTATGTGTATATCTTCTTGACTTCTCAAAAGCATGCATAACAATTTTTGAACATTGTCGACGGTCGAGTCCTCCTTGTAATTTTCTTGTGCAGCTGTACAAGAACCTTTAGTGCTTCCATGGTTAACAACTTTTTCAGGAGATTTCTCAATTTCTTCATTTGTTTGCAAGGTTTGGGAGAAACCCATAGTCTTAAGTTTCTCCATAAATGTTTGTTGAATCAACTCACGTTCGACGGCCATCTTTTGTTCAAACTCTGCATCAAATTTTTCTTTCATTTGTCTTTCCAAATTTGTTTGAAGTTGTGAGAGATGCTCGCTAAAGTATTTGGTTTGGGTAAGGCGTGAAGACCTTCCAAAGTAATTGCTCAGAGTATAACCTTGACTAACACCACGAACACGACCATTATGCTCAGGTGTTCCAATTGCCTTTGTTAAAATATCGTCACGTCCTTGTGGAACAAACGTGCCTTTGGCAGTCTCTTCAACTAGAGAATCCTACATATTTTTAAAAAAATTTGATGGTATAATAAATAACAAGCCATATCCATTATAACAGCCAGTCTATTGTATAAATCAAATAATATCCATAATGTTGTATAATGAACACAAAGCATATGTTATGTGCTTGTTCACAACAGAAGAGAGAAGCACATGTTATGTGCTTTAATGTACATGATATTAAAGGATGCAATGCCAATTATAAAGATACATTTGTGTGCAACTTCAATGGTTTGTATCTATGTTAGTTATTGATATTATGACAATGCGTATATAGTTTCCACATTTTACTTACAATTTTCTCAGCAACAACTTTTGTAGCCTCTGATGTATACTCTCCCCCTTTCTTTTGTCTTGCTCTCTTCCATGTTTCATGACGTGGCGGAGGAGATAGATTTAGATCATCACTTAATGTATAATCTCCTGATGCTTCTAGTATTTTTCTCTTTTCATTAATCATTTTGTCCTCAAGCAATTCATATCCTCCACGAGACAATGTATGTCTATAAATATTATTAGCCACACAATCCCTACCCTTTTGACTAATGACCTATTATAAATCAAAATCATTACTAAATTGAGTTGATATAATAGCAAAATTTGTAAAATAAAAATCACTTATAATAACTACTAACCTTAAATGCATCGGTATTTCGAGATTCAAGGAACCTCTTCCATGTATGTTCTTTAATAAAAGCATACCTAACATACGGAGGACAGCGTTCGGGATTCGGATATGTAATATATTCCGATGTGAGTTGTGCCTTAAAACCTCTCCACCGCGCCCCCAAAAACACCATCCATTTTTTCTTCAATGGATCATTTTTTGGATCATCACTTTCTGGAATAACAAAATGCTTCTATATACATCAAATATTTGGTGTTAGTACCTAAATATAAATAGATACAATAATTAAATAGTAAACGCTGAATTAAAAATACAACTATAATACCTGAAGATCAACCCAAATGGCATCTTTTGTGTTTTCATCTACCTGTGGCCATTCATCTATTAAAATACTACACCTGCTTCGAGCAAGATATGCTGCATAACTCTTAAACGCTGCAGCATTTGGACCATAACACCTCCCAGTTTCTGGATTAAAGTCGACCTTTATTTTCTCGCCCGATTTCAGAACTTTGGTAATTTTTTTCATCTTAGTGGGACCTCTAACATTTCTTTTTGAAAGTTCACTAGACGAAGGAGGAATGTTGGTTGCATCAGCCATTTATCTATTTACAAAAAAAGAAATAATTAAGGAAGAGTACTTTCTATGCATTTCTATGACTACATCAGCAGCATTTTGCTATCTTATAAAGGTTCATAGCGTAACAGCAACCGCAATTTAAACCATGATAGAAAAAAACAAACAATGGGGATCTGAATCATAACAGTAAACTAAAAAAAAATATTACATTAGTCACAAAGAAAGTATGAAACAACAGCTTATGTTAGCTATGACTTAAAAGTTAAAACTTTAAATTCATTGAAGCAAAAAAAGAAAATAACACCTTTAAATGAATCTGCCATTAATTGAACATATGTTTGAAAACATCAACATCATGGAGCAAAAACTAACAATGGCCACTAAAAAGATTAGTAATTTATTTTGATTACCTCATGAATAACATGACCCACTAAATTCTCCACTCTTCTAGAGACCTGTTTGTAATAATTGTTTTTCCGTCACTTATTTTTTTGAAAGAAATAAAATAATGTGACCCTTTTTGTAGTATGAAATGGAATGGCTGTTGAAATTCTTTGTGTTTTGAAGCTTGACCAATGTATGGTTGTGAGTTTTACACGATTGTGTTATCAAGTTTTGTAGCTTTGTGTATTAGTTCCATACTGTGCCTTGTGTCATCTTTTACACCGTCTTGTTACCCGTATTAAATAGGTCGGGTTCGTCATCTTTTCATGTCTTATTGGGTCGATTGGGAAAATTTGGGTCTAAACAAAAACTAAACCAGTCCCAATCAAATTGGAGTGTTGGTGTTACGCTATGAACCTTACAATTTTTTAGTACTTTCTATGCATTTCTAAGATAGCAAAATGCTGCTGATGTTACGCTATGAACCTTACAATTTCAATTACATCAATGCATTTCTATGACTATTGAAAAATAAAACATACCTTCTTGAAGAGTACTTTCTCTGAACCAACGGCAAATACCCTGATCGGAAGAGAGGCGGAGTTGATGTACGGAATAAAAACTGCAAATGTTACTGCAGCAGAGACGAAGTTGTTATAAGAATCAAGATATGTAGAGAAAGACTATTTCATTTGGTTTATAATTTGTATAATAATGAACAGAAGACATACTAAAGTTTAAGGATCACTTATACATCTTATTTATTTCTTTTCTTAATAGATTTCAGATAGCAGGAAACACAAATAAGAAAACCAAAAGGTAGGATCACTTATACATCTTATTTAAGGATCACTGATACGAAGTTGCAGGGTGATTTCAGCATCAGTTCTGCATGGAAAGTAGTTGAGATAGCCATGTCATGCATTTGATTATAGAGGTAGGATACTATGTTATGGACTAACTTTACTAAGACTTAGGCTATCTAGTGGAGACGTATAATTGGTTAAGGAAAAAACCAGCTGATGAAAAAACCAGCTGCACAACCTTTTCAGAAATAATTAAGTCAAACCAACATAAAAAACCAGAACATAAAGACTAGCTGCACAAAGACTAAACAGCTGCACAAAGACTAACCTTTTCAGAAAACCAGCTGCACAAAGACCAGCAACAACAGAAAAAATGAAACCGCTGCTGCTCTATATGATTCTGTCACACACTAAACACAACAGAACCTTGAATCAGCCATATATTATTCCTCCCATATGGCACTTTATTACAATATCAAAAAATGAAACCTTATTAGTCATCCCATATCCCTTCTTCATGATCCGAACGAGTAGCGTGCACATCGTCTACTTCATTTTCTTCAATAGATGTAATAACATTTGTTGAGAAAGAAGGAATCTCAGGGATATCAAGAGTTTCATCACTACCATGCATATTTTTGTTTGTAGAACCACTGACCACTTTTTGTTAGAAGGATCCGTGACATAAAACACTTGTTTTGCTTGGGATGCCATAATGAAGGGTTCTTCCCTATAAGCTAACTTAGAAAGATCAACTAGTGTATATCCTGATTCATCAATTCTTACACCACTGTTAATATCAATCCATCTGCATTTAAATATAGGCACTGTAAATGTAACATAATCAACCTCCCAAATCTCTTCAATTACCCCAAAGTATGGTGTAGATGCCATTATAGGGTTTTTATCTTTTGAACTAGAGAAGTGCATCGACTCAGCCACAACCATAACCCCACTATTTTGCATGGTACTTTTATCATCCTTTGCTTTTGTATAAAATGTAGTTTTATTAATATCATATGCACTCCAAGTTATGATGTTAAACTTAGGCTCACGTGCCAACCATTTAAGTGTATCAGAAGCACTATCATCATTAGCAATTCTTTCAGAAAACCAATTGGAAAAACTCTTATTATGCTCTCTTAACAACCCTTTTTCATTCATCCTTGGGTAATTTCTCTTTACAATATTTTTGTGAGTAGATAAGTAAGGTTGAACTTCATCAGTGTTATTCAATATACACAAATGTGCTGGATGGATCGCCTCCCAAAACATGGTCTTAACATTTAAACCTTGTCCCGTACCTTCACAACTTCCATCATGACGAGACTTTGGAACTCCTATAGCATCCACTTCTGACAAATAGTTTGAACAAAACTCAACAGCTTCTTCTGGAATGTACCTTTCAACAATTGATGCTTCTGGACGGTGTAGATTCATCGTATACCCTTTAAGGATCTTCATGTATCGCTCAACTGGATACATCCACCTTAAATAAACTGGACCGCACAATCTAATCTCCCTGACCAAATGAACAATCAAGTGTTCCATAATGTCAAAAAATGAAGGAGGAAAATACATCTCTAATTGACACAAGATAACTGCAGCCTCACGTTCCAACTCGTCTAACTTCAATGGATCAATGACTTTACTACATATTGCATTGAAGAATAAACACAACTTAGTTATAGTTTTCCTAACTTTGTTAGGCAATATTCCACGAATAGCCACCGGTAGTAGTTGTTGCATCAAAACATGAGAGTCATGAGATTTTAAGCCAATTAACTTGAGATCTTTCATTGATACTAGCCTCTTGATATTTGATGAGTAACCTTGAGGCACTTTGATACCTTGTAAACATTCACAGAAACTTGTTTTCTCTTTTTTAGACAAAGTGTGACATGCTGGAGGTAAAAATGTTCTGTTACCTATTTGTTGTGGAGTTAATTGATGCCTTATACCCATCTCGGTCAAATCTAGACGAGCATTTAAACCATCTTTTGTCTTGCCTTTAATGTCGAGAAGTGTTCCAATTATACTATCACAAACATTTTTCTCTACATGCATCACATCAATGCAATGTCTTACATCAAGACTAGACCAATATGGAAGCTCAAAGAACACCGACCTCTTTTTCCATATATTTTTCACTGCAGCCTTCTTTTGTTTCTTTCCAAAGATAACCTCCACATTTTGTTGTCGTTGATAAACTTCCTTTCCGGTCAAGGGCTTTGGAGCAACACCATACTCGGGTTCTCCATTGAAAGCTTTCCTCAACTTACGATATGGATGATAACGATCTAGAAATTTTCGATGCCCAAGATAAACAGTCTTGCTTCCATGTTTCAGTTGATGATAACATGTTTTATCCTCACATATAGGGCACGCTTTATGCCCTTTAACGGTGTACCCACTCAAATTACCGTATGCCGGGAAGTCATTGATGGTGCAAAACAACATGGCACGCATATTGAAATGTTCACCGGAATACGCATCAAGAACATCAACTCCTTCTTCCCACAACAGTCTTAAATCATCAATCAATGGACTTAGATAAACATCTATGTCGTTTCCTGGTTGTGATGGGCCCGAAATCATCATTGATAACATAATATATTTACGCTTCATGCACAAGCAAGAAGATAGGTTGTAAATTATCAAGAGAACGGGCCATGAAGTATGTTTACTACTTAGATTACCGTATGGATTCATTCCATCAGTAGCAAGTCCAAGTCTAAGGTTTCTGGACTCTTTGCCAAAATTTGAAAACAAAGAATCGATTTTCTTCCATTGCAAAGAATCGGCTACATGCCGAATTTTTCCATCACATTTTCTCTCATCTGCATGCCATCTGAGGTTCTTTGCGTCATTTGCATTAGAGAACAATCTCTTGAACCTTGAAATTATTGGTAGGTACCAAAACACTTTTGCAGGAGGACTCTTTGTGCTCGCATCATCACTAGAATCATCATTTTTCTTTTTGTAACGCGACACCTTGCACTTCGGACAATGATCATATTTTTCAAACTCTTTTCTATATAAGATGCAGTCATTAGGGCATGCATGTATTTTTTCATACTCCATACCTAGCGGACACAATATTTTCTTGGCCTCGTAATGACGATTCGGCATTGTGTTACCTTCAGGAAGCATTTCTTTCAATAATCCAAGCAATTCAGTGAAACTTTTATCACTCCATCCATTTTTTGCCTTCAAATTAAACAATTTTAAAACAGCTGACAAACGTGTAAAATTTGTGCATCCCGGGTACAAAGGTTCTTCTTTGTCTTTACATAAAGTATCATACACATGTGCTCTCTTAAAAGATTCTTCTCCAATATCGTGTATCATGTCTTCCAGTCGATCATCCCTATCTACACTAACGCTCTCTCTTTGGGATACACTTGGCAGTATTGCTTCACCGTGCCATATCCATTGTGTATAATTTTGACAAATCCCGTTCCAAACTAGATGGCCCCTTATTTCTTCCTTAGTAATGTGTGGGTCCCGGTTCGCACAAGAAACACAAGGACACGGGAAAAGTCCATCATTGTTTGGAAGATTTATTTCAGCAAACTGTAGAAATTCTGTCACTCCATTATCAAACTCAACAGTTAATCGATTAGCTCTCATCCAACTACGATCCATAACGACGCACTGAAAATTAACATATACTAAGTCAAAGAATTGTGATGCCTACATACTATTGATTAATGCATCAATCCAGAACAGCCCGAAAAATAATGCATTTTCAAATCATGAAGGTTTAATATATTGTCCATATTTTGTCTGAATTTGCATCAGACAGTGAGCTAAGGGAAAGTTGGCCCTTGCTTAAATTCCTACTTAGCTTACAAGTAGTATTAGAAACCAATATTCACAAATAACAAAATTATGGACTTTTCAATCAAACTAATTCAATTTAACAACTAACAAAATTATGGACTTTGTAGTATAGTTACTAATTTTGTGTAGACTTGACTGTGACAGTGATTGGGACAGCCTTTGCTCTCAACATACTATTCCACATCCCATTATGGGCAGGAGTTCTGTTGACTGGCTGCAGCACAAAATTATGGAATAGTATGTTGATTGGGACAGCCTTTGCTCTCAACTAACAAAATTATGGGGACAAGTTCTTCATAACGAGAGAGGAAACATATTACTGTAGGTGGCTGTCTGTCTTGGTGACTGTCTGTTTTTTGGTGTTTTTATGGACTGCTGTTTGGTGCCGCAAGGTTGGTACAGATTCTGTTTTTTGGTGACAGCTGATGGAAACCGTATAATCAACAACTGAAAATGTATATTATTTAACGGAAAATGATGAGCTCAAGGCTCTACAACGGTGAAAAATAGTAAATGAGAGATAAACCAGAGTCAAAGACTCCTAATCCAGAGCATAGCTCCTAACCAGAGAGAAACTCTCCTAACAACTTTCTCACAATATTCATCCATGAGTTACACAATACCCTCCCCTCTCTTTTAGAATAGAAATATCCCTAAAATCAAGAAAATATCTTAACTAACTTCTAGAATGTGCCTTATCTTAGTGTTCTATCAACAGTCTTGCAGTTAAGGTCTGAGTGTGCTTCTGCTGCAAAAACTGGTTTCCATCACAGTTCCGCAAGTTAGTTTCTGGCTTCAGTTTCAGTCTGCAGTTGGCAGTTGGGATACACAAAGATATGTGCCTGCATTTTGGCTGGTTGTAATCTGGATTGCACGTTCATATCTGCTGCGTGTATTGTTTTTTCTTTTGGCGTTTATAGTGCTTAGCAGTGGGTCAGTTTTCTGCTCTGTTATGAGCGTTGCTGTTCACACTTTGTAACCTTTGTGATTTTGCAGACAGTGTACAGTTTGTGGCTTTCAATATATTTGCTATTAAATAAAAATAAAAAAGAATTGTCCAGAATAGCAATTCTTTGCTTTTGGGAGAAATATATCACTCTCATTATCAGAAAAACTTCACATTGCTTCAGACATTCCATCAACAATGCGGTTTTGCAGCACAATAAATAAATTTTTGTGGCAAACGGCATACATTTTAACAAACATACAAGTGACTGGGCATAAATCTTATGCCAATCTTGGAAAACCAAACTACTATATATATTGAAATGCACGATGAAAGAACAAGGTGATATCAAACTCTCTTGAGACGTCTGGAAACATGGAACCAAGGCGATTTTGAACTTTAAGAGCCTTAAAAGTACCATCTTTAGAATTGTAAACAACCAACTTATGAAGATACTCTAGCAGCACTTGGTGTAGAAAATAACAGGTTTTTCTTTTCAGCATCCGGTGCAAACAAAACGGTTAAGCAATTCAAAATGAAATTCAGCACTTTTGTCAAATACTTAAGGGGTAACCAAAACAGCAGGTACTCCTAAAATAACTACTCAATTCTCAATTTTAATTGGACGTGGGTGTAAAACTAGTTTACACAGACGATGCATTGTTACTGGATAGATAAATTTATTCTTGTTATTTTGAGTTTGGGTCTCTACAATAGCTACACATGATATCTTTGCTAGCATCGAAAATCGCCAGACAATAGGTTGTGTGAGTATTTCTGTCAAACACTTGGTGGGCAATAAATAAAGTAGTGAATTGATGAGCAATGATAAGATAAGAATTTGTGGTGACAAACAAGAAACCCAGAAAAAGCACAAATCAGTAAAAACACATCAACTGTGGGAACCATGGCATACATACATACATACATACATACATACCTTGGAGAGGTGAAATCGTGTGTCCGAGCGAGTGAGACGAGGTGTGCGCGTTTCGTAACAATGGGGGTTAGGGATTTCGTGCACTGTTACGAACGAGAGAGTTTCAGAGGAAGCTGCGTTTGTGTGAGAGAGGGAATTCGGAGGATCGTGCGGTGGTTGTGGTGGTGGTGGACGAGGAGCGATTTGTAGATTGAGTGGTTGTGCGGTGTTTTCTGAACCCAAATTTGGTGGATGTGGTCAAATTTTGGTGGTCAAATTTGGTGACTTTAGCAGTGTTAGTAGAGAGGAGGTGAAAGAAGGATAAGGAGATGGTTGTGTTGGGTGAAGAAGATGAACAGGAAGCTGCGTTTGTGTGAGAGGGTTTGTGCGTGTAAGGGTTTCACGGGAAAAGGGTAAAGGTTATATTGAAAGGCCTTTTCCCTACAGGTATGTATGGCCTGATGTGAAAGATAATTCACCAAAATAACGAAATTGCCACCGTGTTTTGTTTTCTCTACAGGTATTATATGGCCTGATGTGAAAACGTTTTAACATTTACTTTTCCCCTCAGTTGTTCCTAAGGGCTGATGTAAAAACTTTGTTGGTAATTTCGAAAATGCCACCGCGTTCACTATCACATCAGGTATGTATTCGACTGTTGTGAAAACTTTTTTAACCATGTTGTAAAATGTATATTTTCCACTAGTGAATACTACCAAAATGATATAAACAACACACTCACTTTCTTAAAGAAAAGTTAATAGCAATATATTTGACATGTAAGAGGAATTGTTGCTAACTGTTCTCTATGTATTGAAAGATGCTTTGAGGTAATAATGTTAAAAGAAAGAGTGCTTCATTCATCTATAAAAGAAAACTATTGGTGAGACCTCAACCTCATATCACCACACTACAACCAAACTCATCATCTTCTTATAATAACTCATTAAAAAATAAAATAAAATGAAAGCAACAAATAACAACAAAACCCAAATAGAGCTTGCTCACTATTACATTCTCATTTCACATTAGCCAAAATAAATCACGATGCAATGTGGTGTGATGTCTTTCCTTCGAAAATTGAAGTTGACATATTACTTCTGGAATTTCTTGACCAAAATCTGTGTTTTATCCGCAAATTTTTCTTCTTCTTGAATTTAGCTCTTTAGAGGGTCTATTTTCAAACTTCAACCAAATTATATAGCTAGTTGACGAATATTTATTTTATCAGTGAAGGCTAATTATGAAGAATTTAAAATTAAAAGTGTGTAATATGTGTTTTTATTTTTACGGAGGCTATTTCTTCTTCTTTAAAATTAGAAGTGTGTAATATGTGTTTCAATCATAACGAGTGTTAACAGGTTCTGTTATGTTGGTAAGGAAAATGGGTTTTTTTGATATATAGTTGACTCATCAATTTTTTTTTTTTTTAGTTTTGCTGCATGGTTGAAAACATTGACATGGGAAGAGTATAATCTTTATGAAACTTTTGATTTGATTAAAAATACATCGTTTTAATCAAGTCTATATTTATGAATGACTTTGATACATTATTGCAAAGAAATGGTGAATAAAAAATTTTTATGTTGAAATGATAGAGAAACTTGATTATTCAATTTGAATGAGCAATCAAAAGCTAGTCATTTTCTTATAGACTTGCTAGAAAGAAATCTCAAATCAAAACCTGAAATGTATATAAGGATATACTTCGCTCCTGATATTCACAAAATACATAGTTTTCCGAAACTTTAAAAACTTCAATTGATCGAAGGATATTATTTTAGCTTCTTTAAAAAATAAAAAAGGTGACTATTTTGCTGACAATATAAATATGCACGACGACATAGAAGAAAAAGAAAAAGAACATTTATTTGGACACTTGAGAATTTGAATTGCTCAACTACTCTGCAACACTTATTCTTGAAGTGTCAATATAATATATTTGAAGTACTTATTTGTGCAAGTTGTAATAAACGTTTGCCATATGCTAAAATGAGCATGTTCAAATATAGTCTGATAACACTTTTCTTCCATAAATGTCGACAAGTAGTTGAGCAGTTCCAATTTTGTCAAAGTTCTTAAGTATAGCCTCTTCTTTATTTTTTTTCTTTATGTCGTAATGCACATATATAATGTCAATATAATGCAAAATAGTCTCCTTCCATCAATTGAATTTTTAGAAGTTTAAACAAATTATATATTGTGTGAATGTCAAGGAGATAAGTATTTCATGATATATATTTGGGACTTTGATTTGGAGGGTTTCTCTTTGTCAAGTCTACAGTTATTTGAGGAAATGATTAGCTTTTTATTGCTCTTTTAAAAAAGAAAAATCAAGCTTCATAGTCATTTCAGCCCAAAAATCTTCAATTCATTATTTTCATCTATTTTGCAATAATGTATCTAAGTCACTCATACCTCTAGACTTATTTAGAAGTTGTTTTAATCAAATCAAAATGTTCAAAAAGATGGACAACTACTCGGATCTTGTCAATGTTTTTAACCATGATTTTATATCATGGTTATTTTGATAAGATCAGTATGCATTTTTCTGATAAAGTTCATCACATTTTCGTTGGTAATATGACATTTGGGGATTTATTTTTGCCAATGTTAGAATATAAAATATTCATTGTATAAATTATTAGTATATTAGTTAGAGATAATTGAGGCCCAAGTTAGAGATACTTGGTGTCTAAGATACTTGATGCCCAAGACAATATCATTGTATAAATACACATTTTACAGCATAATGAAACAATCAGGGAAAACAATTATATCAGTCAAGTTTACAAACACTTATATACATCATGAAATTTGGACCTGTTCTATCTCAAAAGTGAGAACTATTTTCCTTTATCCGTTTTTTAGAGTGGTAAAGGTGTGATGTTTCACTTCTAGCTTCTTAAATGTCAACTTTCTTGCAAAGGGGTAAGGTCCCATGAACCAGAATACTGGAAATTAGGCGAGACTGGAAACAAGTACTAGAAATTTTGTCATGCCAGTATGATCTTTCAAAAGATCATGCTACATATATTTTAACAAACAACTAACCACTTCTTCCTCTCATTTACGGGGTTAAAACTATAACTGAACGTAACTTACATGAATTATTGTTGGAAATACTAATAGAAAATAGAATAGATTTTGGATAGTAAGGAAAATTAGAAGAAGAGAGTTTTGTTGTGCGGTGGCCAAAGCCACTACCCTGAAAGTAAATTTCCGGTGGACCTCCGGTACAACCCAATTTTCGGTTTTGCTCTCCAAGGTTTACACAACTGCGTGTTTGAACCCGTGCACTCGAGGCCAGAACAAGTTAGAGCTTCAGAAACAATGTCCAGAATATCGAGAATGGAATGATTAACACTGTTTTTGTTTTAGCTACTTACTCTCATACTTTCAAGTTTCTGAGTTTATCCCTTCAAATAAATAGCCACAAGCTACAAGATGTTCCTAGCTTATTCAATGTCTTGCTTAGGATTCTACCCGTTGCACAAATCATTTGTAATCGTAGGGAATTGTTTATGATCATAAATATTAATCCTAATGCCAATTGTTAATAAAATGAATTGATGTGTTTGGTTATTAACGTTAAGGTTTGTTGCAATCAATCCAATCAGTTACGCGCATAAGTAGAAAAGTAATTGTAGCGGTAAAAGGCATGTTCTTCCCAAGTATGCAAATGAGGTTCTTCTTTTTGCTTTTTGTTAGAAAGATTTTCCTTAACTGCACTTATTTGTTGGCATAAACTTATGGGATAAGATCATACTTCAACATGACATTGAGGGTTTCAACTGACTTTATTTGCAAGCTTGTCTAAGGTAAAAAAATAAAAATATTTGACAAATACCAATAGAACTAACATTAGTAATAATGTTCTATAAAGTCAATTGTATGTAAGTAGTGAAATTGATGGCAATTTTTATCCTTCAACTTGACAGGTATGTGAACTGAAAAGGTCCTGTGATGAAATAGAACTTTCTTCTGGTGGTAATGATAATTAGGTATGCCAACTCACACAAAATTACTCTTTGTTTGGTACATTTTTTCCAGAGTTTTAATTCACCTCTTGTTCAATATCATGTTATATTATATGAACAGCTTTTGGTATAGAACCAGCCCTCTCAGAAACCAACTTTGAGACTAACAGGGCACATTGCTGAAATATGGGCGAATGGGCCAAGCCCTACCTATCCAACAAACGTAGATATTTGTGCGTGATAGATCCACGACTCGAAGGTCAATATTCACATAGCCGAGCTCATGCTGCAGCTTCCCTTGCTTCACAATGTCCTTCGGTAGAACCTAGAATCAGGCCAAATATGGGCGAGATTGTGAAAACATTGGAGCAGCTTCAAGAACAAATGCTCTGATCACCGTGTTTGCAACTCGAGCCTCGCCCACAATGCATCTGGCAAAGGTAATGCAGATACTACTAGAAAGGCTTCTGCTTATCCTTGACCATTTTCTTCTCTCCTTCATACTTGAGAGTTTTTTGTGACGCGGCATATGTAACGTGAACGCAAAATTATTTATGTAAGCAAATTATAGTTTCTGTTGTTTTTTCTATGTTTGTATTTTGAGGCACAATAGAAAAATTCAGTTTTTGTGGTGTGTAAGTTGTTTATTGCTATTGAAACATGTATGTATAACAACCACATAGGTGATGTACCATACACATTGTGGAATTAATGATAGCAAACAACTTTAAACGATCACTTTAAGATTTTCGATTTTATTTACAATTTTTAATAGTAACTACAATTAATTAGAAACTTTATTATTATTAGCAGTAGTATTAGATTTTAGAAGAAAAGTTTTGGCTGAAACATAATAATTGGTTTTTTTTTATTTTAAAAAATCCATATTGTAAAGAAAGAAAGAAATTTTTACAATGATTCACTTACCATCATTAAAAATGGAGAATGAATTCCTACAAAGATTCATATACCATCACTAAAAATGGAAAATAAAAGGAAAAACACATTTGTCAATCATATGAACCATGTTTTTTTGGTTCAGATTATATAATTTCAACGGAGACAAAATTAGAAATTTGAAGGACGCGCGAGAAAGTAGTAGGGTGAAAAAAGGAAATCTCCAAAGAAACAAGACAAATGATGGAGAAAACCCAAAAGGTTTAGATGGAGCAAAACATCTTGAAGGTTCAATAGGCCCAACAGAACAGAAAAATCTAGAAAGTTCATCAAGGAGCTCATTGTGGGGGGAATGATTTTACTGGGAATTTATTTTCTTCACACTTCTCTCTTCTCACGTGCCGTCCAATATTTTCAAAATACTCCTGTTCGAATTATATAATATGAAACCATTTTGCAGATTTTTGGATTATATATAATTTGAAACCTATCAAAACTTAGAATTCATATTATAACTGATATGAATATCTCAATTGACCATCGTACTATCACCACATAAATTGCACAACAATTTTAGGGATAGTTTGAATGGTCAACATTGATCATGGTATCATAACCCACTCGCAAATGTAAATTAGGAAAGAAAATTGTAGAAGGAATAAAAAGTGAAGAATAATGAAAATGTTGAAGAATGCAATGCTATTTATAGACATAAAATGTTTCTAGACTGTAACTGCAGTCAAAGGAAACGTTTAAAATGTCCAAACCGATAAAAAATGAATTAAACACACCACAAATAATCAAAGTCTTATTGTAACGTCATACTGTGTGAAAACTTAAAGTTTAGGATTATGTGCAATTCAGATTATATAATTTGAACAGTGTACAGAACACATTTTTTTTTAAAAAACTGACAATAAATCAAGTTTTACAACAACGTACATTAAACATGATAATTTCAACAACATAATTCAACAGTGTAATAAAACACACACAAGATTATGGATTAGCCAAACTTAATACTTCAATCAGTCTATCCATGCAATCACTGATTTCTTCATAGGTCCTAGACCGAATCGAACCTTCCCGAATATCTTGGAAATGTCTTACCAAGGAAGTGTCTAATCGATCGGTCCCTTCGAACCATGCTAACGAAATATAGAGAACATGGTTCTCACGTCATCATTGTTTTGGAGCTTCATATGTGTGAACCAGACACTTCCATTTGAGTCCGTTAACGAACGACGCTACTCAACACTGTCCATCCTTCTTGTGTCTATGTGGTTGAGACGACTGTTAATTTGGTTTAGCTGGCCCTTCAAGTAAGAAAGTGTGACATCAATGTAGACCCTAAATAAATTAGGTTTCCTTCTTGTAGTACATTGTGGCTAGCTTGGTGTTTACATTTACCGGATAAGTTTTCATGGTTGTGTGGTGTGGTTTGCAAATGAACCAAACACGTCAATTTATAAAAGTTTCGATGCGTCTTGGACCATAAATTTGTCGGTGCAATATGGACCATACAAACCCTCCAAAGTACAAATTTTTTCACAGTCTTCGAACATATCGGATTTTATAATTCAAAATAATCTGAGAATGGTTTTGGATTATATAATCTGAACCGGTCCAAAATGTGGACAATTGCTTGATCAATAAGTTAATTTGGTTGGTTCTAGACTCATTTAACATGTGCTTTTCAGTCTCCCTTAAGAGGTCAACATAATTGACCATGTTTTTCAGCCTCCCTTGACAGTTGTTACGGTCTATGTATGCATTGCCCCTATAAATACCCACTCATTTTTCAAAAATTCTCATTTCAACTTACATTATCTCATTTTCTTTCATACATTTCTTCTAGGTTGTTTAAGATGCCAATGTTCCATTGTTGGCCTTTCATACAAAGGTCCATGTCATCTTGTAGGGATAATATGAATGGCCAAATGTTGTTTGTCCACTCTGCAAATTGCACCGTAGATCAGTCTAGATACGCGATCCATCTAGATTTGAGGTTGTTCATCACAATCTCCTTCCCACTTCTTCATCTTGTATACCCATCTTCTCCCTCATGGGGATGTGTGAGAGGGATGACAAACATTTCACTCCTTCCCCTTCCATCTTCTTGCACCACAGATTTAGCATTGGGTGTCTAATATTTTGTTGTAATAAGTGTTATGTTAATGTAAATGTATTATGAATTATTGATCAAATAATAAAAGGACAAAACTTGCATATAATGCCACATGTGCAATTTTTCCTGTTTCTCTCACAAAAGAACAAATTTTATTTTATTTTTTATTTTGTAAAATGCAAAAAAACACTATTTTCTAAAAATAAAAGTTGTCTTTGTGAGAGGAACAACAAAAATTGCACGTGTGAAACTAAATGTAAGTTTTATCCATAATAAGATATGTTATATTCTTGACAATCTGTATCATGTCTATATATAGATTTGCCATTTTTTTCATTTTTATTTATGCCATTTTAATATTTATACTACTAATTTGAAATTTTTTGTTAAACACAAATCAAATTTTATAATCCAAAATACACCAAAACGGAGTTTTCTAATTATATATAAACTTAGGTTAGGTGATTTGAGAAATTCGGCGGCCTCGCGAGAAGTGGTGAAGATGGGAAAATTTTTCTCTTTTATTAATTTCTTCAATTTATTTTGCTTTCGAATAATTTTCTATTTAGTCATTTTTGTAATTGCCTTTATTGTTTGGGCTACGATAGATCTTTTAGAAACTCTATAATGCAAATGTACATAGGTAGATAGTTTTGTCCAATAATAACTGCTACAATTTACTAAAAACCTTAGTGGTTCCATTAATGAACAATGGGATTGAATGAAGCAAAAAGTATACTTTTATATATAATAATAATTCTTTCAAAAAAAATATAATAATAATAATAATAATAATAATAAAGGTGAGAATTTTTTTCGACCAATTTCATGGTAATGAGGTGGTCCCGAAATGTTTATTGTCCTACTTTGTTACACTTATTCCAAAGGTGAAGGTGTCGTTATCCCTAAAGGAATTTCGACATATTTCTTTAGTGGGAAGTTTGTACAAGCTTCTCTCGAAGGTGTTAGTCGGAAGATTGGCGAAGGTGATGAATTCCGTGATTTCGATGTCACAATCGGCCTTTTTAAAGGGTAGGCATTTGGTGGATGGGGTGTTGGTGGTGAATGAAGTGGTGGATTTGGCTAAGAAAAGGAACCGGGAATGTTTAATTCTTAAGGTGGATTTTGAGAAAGCTTATGATTCGGTGGATTGGAATTTTTTGGAGTATATGCTTAGACGGGTGGGTTTTGTGGAGAAGTGGATTTCGTGGATGAAGGCGTGTGTGTGGTGGGAGTATATATGTCTATTCTTGTTAACGGGAGTCCAACCGAAGAAATTAATATACAAAGAGGTCTCGCAAGGAGATCCCTTGGCGCCTTTCCTCTTTCTTTTGGTGGCGGAGGGGTTTAGTGGTCTTATGGAAAATGCAGTGAGTCGGAATTTGTTTAAAGGTTTTGAGGTGTCTAGGGGTGGGACAGTGGTCTCTCATCTCCAATATGCCGATGATACTCTTTGCATAGGAGAGGCGACGATAGACAATCTATGGACACTAAAGGCGTTGTTAAGGGGGTTTGAAATGGTTTCCAGGTTAAAGGTGAATTTTCATAAAAGTTGTCTTTTGGGAGTTAATGTGTCTCCGGATTTTATGGAAATGGCCTCCAACTTTCTTCATTGTAATTTGAGTTCATTTCCATTTACTTATTTGGGACTTCCGGTGGGGGTTAATGCTAGAAGGTTGTCTACTTGGGAGCCTATGTT
The DNA here is from genome assembly GCA_018208015.1 of Medicago ruthenica. NCBI lineage: Eukaryota > Viridiplantae > Streptophyta > Magnoliopsida > Fabales > Fabaceae > Medicago > Medicago ruthenica. Next base: position 52,891,500 of record CM031377.1, on the reverse strand, counting down.
GGATCAAATTAGAGGTAAATTAAATTCTTGGGGGAATAAGTATATTAGTTTAGGAGGTCAAATTGTCCTTCTAAACTCGGTGCTTAATTCGGTCCCAATTTTTTATTTGTCATTTTTAAAGATGCTGACGAAGGTGGTTAGTTTGCAAAGAAGTTTTCTTTGGGGTGGGGTAAGGAGTGGAGGAAGGAAGATTTGTTGGGTAAAGTGGAGTACTATTTGTAAACCTAAAGTTAGGGGAGGTTTAGGAGTGAAGGATATTAAGAAGATGAACATTAGTCTTCTAGCAAAGTGGAGATGGTGCCTTTTGTGTGAAGATGATGTTCTTTGGAAGTCGGTGTTGGTTGGCAAATATGGTCCAAGGGTGGGTCGGAATGTTGACATGGTGGGTGAGGGGTGGCCTTCTTTTTATTCCCGTTGGTGGCGAGATGTGATGACTTTGGAAGAAGAGGGGGGATTAAGGTGGTTTGATAGGGAGCTAGTAAGGAAAGTCGGTGATGGTATGGGAACTCTTTTTTGGAAGGAGGCTTGGTTGACAAATGTGCCTCTCGGTGAGCTTTTCCCAAGGTTATTTTCTCTAGCAAATAACCAAGAGGGTACGGTGGGAGATATGTGGGGAGGAAATGGGGCCGAAATAAGGTGGTGTTTTGATTGGCGGAGGGAGTTGTTTGTATGGGAGAGAGATTTGTGGCAAAACCTTTTGGTTAGGTTGGAGGGGGTGGTTCGTGGAGTTGGGCCGGATCGTTGGGTGTGGAGGCCGGAAGAGGGAGGTGTTTTTTCGGTAAAATCGTGTTACACAATTTTACAAAATTTGGGTGTTGTCGACAGAGAAGTGGCGTTGGAGAAAGTGGCGGTCTTTAGTGACATGTGGAAGAGTAGGGCACCGTCAAAGGTTTTGGCTTTCTCTTGGATGTTGCTTCTTGATCGTATCCCAACAAAGGTGAACCTTGCAAAGAGGAGGCTTTTGAATATCAAAGACTCTAAGAGGTGTGTTTTTTGCGGTATTGTTGACGAAACGGGTGTTCATTTGTTTTTACATTGTCATGTTATTTCTCAAGTGTGGAGGGAGGTGATGAATTGGATGCAAGTCAATTTTATAACTCCCCCAAATTTGATGATTCATTTTAATTGTTGGTCAAGCGATATGCGCACCAAGAAATTGAAAAAAGGCGCTTCGGTCATTTGGCATGTGGTTATTTGGAGCATTTGGAAGATGAGAAATGATAGGATTTTTAATAACAAGGTTTGTGGGGTTGATGAAATGGTGGAACAAGTCAAGGTGCTATCTTGGCATTGGTGTATGAATAGATCGAAAATAGCGATTTGTTTGTTTTATGAGTGGTGTTGGAACCCAAAAGAATGCTTGGCTAGATAAGTTAGGTTTTTTGGGGGGAGGTTTTGGTTTAGGGGCTGTGTTTGCGTTAGGCTTTGTTTAGAGGCTTGGGGTGCTGTTGGGTGTGCCGGTTTTGGTGTGTTTTCTGCGCCTAGCAGTCGTTGTTTGTTGGTTTAGGGGCAGCTTTGCGCTCCTCTTGTAATTTTGAGTTCCTGCCAATTATTTGTGGCATGTCTCTTGTATAATATAATTTGATGTTTCAAAAAAAAAATATGCAATGGTCAGAAGTTTTTAGAAGTTTCTTTTTTTCCATGTTTTTTAAAAAACCACAGTGATATTTGGAAGTAATAAAGTATAGTTCTAGATGAAAAAACCGTGCTTTGTTTTCAAGTATACTTCTAGAGAGTAAAAAAACTAATATTATTTGTCTGAAAAGTATGCTTTTGAGGAAACTATGAAGGTGGGACATTAGAAGCTCCCTAATTGTTATTCATGGTATTTTATTTTTCTTTTGAAAAAATTGTTGCTCTTTCCATCCTATCACAATAAGTGATTTAATTGATTGTTTGATATATGTTACTACATAATTTTGACATTTAATATCTTTAATTATGTTTTAAAAAAATATTATCAAGATAAATCCAACATCTTATATGCAATCACTTGTTTTCATATATTTGTAAAAAAATGTTTAAAGTATGTTATGTAAATAATGCATGTAGTCAAACTAAATCACTCGTTTTGAGATGGAAAGAATAGTCATATTTGTGTGTAGTGATTATTTTCATATATATTTCATTTGTCTCAATATTTATCGTTTTTGACCATTTTACACATATTGAAAAGAAAAAAAAATGATAAATAAAGATAATGAAAATAAAAACTAAAAGCAGACTCCTTAAAAAAAATCTAAAAGCACACAATTTTTTAAAAAACTTAAATCACTAGATTTGGGATACTTATACACTGAATACACACACGCAAAACATGAAAACTAGAAGGTAAAATATGTTTGCAAATAGTTATTTCTTTTTACTCCCTCCGTTCCTTTTTAATTGTCACTTTTGAAGAAATTTTTTGTTCCTTTTTAACTGTCACTTTCAAAGTTCAATGCAACTTTAAATATTGTTTTACCAATATTATCCTTAGTTATTTATTACGGAGAGAGAAATATATGAGATGATATATTAAATGAATAAGGTTATTATAGTAAAAATATAAATTATTGTATCAAAAGTAGTGACATTTATAGTTTGTCTTGGTTTGTGTAAAATATCAAAATGTGACAATTAAAAAGGAACGGAGGTAGTATATAATAAGAGGAGGAAATAGTTCTTTCTCTTTTTTTTTGGGGGAGCTCTTTCTCTTTTGATTTTTGTTGTCTTTCATAAATAAAAGCATAAAAAAAATCAAATCCAAAACTTTATGTTTTGGTACAACAAATCCAAAACTTTTAATATGTACGTATATGTTTGGTCACTATGACATAATAGATAATAAAGAATTTTAATAAATTCGCCATAGGTCAAATAGAAAGCCATAAACCAAAAAAAAAAGGAGGTCAAACAAAAAGCTTTTGCATATATTCATCTTTGATAATTTTTGTTCCAAGTAAATCTTCGAACCCTCTTAAAAGACTGGTGCTTGGCTGCTAGTATGCTACATCCCCAGTTTTACCTGAAAAATAATCTCAGTTGGATTCTTAGTTTCTGATACCATCAGATATTGGATCTAGATATTTTTCTTAACAAATTAATCAACTTGTTCATGGCCTCAAGTAAAAATGCCCCTTTTTCTATGTTTGGATGATGAGTTTTGTAGAAAAAAATTCAAAGAAGACTAATTTGCTTTTAAAATTAAAAGAATTGTATAATATATAATTTTTTTACTGAAGAGATTGGGACATTAAATTTCATATTTTATTACATAATAATTTATCATTTTGTTATTTCTTTAGTTTAATAGATTTATTAAATTAGATAACATTTAATTGAAATAACTTTTTTACATTAAAACTATCCATCCAAACATACCGTAGAAACAAAAGAGTATTCTCCATGCCCTTGTGTACTTTAATTTGTACGTGATCTTATCAGAATCAAGCTATCTAGTACCATATGCATCATATCTTGGAGACAAATTCCTTGTGTACAACTTAAGCCATTTGAGAGAAGAAAAGTATGTTGCAAAAACGAGATTCTAGATATTAGAAAGCTAGCACAAATTGGTTGGGCTCAATGCAAAGACATTTCAACGGCTAAACTTTAATGCACTGTAATTTGCATGGTGAGTGGCTTAGGGTTTTGTATTTTTCTTAAAAAAAATTAATTAATTTCATGAGACAAGAGCTACTTGAATATATTTCGTTTGATATCTTGTGATAATGTCTTCTACACGTTGCAATATTTTAATCGACCGCAAAGTTGAATGTCGAACTATGCTTTATACCATCCATTTTATCGTTATTAAGCTTGGTCAAATTATAGTGGTGTGTCAATATTCATATGGAATCAACATATATCTTCACATAAAACTTAATGGCCACAAACCGATTATGCAATAGCAATCTAGCAGTAAAGTAGGATATGAAACTTGTGGACACAAGAAAATCATACCAAAATTCACTGCGTTGGTTTGCATATCAAATCTTTTTTCTTCATTTTGGTATCAATTTAGAACATAATTTCAGCAGTTGGGCTTGAATTGGTGACGTAGGCCTAAATTCAGTCCTTACTGACTTCTCAAACAAGAGTTAGCCTTATATTAAGTGAGTAAGGCTCATACTTATTGTGGAAATTGTATTAGATTGACTAAAATACAATATTATTAAGGATAAAATTTAGGTGCATCTCCTAAAATATTTGTTGTGCTATTTACTATCACGAGTTTTTAGTCAAAAATAATTTAAATATTCATAATAATTTCCTTCATTATCTCAAATCCATAGTTTTTTAAAAGTTTTTTATAATCACTAAAAATATTTGAAGTTAAGAACAAGACGAAAAACACATGAAAATGGGGCTAAAGTTTTTTTTAATATAAACTCTTTTAAGATTACATGGTTGTTAGACCTCATTATTTTGGATATGTCGTAATATGAATTATTTCAACTATCCATATGAATCCATATGTATATATTTAAATGGTAAAGTAAATTGGAAGTCAGTGTAAACTATTTTACACTAGAGATACATGCAAATTAAATTCTTGTAGTATTCTTTGACATTAGAGATAGAAATACAAAACGTCGTGTATGTTAATGTTACTTTTTAGTTGGACCACCTACTAACAGAAACTTTACAAGAAAGTTAACATAAAAAAGTTAACAACAAAAAGTGGACAGAAGTTAATTAACAATTAAGTATTAGGTTGATTACACTTTTGATTTTGAATTCATCTCGTTTGAGCAATATGCAATTGTAGTACCTCTAGTATTTATTAAGAGATTTTAGTCTCTCTATTTGAAACTTGAAAGCATAATCAAATATGATCCTATCCTTTGATAGAATAAAATATGATCCTATCATTAGTTTTCTTTGACATAAATTCATTAAAGTCTCCTTCTCGTTAATATATTTAGGAATTTGATAAAGTATATGTTTGGTAGCACACGGGCCTTTGAATTATTGTGTCCCCAATGTAAAGGTATGTGAGAAGCTCAAATTCTTTGTAGTGAGTAACCATGTGGTGGGGATCCTATAAATTTATTTAGAAAACAAACCCAGCAAAATTTGTAGAATGTGAGTGTTACAAATCGCCTAAACTTCAAACTAAAATGAATGATTTTTGAAATGAAACAAGGACCATGCAGTGAAAAAGTTATAGACTAAGGAAGTTAGATTCATGAGTCACACACACTACCTAAATATATTCCTCTAACTTTAACTTCCAAATATCACACACACGATTCCTTCTTTTCCACTTTCATTCATGTTCTCATTTGGCAACCGTCAAGATATGGATGAAAAGGGTGAATGAATCAGTTTCATTTATGGAAAGAAAGGTAGTATGCAAGCAACTCTTTTTTGTTGCATAAACTTTTTAGAAACAACTTTATAACTTTTATTTTGTTGGTAAATCAAATGAATATATTAAAAAACAATAATTACTTTATAACTAATATATGCTTTGAAGATGGGTCTAGCCGTTTAGGGATTATTTTATTAATTCTTTTTAGAAAACAAGTGCTTTGATATTTTTCTACCTCACCATCATCCCACTATATGTGTGTTATTCTCATCAACCATTCACAACAATTGGCTTTAGCCTAGCTAGTTATATGCATGCACATTTTGCTCTCTTTATTCCCTTGCATAGGTGCTATAAATATCTTTGTCTCCTTGAGATGATTTCATAACATACTCATTCAATTATGGCAAGGGATAACAAAACCAATTTGGGTGTGTAACCATTTTGCAATTGAATATGAGTAGATGACCCATAATATATTGGTAACAATTTATAAGTTATATGTGTTAAATATGTTTTTCGCCCCTTTTAAAAATAGAATTGTTTTTGTCCCAGTATTTTTAAAATATGTTGCCAGTGGTCTTTAAATTGAGATATATTATTTGTGATTCTTGTAGTTAACATCAAATAAATAGGAGACTAAAACCGAATTTTGAAGGTTACAAATGGTATATTTTGAAAAGATTAAATGATGTGTTGGGGTGCGGGTACGAATCAACAATCGTCTGGTTCTCCACACTTAATATGCGGAATTATCACCACTAAGCTATTTGATTTGGAAACAAAATAAAAATAAATTCTAGACAAATTAAAGAACAAATAGTTTTTTCTAAAGAAACAAAATAGATATCTAATTAAAATTAAAATAATACATATCTAACCAAGTGCCAAAAATATGGATAACATAATCATTCTCATTACCATGCATGAAAACGAAATTAGGGTAACATAGCTTCCCATAGGCTCTTTGTTCTTGCTTTTTAAGTGAAAAATCCCGTGGCAACACCATAGATCATTTTTGTGGAAAAAAGAAAATGACCACACATGAAAACGATAGTTTCGCTCATATTTTTAACGCGAATTTTTTCTTTGCTTTTTCTTTATTAAAAAAGTGAGCTCAAAGAATATAATATGAATTTTTTCTTTGCTTTCTTTTATCTTTGAATTTTTTTTTATAATTTTGGATACATATTAACTTTAGATATATCATATAATTTCCTATTGTATTTATTATACATATAAAAATTTGTTTTTTCTTTACTAAGTTATACTCTAAAATTCGGTCCCCCCTAAACTAAATTTCTAGCTTCGTCCATGTATTCTACAAAACTTACTCAACTTCCATTATCGGTGTGGAGACCTCTTTAATGGGGTTATATATAAGTACCAAGTAAGCCCATTTTTTACTGCTTGGAGTTAGATAAAATACCTCAAGTCATTGTAATCCCACATACTAAATCAACAATTTTCCATATCTAAGGTTAGAGCTTTGCCAGATAAAAAATCCTCATCTTCTTTCTGAAATTTCTCATCTATTATGTAATTGCTAATTAGAATGCCTAGTAATCATCCTTTCTCAGGGTGCTCATAAACTTTTTTAATGACAAATGTTAGTATGTTAATTGTTATGTTAATATTTTCTCTTTGTCAGAACTTAAACATTGAATATTTAACTTCTTAACTCCTTTAATCCCTTGTCTCAAACCAGTTGAGCTACCTATCCCCACATAAATTCTTTTTTTTTGCCAAGCAGCCAAGTGGCTGGGGCTCACACATTTTATATGTAGAAAAGTGGGGAGTCTGGGGTTCGAACTCCGACCCCTACATAAAATTGTCCTTACAGCTACCAACTGAGATGTGCTTACAGGACATCCCCACACAAATTCTAATTGTACAAGAACATGTACACAATGTGAAGGATGAAAACCACTTACCTCTATCAGCCATTTATTTCCTCTTTCTCTGTTCTTTGTGGGTCTTTCTCTTCTTTCTTTCAATCCTATTCTTTTTTTAAATGTTCACATTCCCACTTTTCACTTTTGGTTCACTCATGATAAAAATTACCATGGCAAACACACATTTGTAAATATGGTGAGTCGCAGAATGTGATAAAAACACTAGGTACTTCTATAAGACCAACAACTCCTAATGGAAGGTTTTCCTTTTCTATCAGCCGCGTGAACATTAGAAAGATTGGCTAGGATGAGATAGTGGAATAAGGGTCGGGAAGAAACTTCACTGCAGGGGAAAGGCTTATGTCACTCTCAAAAGGAGCGATAGACCAGATGATGATCCCTAACCTGATCTTTCGATATGAAATTTGACGATCAGGGATTGCTCCTAGTCTGGATCCCATGGTACTTCTAGAGGAAGAAAGTCCCTGGGAAAGAGGAGGAGTCCCGTCATTCCTTCACTCGGGCCCAACTTGTATTAATGTTGTCAGGTTAAGTGTATGTTTGATTCTACGTTCAGAAAATTTGATTTTGAGTGAATTGAGTTTGGTAAAAATTGAGTTGAAGATAAAGTGATTTATGTTTGGATATATTGATATAAAAGTGCATTGAAAAAGTAATTTGACTGTAAAAATCAATTTTAGAATTAGAAGCTATATAATTATTTTATTTTTTTGGTTATTGTGATATTGGTACGAAGTTTCAACTGCCGCTTAGCAGTGACTAATCTCCGTCAGAGAATTTGTGGGGCATGCTGTAACACCCCAATTTTATATTTTAAGTAATTCAATAAATTTTAATAGGTGTGGCGTGGTGAATATTATTATTAATGTTGTTTTATTTGAATGTGATGTAAATGTTGAGAGGGTTGAATTATATTGGTGAATTAATTTATGATACCAGAATTTAAATAATATAGAAAGAGAATTGAAAAACAAGTAGAAAAGAGTAGGAGGTGTAGAAAATAGCTTTTTAATAAGTGGGGGAGGGGAAAAGCAAAAGAATAGTGAATAGAAGAGGAAAGTTATATGAAGAGTGGCTAGACCAAATATAAATAAGGGTTTTGGGAAATTAGAACTCAGTTTTGCTGAATGTAGAAACAGAGAGAAGAGCAGCCGTCAGAGAAAGGAAAACCTAGCTACAACGAAGTCAAGCCAAACCAAAGATTTCAGAGGAATCGAGGTAAGGAGGAGAATCTTTGCACTTTAGCGTATCTTAATATATGATGGGGGGTGTTTAATTCTTAAGATGATGTTTCTGTTATGATGTGAGGTTGTGATGAGAGATTGATGATGGACGAAGGTAAAGACGAGGTTGAATTATTTAAAATTAGGAGAAACTAGTTTAAGGTTTACGAATAGAGGCTTGACCATGAAGAGAGTGTGTGAATCAGTAGGTTAATGGAAAATTAGTGTTTGAATGATAGGGTAACCTTAGGGTGATGTTTAGGGACGAATTGGGTGAGTTGGGGGGGGGGGGGGGGGTCGAAATCGGAGCGGGGGAAGCTCCCATGGTGGAAAATTACAAAATCTGCGTTCTGATGCTGACAGAATCGTGACGCGATTTTGGCACAACTTTTTGACCATTTTCAGTTACGAATTGAGCTTAGGTGTCTTCATAAAAGTTGTAGATATGGATGTTAGATTTCATGTGGCTTTGGAGTGACCTAATTTAGACATCTACAACTCGATTTATGGTCATATTACTACACAGGGGTCGGCACGGTCGTGCACTCTGCCCAGGTTTAGGAAACGAAACATTTCCACCCCTCTCTGTCCCGAATTGGACTTAGGTCCCTTCATGAAAGTTTTATATATAGATGTCAGATTTCATTTCCCTTTGGTTTGAATCCATTTAGATCTCTAGAACTTGAGTTATGAATAAAATATCGTACCTGGGTCATGCTGCGATATGAATAGTAAGTCTAAGAAAGCTGTTAGCGTGAAAAGTAAGCGTATACTAGGGTTCCGAACCTATAAACATAAATGAAGGGAGTCTAGTCTGGTGTCTGAAGGGTAGTTCCCCAACCCCTTAACGAATTAATACATGGAAGAACTTTAGGGTGTTAGAGACAAATCCAAGAAGAAATAAAGAGAGAGGCGTAGGATAGTGAATGGTGAGAATGAATGCGCTTAGATAATGAAGTTGCTAATGACGTTGACTACTGAATATATAAATATGATGAAGTTGGTGAAGCATACTCGTAATGATGATGTTGATTATATAAATGATGTGAGTGACGATGTATGACAACGTTTTCTTATGCTGATGATGTGAATAACGACGATATGTTTTGTCCCGGTGTTGTGAAAAATAGGAAGAGTTTGCATCTATGACTGTAAGCTGTTGTTGATGTGTTGACATTTAATACTTGATGAGTCTTGAGCCTAAAAAGGTGAAGTAGTTTAAGCAGTAGAAGGAGAAGTGTGAGGGATGTAGATGAGTAGTTCACGGCGGAGTTATAACGACATGATTAATCCATTGGGGTATTTTTAAAGGTCTAATATGGTAAGCTGATTAAGAGAGTATAAAATATGAAGAGATAATGAAGTGAAAAGAGACGATGATAAGAAGGGATATAACGTAGGTGCCTTCCGAGTAAGTGATGTAGTTAAATATAATCTTCTTAAACAAATAATGAGCTTAGGAATATTGTTAAGTTGAAGAGTAAAAGAGTCAAGGTAATTAAGGAACTTAAGATGAATGTTAGGTAGGAACATATAAGGTGTGTATTGAGTAGTGAAAGATAATAGGAATGAGGATAGCGGTGAATAAGACGGGAATTGATTAGAAGAGAGCAAGATGAATAGGAAAGAAGATAAGAGGTAATAGTCATAATGTTTGACAATAATAATAATGACCGGTATCGAGAGAATAAAACCTTAAATTATAATGAAGTTTTAGTGAGGAAAGTTGTTGACGTAGAAAGTATCGATAAGGTGAGATAATAACTTTGAATTAGAATGAAGTTAAGATTAGGGGAATGGTCGAGGTTATAGATGACGACAAATGTGAGACGGGCATTAAGGTATAAAGTCGTAATAATGAGAGGGATAAGTAGGAAAGAGTTATTGACGATGGTGAGGTGAAACCTAGTTGTATAGAGAGGAGACGTTATATGTAATGTTAATGGAGAAGTAAACATCTTAAAACTAAGAAGGAGGAATAGGGTGTGCTATCAGGATAAAATATCTAGAGAGCCTAGAATAGACGAGAGAATAGAGCATGTCCGTAAGATGAATAATAAAATAAAATAGAGGGTTATTGACGTAGAAACGAGTCGTGCTTAAGGGTTGGATTGATGAGGAGATAATGTAGAGATATAGACGGTAATAGAGAGTAATGATGAGGAATCATATGACTTTGACAAAGAGTGATGACGATTGATATTATATACAAGTGTATAAATAAATATGATGAGAAATGATGATACTTGCGTTAATATGATGATGAGAGTGATGATGTTTATATTATAATGATGATGAGAATGATGATGTCTATTTACTATGACGATGAGAATGATGATGTATATATTATAATGATGATGAGAATGACGATGTCTATATTATTTTGATGATGAGAATGATGATGTTTATTTACGAAGACGATGAGAATGATGACAGTGTGTTTTGCATTGATGTTGTGCATATTAGGGAGAGTCTTGCATTTATGAATGTGAATTCATGATGACGTGATGATGTGTAATACCTGATGAGTCTGTCACCATGCATGCATATAGAGTCGTGTCTAGGAATTATGAAGATGAAATGACGATGAAAGTCCAGTAACATATCTCTGGCAATTTATGACGACGAAAGTCCAGTAACATATCTCTGGCAAATTATGACGACGATAGGTGTGGTACCCATTCATATAGGTCTTAGGGTGAGTCCATATGCATTTAAATGATGATACTTATACTTCGTGTTTTTAAGTGTGAATTGAATGAGATGATGATATGTATGATTGGTTGAGAAGAATATAATAAATGTCGATGATCATATGACGACAGAATATTGTTATTGTTGTATTATAATGTTGTGCGTGCTTTTCCATAATATTATGCTACGACAGGATTTCTCACCCCTTTGTTGTTGTTGTGTTGTTTTCTTTGTGGTGATTGTACTCCCAGGTACAGACACTCAGGTTGAGGAAGTTTAGCTGTGGAACGACTTAGAAGGTGGAGATGGAATACGTCTTCCGTCTAGTTTTCATTTTATTTAGTAATCTATTAAGCATGTAGTCGCTACGAGCTCTGATTCTTGTAACACCAGGGTTGGGGTTGACGTTGAAATTAATTTGTTTTTAAGTCGAGAACATGGAAATATTGTTATTTCTATTTATGATGTTGAATAACAAGGATAATCAATATTAATGAAATCAATGAAATGTTTTCTGCTGTTGAAATTATTATTTAAAGAAAGTGTTTATGTTATATGTGATATATTGACGAGTTTTGTAACATCCTCTTTATTAAATATATAATTATTATTTAATAATTATCGTCGGGAAATAGGGTGTTACACATGCAAGGTGGGTTCTCTCCGCACAATCGAATTAAGAATCCAACCCCTGACCACATGTTTAAGGAGCTCAAGTCCGTTATCACTTGGACCAATCCATTGTTGGTAGAAGCTATAATTTCTAGCTTCAAATAAAATCAATTTTGGAGACAAAATCAATTATACATCTTTAGAATCAATTTTGCTTACTTCAAGAGTGGAGTCAAACATAAACTAAGTGACTTAATTGACAGTTAAAAGATCAATTTACTATTGGACTAAAAAGCTACACACTAACGTGAGGTGAATTTTCACTTAGAAGAAGAATGAGAAAGTATTAGTGAATAACTAAGTTAAGTTTATTGAACGGAGAGGTTGTAAAAATGCATGATGAAATATGCAGTGCAATAATCCCTTTATATATAATGAATTATGCTAATTAACTATGGTTACTTGACTACCAAGTAAACTATATGATCAAGTTAATATCTAACCAACTAAATCTTATCAAACTAACTTCTAACTAGTAACTAACTTCGGCAAAGGCTACGGTAGGCAAGTAAAACATGTCTCCTATGGTACATAAGTGTATTTTTATTGAGCTTATGCTACAATTGGTTGTACATAATTTTCTTTTCACAAATTTTTATTTTATTTTATATTTTGCCAAAAGTAATTCAAAATAATTGGTTTTAGGCTTAATAGGTCATTTGGTCCCCTAATTAATTTTTCGTTTTCATTTTGGTCCCATAATTAATAAAATCCATGTTTCGGTCCCTTAAGTTAATCTCCGTTTGTCAAAAAAATCCACCTCAGTTAAGTTTAACCTTAAATGTCTATGGTGGACCAACATTGTAGGTGGTCCATATTTTTGTTTAGATCTGGAATACACGATTTTTATCATAGACTGCCTACACCATATTTTTTCTTTTCTCTTTTACACTCTTATATTTTTGTTTAGATCTGGAATTTTTTTCTTTTCTTGATCTGGAAACAATTGGTCGGATTTTCTCGCTCGCGCGCATCCGCGTTCGCGCGCGCGACCGTATTATAAGAGTGACTTAGAAGTTGAATTTTTTCACGATTTTTTGCAGGCATGTTTAGGACATAAAAACAACATCGCCCACAAAAAACGAGAATTTTCTGACAAGGGATGGATTAAATATGAATTTTTTACGCGCCAAAAACTCAAGAACGCGAAACAACAAAACATGCACCTAGAAAACGAATTTTGAGCTGGTTTTTTGCAGCCACCTCTATAAAAATACATATAGAGGTGGCTGCAAAAAACCAGCTCAAAATTCGTTTTCTAGGTGCAGCCACCTATTGTTTGAATTATTAAACCAATATATACAACTCAAAAACAAGAGCTAAAAAGTTAACTAAGCCTTTAAATTTGAAAGTCTTATGTAAAGACCCCAAGCATTCAAGCATTGTGAAACTTCATAAGCCACTGATTTTAGGTTTATATCACACAATTTCCTTAAAGTGGAATTTGTTGTCGAAAAGCAAAATCCTTGGTGTGTAACTGTATAACTAAAAATAGTATATTCTTAAGGACGTTTAGATAACAGTCAATATTCTAATCCTTTCAACATTGACATCAACCCAAATCTACTAAAATAAACTTAATAAAAAAAGGTAATGGACTATAATTAATCAATATTTTACACAACTTATATTATACTAAAATAAACTATATTTTTCAAAATTTGATCATTATCCAATTCTGTAAATCAATGACCAGTTTAATTTCTCCATTGTTCAAATCGTGCAATCCCAAAACCGTATGGGATCCATTCTTTAGCTGATTTTTAAAAGCAACGTTTATTATTTATTTAATTAAAAATGAAAGCTTAACAACTAAGTCAAAATTAACAAGCAACAAACGGTAAGAAAAATCTCAACTAACAATTATAACTAAAAAAGAGCAATTATAACAACTTAAATATATTATATCATTATTTATAAGGTAGCAAACTTTAGTTGATAATAATAAAACTAGAGCTGCGGGTTACATGTTCATTATCCTTGCAACCTCTTCAACCCTATACACACTTTTGAGTTAAAAAAAAAAAAAACATAAAGAAATGGGTTTCAATGCTGGGTAATAAATATACCAGCATCACCCATCACATTATACATACTTTAACATTTAATACAAACACCCCCCTCCCCCTTCAACTTACATTTCATATATTAAACTAATAATATAAAATAAACTTACTTTCATTTCATTTCACTTTCACCTTTACTTTTTCTAAAACTACCCAACTTTAACTTTCTTTTGAAACCCTACTACTACTATACCCACTTCAAAATTTTCCCGGGAAAATAAATGAAAATTTGAAGGAGGGAAACTTAGACACGCAAGTCAAAAATAGGACAATAGAAAGTATTGATTTTCCTTTAAATTTTTTCTTTCTTTTTAGACTCGGAAATTCTTCCCGGTGAAGGTTTGTCCAAATTGCCAATGAGGTGGTGCCACGTTCATCGATGTTGATGTACGACGGTCACTGCCGGTAACCCTAAAAGAGAGGGCCTGGCCAACAAAAACTGCATTGGATTGCCAGTTTTGCCCCCAGTTACGACTCATTGGCATCCATGCAGTGTTGGTTCCTTTAACACTCACGCGCACGATATCCCCTGCACCCGCGACGTTGGTGATTAGAACCAAGTTGAAGTAACGGAAACCGTTGATTGTGAATCTTATGCCTCCTACTTTTCTGCATGGTACCCTGCAATTCAATCAAATAAAACTATATCAAAATATTGTATCAATAACGAATGGAAATTATTTTGTTCCAATGCAATGTATATCAACCCATAAATAATGATATGACATGTGCCATACTGTCCAACTAATGTATAATATGCAATAAAATTATTTTACTAAAAGATTGAGTATTTTAGTTTGCATGGAAACAATATGTGAAGCTGTTAAATGTAACTATCAAATTTAAAATTAAACAAATTAGGCATGATTCAAGTGGTTGAACTGAATTATTCTAGGAATTTGAACTAAGGGAGTGAGGTACTTGTAATTTTTATTTGTTGTTACAAAGCCCCAAAAAATTGAACCTTTTTCTAAGGATGTGTGACCTAACATAGGTATGGAACTGTGAAAGATGTTTTTTCTGACTTTAAATCCAGATTTTCCGGAATTATGTATTTTTCTATAAGATAGATAATTACTAGGATACCCCAAAGTACTAAAGTGAAAAAAGTACTAGCATGACAATAATACCCCAAAAGAACTAGGTTTGTTGCTATATTGAGGCTATTTTAGTCATTTGGCACTGACCACCGAAACAGTAAAGCATACGTACCAAAACACCGAAAGAACACAAAAGTGATAAAGAGCACAAAAATGATAAATGAATTTAAATGAATTTGGTAACATATTAATTTCACAAATAAGAATCAAATTAAAACACACTTTCACCAAATTAGTTTTTTTTTAATCTATACACGAAATATGCATCTAATTGCAATATTAGTAACCTTAATGGTTCCTCATGACAATTTTACTAGTACAACACAATATTTATTACTCAACATGACTAGAAGGAAAAAATGTCTCTTTGTTCCTATTAATGTGTGTGAAATCGACAAAACACTTGAATGTGACTGATAAAACAGCTGAGGAGATTCTAACACAATTTCTTGTTTGTTTCCTAAGAAAACAACAATATTGGAAAGAAAACTTTGGCAAAAAAAAGCAACTTTTTTTCACATTTTCTGAGTTGTTTTGTACTTATATGTGGGGGCGGTTCCTTAACTATGCAAGCTCATAATTTCATAAAATTTCCAAAAGAAAATTAGTTATTTATTACAAGTCATTTATTAATAAATGGAAATACTAGTAGTGTATTGAATAGTCTATTTAATAACCTTTAATGTATAAATATGTCAAACTTTAATTTTTCATGATATATTTATAAGAAAAAATAAATATATTTTGTAATTTTAAAATGACTAGTTCAATGCTGAAATTGTTAAATAAGATATATGTAGTGTCTTGGGCTCTCAAACCCTAGACTTCCTATATGTGTGAGTTAATGTGATATTTACCACTTTGTCTATAGACATGACAATTATATTAAAGGAATCATTTAAGGAAAAAATGAAAGAAAAAGAAAAGAACGAACAAAATTCTCTTACAAGCTTAATTTTTCCCTTATTTTCTGCACTACAAAACAACAAAAAACTGAAAAAGTTTTCATCTTGAAAGCAACCCAACAAAGCAAAACCAAAGACAAAAAAGGGTTTGTCATCAAACTCACCGGCGGTAAGCGACGGGGACGATTCCGGCACGGTACTGAGCGATCTTGAGGAACATAGGCATAGCAAGATCAAAGTGAGGTCTAGGTGGATTGCACCAGCCACCATTGTCACTAGGTTGAGCAAAATTTGGAGGACAAAAGTTTGTTGCAGTGATTAAGATTGATGGGTTTCCAGGGTTACACCAACGTGGATCTTGGTCACACTTGAGTTCAAAACATGATCCACAACTTAAGCCATTGTTGAATAGTGCTGTGCTTAGTGCTGCTGTGTTTACTCCGTAGCCTTGGCTGTATAGGTTTCCATATCCACAAGCACCGCCTGAAAATACCAAGAAAAAAATATTAACATAAAGTTCATTGTCTTGGTACCCCACACTGACACCAGACACGACACTGCCACAACACACTGGTAAAAATTTGAAAAATAAATTAAGTCATGTCAGATACTGATATGTCTGGCACGGACACGCCTTCAATCAAAAAGTGTTTCAGAAATTTTGATATAAAAAAAAAGAGTTGAGTTTTTTGTGTTTTTTCTTTTGTCAAATAAATGGAGTTGTTTGCAATTAATTGGATTTAATTTGTTTAGATTTTGGAGATGAATGGAAAAATTTGAAGGAAAGTTTATGGAAATGAGTTTTGAGTGTAAGGGTAGCATAAAAATGAAAACTTGGGTTAGTATTAAAAATGGGTTGGGAGAATGGATATGAAATTATGAAACAGAACAACATTTTAATGGGAAAATGTAAAAGAAAATAGAAATTTAGCTAAATATGCTTCAAAGATTGTTGCATGTGAGTAATTTTTGTATGAAATTGATAATGTAAAATGGTTAGTGGAGTGATGAATAAGAAGGTGGAGGTGATTTGAGGAAAAGGGGTAGCAGAAAACAGAGGAAAACAGAGGAAAAACAGAGGAAAAACAGAGGTAAAACAGAGTTTAAGGTTGTTATACCCATTGTTCCAGAGGCATCACTTCCACCATAGAAAGTAGCATGAGCACTTTGCCAAGGGCCACCGCTATAAACCCCAGGGATTCTAGCAGTTGTTGCAGCAAAAAGTGTGGCTAATGATGCAATGGTGAGGAGAAGAATTCCAGCCATTGCAAGAGAGAGAGAGAGAGTTAGAGAGAGAGGAGGGATGAATGAGTGAGTAGGTTGTGTTGTTTGATTTGGGGATGAGTGGAAAGTGTGAAGGTGAGGGGGTACTTATGGAGGGAGGCTAAGGAGTGGTGGAATTAGGTTATGGACCTGCAGGAGCAGTAGTTTATTTGAAGTTATTATTACCATCTAATTAATGGGCCTTCTATTCACCAAACACAAAAAAGGCCTACTACTTTGCTTTTCTTTTTACATGTGATCCTATGGTCTTTTTTGTTTTATGGTGAATGTGATTTTATTGTTGGAAATTGGAATTGAAATTTTGGTTTAAGTTTTCAAAAAGAAAATAGAATAGTAGAAGGATACCTCTATAATAAAATGTAAACAAAATTTATTCATAAAATATAAACAAATTTTAACAACTACTCCATTATTCTATTTAAAACCAATATTTTTCTTGAGCGATTTGCATATATAGTGATTAAATTTGAATAAGTAGAAAATTTGTGTTTCAAGTGCACAAGTTAGCGAACTAAATAGATAGGAAAACTATCCAACAGTACTTAAATGAGACGACACGAGTCTCTTCTAGCTTAACCAAGATCCTGGATTCGAATCCAACATTGGTCATGCAACAGTTACGCGTGGAGGATATTTGATTATATATAGAAAAATTGTGTTGAAAATTGTGCATTCAACTTTTTTAAATTTTGGAATTTTTCATTTCCAATACACAAATTATATTTTCATTTATCTTAACTTATGGCATGACCCTTAAATTGGAGGATAATTTAGAAAATGGATTTATAACTTTTACTAGGATTATGTAGATTTTTATTATGCATATCGAGTAGCAAATACCACTTAAAATTTATACACACAAGTGAGATTTTGGGTTCGAATCTGGAGCACCATAGATATTCAGTCTAGAGCTTACGCATCAATATTGTTTAGATTAAATACAATCAACTATTTTTTTAAAGCATAATTTGATTGATTTTTACTTGTAATTCATTTCGGAGGGAGTACGCACCATGCATGATTAATGAGAAAAACTATTTTTACTACAATTTGTGATGAAGATACATGTAGTTTATGAAAAAGAAATTGGGTTCAATAATATAAGGTTAGGTTCAAATTGGGTTTAAATTCAAGTCACGATTTGTGAAAACATAAGGTTCAATAATATGTTTGAACCCGCTCATTATAAAGTTTTTTTTTTTTATAAAATGATTTTGAAGTTTTTTCAAATTACATTGGAGAGTACATTGGATAAAGATCAACTTGCTTTTGATATCAAATTGGTAAAGCTTTCTAATTTTTATATTTTATATACTAATCTTTTTTTGGCTAGGTTGTATATTTTGATGTGAAATAACCGGAATCTTTTTTTTTTTGGGAGTTTGTAATTATTATTTTCTTGGAGTTTCTTATTTTACTCATTTTGGGAGCATTTTTTGTAATAATTTAATTGGTTAGTTTTTTTTTTGTTTTGTTTTACCTTTTCTTACAAGAAATGTTTTTGGGGCCATCTATTATTAATGGAACATGAACTGATGTGCATGTGCATCACACATGCTTCTTCCTGATGTTATACTGTTTAAGGTCAGAATGAGGAATGCAAGTTGAAGATCAATTTAGGGAGAAGTAATGGCAAAAAGCACATGATGCATTGCATCATTTAAAGACATAAGCAACAAAAAAATTGATATGAGAGAATAAGCAGGTCCCGCTCTTGATTTCACGTTAATACCATGATTCGTGTTATCCACAATGCAAGCAAAGTTTAGTTTTATTTAGCTTCCTATCATAAAGTTCTTTTAACATCCAATTTGTGGGCCTCTTATTTGAGCAATATCAATTACTCCAAAATGTTTATTTTGATCATAACGAAGTGAATGTCACGAAATTTATACTTTGGCGTCATAAATAAATAAAGAGTCTTACTAACAAATGTTATACGAGTATTTGTTAAAGATGAATAAATATAAACAATTTATAAATTTTATGTAAAAAAAAGTTATTTTCAATGTGTTGAATGTATCATTTTTGAGATAATTTTTTTTGTAAAACTTCTTAACAAATGACATAAGGGCATTTGTTAGCATTTCCTATAAATATATAATGGGTCTTGCTAATGAATGTGCTAAAAATAATTAAAAAAATCTCAATTAAGAATTATTCATTAAAAAGATTATGTACTTTAATTTTCAAATGCATTGATTTTCATAAAAACTTATTATTAAAAAGTGTATGTAGAGTACTCATATCATAATCGTATGCAATACATAATTTGTCCAAAATAGAGTGCAAATAACATTAAAAACAATGGGCTCATCATATGCTAATTGTTTTGAGTATTTTTCTCCACTTAGTAGTAATAGTTTTCGTTGTCCACAAGTTGTTCTAGTTCAATTGATCAAAATTTTGAATTTTTAAATTTAGATGTTGTGATCGAGGTCCAAACGCATATTCTTTTATTTGTTTGTCTTAATTTTTAATGGCTATTATCATTTCGTATATTTAACGGCGTAATAGTTTTCTTTTAAAAACAATATATTTAAAAATAGATTTGCTATTTGTTTTGAAAAAGAAGATTAAGCAGATTACGACAAAAGACATCTAAAATAAATCCAATTGGAACAATCCTAATCCATGTACTAGGGAATTTCACATCTATATTTTTTTTTTCAATTTTTTCTTTATCGGAAAATTTCAAAAACTTTCCACTTCCATACTTTTATACCCATTATCCATCATAATGACTACGAATCTATGGGGTTGTTGGATCAATTTGCGCAGCATAAGTGCTTATTAAAATAAGTTGTTTTAAGCTAGATGAAAAGTAATGAACAAAACAGAAAACTAAAAGAGAGAAGAATGGAGAGAGTTTGTGATTGTAATGTGAATCTCATTAAAAAATTATGTTGAATGTACACATTACAAAGCCTTTTATATACACATATGTCACTTGCTTGTAGCACGAGCTATGTAACAAACTCTAACAACCTCAGACTCTGAAACTTCAGACTCTGAAACCTCAGACTCTGAAACTTCAGACTCTGGTGTCACTAACTAACTTGCTAAGGAGCAGTTATGGATTAATTCTCAACACTCCCCCTTAATTCATAACTGTTGAATATTGAGGACACCAAGTTTCTTCCTTAAAAACTCAAATCTGTCAAGCTTCAAAGCCTTAGTAAAGCCATCTGCAAGCTGCATTTCTGTAGGACAGTACTGCACCTCAATCATTCCATTAGTCACCTGCTCCCTAATGAAATGAAATCTAGTCTCAATGTGCTTGCTTCTACCATGAGAGATTGGATTCTTAGCAAGACTTATGGCATATTTGTTGTCAATTTTCAGTGTTAGAGGTTTCACAACTTCACACTTGAGCTCTTTCATCACTGAATTTTGAACATATACACCAAACTCATCTGAACACTTTCTAAAGCCTATATGGATTAGGAACTGATCAATCCTTTTGTTCCATGCTCTAGGGGCTTGCTTTAATCCATATAAAGCCTTATGGAGTTTGTACACCATATTTTCCTTGCCTGCAATCTCAAAACCTGGAGGTTGTGACACAAACACTAACTCTTCAAGTGGACCATTTAGAAAAGCTGACTTGACATCTAAATGATACAGTGTCCACTCATTTTTGCAAGCAAAAGCCACTACTAATCTCACAGTTTCAATTCTTGCTACTGGAGCAAACACCTCATTGTAATCAATACCATGTTTCTGCAAGAAGCCTCTAGCCACCAATCTTGCTTTATACTTTGAAACCTTGCCATCTGGATTCAACTTCACTTTGAACACCCATTTCACATCAATTTTCTTTTTCTTGTCTGGCAAGTTAACAAGTTCCCAGGTTTGATTCTTTTTAATTGATTGCAGTTCTTCTATCATAGCTCTTTTCCACACATCAATTTTCAGTGCTTCTTTATAATTGATTGGTTCAGAATCTGCTAGTAATGCAAAATGAATAAGATCACCTTCATCATTCACTGCATTATCAGGGATGATTTCACAGTCATTCAGCCTGCTAGGTGCTTGTCTGGCTCTTTGAGGCCTCACTGGTGTTACATTTCCTTCTGGATCATTTTCAACATCATCCTGACCCTCTTCATTTTCTGATTCATCACTTGAATCGGGATATATATAGCTTTGCTGAACCTCACTGCTATATACAGGTTCACTTTCCCATTTCCACTTCTCAGCTTCATTTACTATCACATCTCTACTGATATGAACCTTCTGAGTTACAGGGTTGTAAAGTTTGTATGCAGCAGTTGGATGATAACCTATAAGTATCATAATCTCACTTTTATCTTCAAGCTTACTTCTTCTAGTATCTGGCACATGTTTGTAGCACAAAGAGCCAAACACCTTCAAATGCTTCACACTAGGTTTCCTTCCACACCAAGCTTCTTCTGGTACTTTCAAATTTAGCTTCTTTGTAGGACATCTGTTTACAAAGTCAAAATCGGCCAATAACCAAATTCCTAGTGAAAAAAATCTTAGAATATAAGCAGCTGTGGTGACTGCTTCACCCCAAAACTTGTGTGGTAGATTCGTCTGCTTAATCATGCTTCTAGCCATGCAGGCAAAGTTATATTCCTTCTTTCTGCAAGTCCATTGTGTTGTGGTATATATGGAGCTGTTACTTCATGAGTAATTCCTTGATTCATGCAGAAAACTTCAAATTTCTTGGATGTATACTCACCTCCACCATCTGTCCTCAAAATCTTAATAGATTTATCACTCTCTTTCTCTACTAAGACTTTGAATTTTCTGAATACCTCCAAAGCTTCACTCTTAAGCTTAATAGTATACAACCATATCATTCTTGTAAATTCATCAACAAAGGTAATGAAATACTTACTACCACCCATAGAAGCTACCTCAAAAGGTCCACAAATATCAGAGTGAATTACTTGTAATGCCACACTTGCTCTTTTAGGTGCTTCAGACACAAAAGGCAAGCTACTTTGCTTGCTCTTCACACACACTTCACATATAGTTTTTCTGATATTCAGTTTAGGTAAACCATGCACCAATTCTTTAGATTTCAATTCACTAAGACTTCTAAAATTCAAGTGACCGTACCTCAGATGCCATAGAGCTTCAGCATCTTCACTAATTGTTGCAGACAAGCACATCATCTTAACACTTGAGATGATGCATCTGTAGGTTCTATTCTTTGACAGGGTAGACTTTAGCACTAAGTTCTTCCTTGCATCAAAAAGTTTCAATGAATTGCCATCCATTGTTACTGAGAACCCCTTCTCCACTAATTGACCTATGCTCATCAGATTGCACTTCATATCTGGAACATAGAAAACATCTTCAATAATGATTTTCCCACCATCATTGCTCTTGATCACCATGTTTCCACTTCCTTCTGATGCAAGCTTTCTACTGTCAGCTAATTTGATACTAGTTTTCTTGCTAGAATCAAAATTAGTTAACCATTCTCTATGAGCAGTCATATGATTAGAGCATCCAGAGTCAAGATACCACTCTTCATTCTTGATCTTATCTTCACATGTAGTAGCCATCATCAAGACTGTATTGGGATCATCTCCATGAGCTATATTTGCTTCCTCATCAGTCTTTTGATCTTTCTTAAACCAACATTCATCATCAAAATGTCCATACTTTTCACAATTGTAGCACTGAACTTTACTTTTATCAAAATCCTTCTTCTTATTCTGACCTTTGCCAAAACCTCCTCTTCTTGAAGATTCAGTTTTGTCATCAGTTTTAGACTTTCCATTGTTGGACCAGTTTGTTCTTCCTTTTCCCTTTTTCTTGAAATTCATGTGATTTCCCTCTTTCTTGACTGTTTGTGCTTGAAGAGCTTGTTGTACAGATCTTTCAGAACCTCTATCAATCACTAACAGTTCATCTGCTTCCAGTGAACTTTGCAATTCTTCAATCTTCATAGTTTTAACATCCTTTGCTTCTTGGATTGCTACTACTATGAAATCAAACTTTGGATTCAAGGATCTCAATACCTTCTCTACTACCATCTGATCTGAGATGTTTTCACCACAATTTTTCATCAGATTCACAATCTCAATCATTTTTGAGAAGTAATCACTTACTTTTTGATCTTCCTCCATTTGCATCATCTCATACTTCCTTCATATGACTGCAACTTGACTTGTTTCACTTTTTCTCCCCCATTGTGATAGTTTTCTAGAATGTCACAAGCTTCTTTGGATCTTGTAGCCTTTGATATCTTCTCAAAGTGCTGATTATCAACATTTTGTTGAATGTAAAACAGAGCTTTACAATCTTTCTTCTTCGCTTCTTTGAATGCCAACCTTTGTGCTTCAGTTGGATTTGCCCCCAAATCCTCATAGCCATTCTGCACCATATCACTTACATCTTGTGCTCCAAAAAGCGATTTCATCAATGCACTCCATCGTTCCCAGTTCTTGCCATCAAGAACTAGAATGTTTGATCCAAAACCATTGTTATTCATCTTGCTTTGATCAAGAAATCAACACTCACACCTCACTCAGTGTTTCCCTATGGTGATTCCCCTCACACTTCACTCGTGTTTCCCTAAGATTTTACCCAGGCTCTTTATACCAATTGTTGGATCAATTTGCGCAGCATAAGTGCTTATTGAAATAAGCTGTTTTAAGCTAGATGAAAAGTAATGAACAAAACAGAAAACTAAAAGAGAGAAGAATGGAGAGAGTTTGTGATTGTAATGTGAATCTCATTAAAAAATTATGTTGAATGTACACATTACAAAGCTTTTTATATACACATATGTCACTTGCTTGTAACACAAGCTAAGTAACAAACTCTAACAACCTCAGACTCTGAAACTTCAGATTCTGAAACCTCAGACTCTGAAACCTCAGACTCTGGTGTCACTAACTAACTTGCTAAGGAGCAGTTATGAATTAATTCTCAACAGGGGCTAGTGTAATGGTATATGCTTAAAAGGTCTGGTCTAATTATCTTTTGGGTCATCCAAATAGAAAACACATTACGAATATGGAAAACAAGACCAATAATAGAACCAAATCCACTCATATGAGGTGACCACCTCGTCTAATAACATGGTGCAACACAAGATCATAACTCTTGCACCACCTCAGGAAACATCACGTCTTGGAATGACACGCAACACAAAATGATATTGTATATTTCACCTTAGGAACCACTTTGTTCCTACATCGGGAACGAATGGAACGCAAATGTACTTCCCACCTTAGACACCACAAACCATCACACAATTATTGGGATGTTCCTACTAACATGGAGTTTATTGAATCATATAGGCTCCCCACCTATCTCAGAATCAACTGCTCTAAACAAACCAGATTAGATCTGTAAAGGAGTGAGAAAATCAGAAGAGCATGAATAACAACAACATGATGCATATAATCAGAATGCATCACTAGGGGTCTCATCACCCAAGTGTGAACAAATTATTCACTTCACTTATACTCATCTCGCTACTTGCTAGCATCATACTTACTTAGGTCATAATATTTTTTGCAGATACACCTCCCGCTTGGAGAATATTATACCCCATGCTCAAGAGCAGAGCCGACCCAATGTATTTGTAGGCCTTAAGTGAATTTTTAATTGAAGCTTTTTAAGTGTGTCGAGAGAGAACAACTTAAAAATTAAGAGCTTTTTTCAACGTGTTTATTCAATTGAAAGTAATTCGATTCGAGGCCTTTCGTACATTAAATTGGATATTCTCTCAATTGGAATTCAAACTTAGATTCGTCACGTTATTAGAGTTTAAGTCTTTTTGCAAGACTCAACTCCATTAGTGCAATGACTAATTTTTTTTATGATAAAAATTACTCTAATTACCAATACACATTGAAAATTTAATATAGATGTTATTTAACAATTGTTAGACCTTAAAATAGCAAATTAATATTGAATTCTCACACAAATATAAATTAATTTTAAGGTACACATAACCAATTAAATAGCAAGTCTTGGGATCGACTTGCAACATGAACTAAGCCTCTCCATTTAACAACCACCCGATTTATGAACGAACATCTTTACATATGAGACCTAAATTTTTTGGGGCCTAAAATCCTCGCTTTAGTGGCAGCCCCCTTAGGTCGGCCCTGCTCAAGAGATACACCCAATTTGTTCATACATGAACACGTTTTGTCTTGGATTGATAACAAGTATGGTTGAAATTGTTAAGTACTATTTTTTTGTACGAGAGGAATTATTGTTAGTTAGGAAGTATTATATATGACTTTGATCATTTTGCTCATATTCAATCTATTAGACGTGATGTTTTAACTAGTTAGGTGACTCTTAACCGATTAAGCAACTGAGTTTAATTGATTAAATGATTCTAACCAATTACATAAAACGCTTTAATTTTTTTGGTTACAAATGCTTTAATAATCATTCAGGTGACCCTTTATTGACAAAAGCTTTTGAAAATGAAATATTATGTCGAAAATAAATAGAAAATGATAAATAATTCAAATTTTAACGACCTCCTTTGAGATCCACCTTGGATCAGATTGTATGTCTACCAACCAAATAATTGGGTTCAAGTGGTTAATACTTCATCAAATGATGAATCGTACAGGAGAATCCACGTTTAATTTCTGGATAGAATAATTCTAGACCAGACTATACATACCTAACGACCGAACTCTGAATTACTAAGATCTCATTCTCTGAAAACTGGAGGGTTAATACCAAAAAAGATCACATGTCGACCATATTATTATTATTATTATTATTATTATTATTATTATTATTATTATTATTTTAAGCAAATGGGGTGCATATTGATCTGCAACATCCTAAATATATTAATTAAGCATAAACAATACAAAAGACAGAGGGACATAAAGCCCGACCCAGTGAACCAAAAAATGAGCAACCCGAATGGGTGATAAAATACAAATCTAAGGTAAATAGAAAAAATTAAACCAAATTATAGTCCAAATTCAGAGTCAGACACACACCCCACTGTACAATCCAGCGCACTCGCGTACGAGACGAAATCAAATTGCAAAAAGAATGTAACGTGGAAAATGACGAGCACCAAAATCCGGATTTAGATAACGACAAATGAACTTTCCCGTCAACACGGTAGCAATTCACACATTGACAACTCACTGAGACGACTTCGACAACAACAAGTGGCCACGAATCGACCAGAAACACTCCAGATCACGAAGCCATTTAATTTGTACTATATTGTCCTTATTTACACAATCAAATAACTAATATTTTTTGAAAATATGATGACATAATATTTTGGATATTGATCATTTCCTTCCATCTTCGCTCCTTCTCTCTCCTAACTCTTTATCTCTCTTAAACTCGCTCTCTTCATTAAAAAATAAAAAATATATTCATGAGAGAGAGAGTGTGTGTGTGTGTGAGAGAGAGATTTAGAGAGAGATAAAGTGTTTGGAGAGGAAAGAAGAGAAGAGTGAAGAGAGGATTCAATTAGTAAAATTTGGCAACTTCATAAACTTTTTAAAAATTATAACTTTCAACATTTACCACTCAATTTGGAAGAGGAAGGTCTAGTAGTATCTCTTAGAAATCGTGGTTGGGCCTAACACAACCCCACAAATCCGGCTTGTGAGGTGAGGATTGCCTCCGCTTATATAAACACATGTTCGGACCATCTTTTATCCAATGTGGGACTCTTTAACACACCCCCTCACGATCAACACTATTGGACTTTCAACATTTACCACTAAAGTTGAAAGATGAAGGTCTAGTAATACCTCTTAGAAATCGTGGACCAACCCCACAAAACCGGTTTGTGAAGTGAGGGTTGCCTCCACTTATAAACACATGTTCAAACCATCTTTTATCCCATGTGAGACTCTTTAACACATCCCTCACAACCAACACTATTGGGCTTGGTTCGTGGACATAAATGGTTGGTGACCCGATAGCGGAAACTTGATAGCAAGTTGCCCAATGGATCTTAACAGAGTCTTTGATACCATCTTAGAAATCGTGGTTGAGCCTAACACAACCCAACAAAACTGGCATGTGAGGTGAGAATTGCCTCAACTTATCAACACATGTTAAGTCCATCTTTTATCCGATGTGAGACTCATTAACAATAACTATATTGTGGGACAAACTTGTAAAAGCGAGCAAACATTCACTAGGACATAATCTTTTTTTTTTGTTACAAGTGGGAAAGAAGAAAAGAAAAAACAAAGAAAACAGAAAGTTAACGCTGGACAAAAGAGACGCCTATCGCATTAGCAAGCAACGAAGAAGACAAAATCAGAGGGGCTTTGTCAAAATCACCAAACTCTCGGAACTACTAGCACCCAACTTAGTTAAGCAATCAACAACAAAGTTTCCTTCCCATACTATATCTATATTTCTATATCTTACTATATATAAAATGAAGGCTAAAATACACTTTTGGCCCCCAACTTTTCAAAACTAGCGATTTTGGCCCCTCAAGTTTGAAAATCACACTTTTAGCCCTCCAAGTTTCATCCCCTTTACAAAACCTTGGCCCTCGATAATTTTGACATGGTCAAAGCTGATGTGGATATTTTTTTATATTAAAAGTTGTCACTTGTGTGTATACGTTGAAATTAATTAAAATTAAAAAAATTAGAAAACTGAAATTAAAAATAAAAAAAAATTGAAAAAATCTTCTCCTTTCATCTTCAACCCCAACCTTCATCCCTAATCTTCTTCTTCTTCATCATCTTCAACCCTAATCTTCATCCCCAATCTTCTTCATCTTCAACCCTAATCTTCATCCCCAACAATCAAAATGACTCAAACAAACTAAACCAAACTCAATTTTCCTCGTCAAACACAACAACAACAACAACAAATTGTCTCCTCCTAAATCTTAACACAACCCATTATTAATGTTGTCACACACAACAACATGGCGACCAGCCACTGTTTCACACCACACTGATGCGACCGTGGTGCAAAATGCCAGTTTTGAATACCTAGATCATGCAGGGAGAAACGACCATTAACTTAAAACAGGAAATATTTTTGCACTTTATACCAAAGCAAGGTTCTCCATGAAAGCAGTAGCATAATAAGCAAATCCACACCAAAACACTTCAATGCAAACATTCGAAATCCCCCTAAAACAAACAATTGAAACACCGCCATATTCAAATTTACATTTTTTTATCAATACAAAAGAAAATCATATTGGATTCAGGCTCATATAGAGTGTAAATTTGAAAGATCTCTCACTGTGGGAAATACCCCAATTCAATTTAAGAGACAATCAGGGAAAGAGGAAGACGAGAAAGAAGAGGAAGACAAAATCTGAGATACCAAAGCCAACCCCTTTAGTGAAAACAGTGCGGCGGCATCTTCAAGTTCTGACATTCTTTGTTTTGATTTGTTATGTTTTTTTTTTATATTAATAGAAGTTGAGCTCTGATTTTCAATTGCTTTTAAATTGGTTTGGTTTGTTTGAGTAAATTTAATTGTTGAGGATGGAGATTAAGGTTGAATGAAGAACAAGTTGGGGTTGAAGATGAAGGTTGGGGTTGAAGATGAAAGGAGAATATCTTTTTAATTTTATTTATTTATTTTTAATTTTTAATTTCAGTTTTCTAATTTTTAATTTTAATTAATTTCCACATATACGCACAAGTGGCAAATTTTAATATAAAAAAAATATTCACATCAGCTTTGACCAGGTCAAAATCACCGAGGGCCAAGGTTTTTACAAAGGGAGTGAAACTTGGAGGGCTAAAAGTGTGATTTTCAAACTTGGGGGGCCAAAATCGCTAGTTTTGAAAAGTTGGGGGGTCAAAAATGCATTTTAGCCTAAAATGAATAATGAATTTGGGCTGAATTTTTTATCATCCCAATTATATCCTTAAACAAATTTTTCTATAATAATGTTTACTGTTGGTGTCATTAAAAAGGATAAGAATTTATATTATATTTGTTATATTATTGGTGTCATTAAAATAGATAAGAATTTAATCAAATCAATATTTCATAAAAAATTGTTCATAATTTACAAACATTAGCGCTATAAAACGAACAGAAAGACGGACCAGTGAATGCCCATCCTTCCGCTAGTTATAAATAAAGGGGATACAAACATTTAGGATGACTTTTTTCTTTCTAAGTTTACCCTTTATATAAACGATTTTATTTACAAATTAATCATTCTTTATTTAATTAAATAATTAAAACTTTTAAATATCAACGGATGATTTTGTTGTAACATTTTTCTTCTACTTTTAAAATTTCGCTTATTTGTTTTGCAATATATTCTTCATTACCAATCAAATAATTTAATTTTTTAAACCATACCAAAAATGGGTGATTTATGGTCAATTTTGACACAAAATCACCGATCCGAATTGTTTTTTTTTCCTTTTCAATATTTGTTCGTTTGTTTTTGTAATTTCGTCGTCGCATGACTCTGTTTGTTTTGATTTCTCGTCTTTGTGCGGTGTGTTTTTTATTTACCATCTTAGTGCGATGTTTATTTGATTCAGTTTGAAAGATTAGCTTTGAGCAAGTGCAGATTCAATCAATGACTTTGGCGTCGTCAACGATGCAGATCCGAAGACATGAGTATTTCAGAGACTTCAATATAGTCATATTTGTAAGCATATGTATTCTGTCGTTTTATGCTATTAACATGGATGATGTGAGTTTGTTTGCAAATTCATCCTTTTTGTGTTTTAGCGACTTTAAATTTGTATTGTATCGATGTACTTTTTCAATTTGAATGAATGAATATCGTTTATTTATGTAAAAATAAATAAATTAAACAAGCAAATAAAATATTATACTTTTAATCGAATCAAAATTTCATAAAAAAACATTGTTCATAATTTACAAACATTAACAAAATAAAGTAAACAAAAAAACAAACAAGTGAGTGCTCGTCTTTCCACTAGTTATAAAAGGGGATACAAACATTTATGATGACTTTTTTCTTTTCAAGTTTACCCTTTATATAAACGATTTATTTTCCGATAAATCATTCTTTATTTAATTAAATAATAAAAACTTTTAAATATCTATAATTCTATATCATAAAATACAAAATTTGTTGTAACATTTTTCTTCTACTTTTAAAATTTCACTTAAAGATTTTTTTCTTTCTATTATATTCTTCATTATCGATCAAATAATTTAATTTTTTAAACTAGTGAACCTCTCTCTCTGCCCTTACTAAACCCTAGCTGTCACCACTTTTCTTCTTCTTTAGGGTCAATTTTGACACAAAATCACCATCCGAATTGTTTTTTTTTCTTTTCATTTTTATAGTTAAATAAGTGATTTCTACATATTTTCAATTTAATTTCATTTGTTTTTGTGATTTCGTCGTCTTTGCACGCCTCTGTTTGTTTTGATTTCCCGTCTTTGTGCGCTGTGTTTTTGATTTCCCGTCTTAATGCAGTGTTTATTTGATTCAGGTTGAAAGATTAGCTTTCAGCAAATGCAAATTCAATCAATGACTTTGGCGTCATCAACGTTGCAGATCTGAATACATGAGTATTGTGGAGACTTAAATATAGTCATATTTGTAGGCATATGTACTATGTCGTTTTGTGCTATTAACATGGATGATGTGAGTTTGTATTGTAACGATGTACTCTATCAATTTGAATGAATGAATATTGTTTATTTTGTCAGAAAAATAAATTAAACAAACGGATAAAATATTATAACTTCAACTATTTGGCTCAAAAAAAGTGAAAAAAGAAGCATGTTGCGGACGTCTTGATGCCCGTAATAATAATATATACTATATATAAAGAAAATAAGCCATTTTGGGTTAACTTTTTCTTCTTCCAATTATACCCTTAAGTAAATTTGGTTATAAGAATGCTATTTTGTTTGTATCATTCAAAAAGATAAGAATTTGTTATATTTTTTTTTAAAGATATTATATTTGTTATATTGTTGGTATCATTTAAAAAAGAAAATGGGACAGACGGACACGGAGTGCTCATCTTAACGATAATAACAATAATAATAATAATAATAATAATAGTAATAAAAATAATAATTCATTTCTTAAGGAGTGTAAAAACAATTCATGAAAATTGAAACTAATATTTATTAAATTAACTTAGAATATATCGTACGACACGTTTAGTGCAATTGTGTATATAGAAATAAAAAGGGCGTCCTGTCACCAACATAGTGTGATAATAGTAGTATATACTTAAACCCCTTAACTATTTAAATTTTAAATGAATATCATTACCTCAAAGGGATTAAAAAAAAAGGACGTCCGTAAGAAATAGAAAGGACATGAAATTGCATGTAACCTAATATCAGTTTTTGTGTACAATCTATTAGTACTATCTAACCTAATAAGTAATGAGAGAAAAAAGAAAACCAGTTTATATTTGTAAAATCTGAAGAGTCATGGATGTAATGTAAGAAAAAGGAAGAAGTGTGATGAAAGCCAATTACGATTAAAAATGCGATGGTAAAAGAAAAAATAAACTAAATCAATGTTGAAAAAAAAATCATAACAATCATAAAGAACACTGGAATATGATGGTGTAAAAAAAAATGATGGTGTAAACTCCGTGTACGTCATAAATCCACACAGCACACCCATGTGCATTCCCAAATCCCAGTTCCTGGTTTTCATGACTTTCCCGTTGGTACATGCAAATAAAAATGGGGACATAAAATAAGCAAAAATAATAAAGTCAAAATTAACAACACGTTTTTTCATATAATATTTAGATTTTTTCTAGACAAAATATAATAACTTTAGATAAAAAGAGTAGGAATTAACTTTAGCAATAATTCTCCTAAAACACCTTTTGCAACTTCTTAGATATTTAAGTCCATAATGTACTAGATAGAAATATTATTTTTAACACACTCGATCTTATTCAAACACAAGTATTTTTGCACTTGTCTTTATTTATCGATTTCCTTCTTTGTTTTTTTTTTGTTGATATCATTCTTTGCTTTCTTTTATTAGTTGAATCCTTTATATTTTATGTAACATTAGTTTAGTAGTTCAACATGTTATATACTATATGATCGTTGGAGTAGTCTAAAATTCCATTTGTTGAGAAATAAAAGAAATTATTATTTCCTTTTTTACCATAATTATTTGATAAATGAAAATCATTATTAAGTAGCTATAACAAATTATCTGATTTTTTTTCAAAAAAAAATTGAAAATAAAAGAAATTATTATTTGTTGAAGTAACATTAATGCTACAATGTCTCTACAAGAATTTAAATTGTGTCCCTTGAAATTACAATGTCAAACTCCCACCACTAAATTAACATTTCATAAACGAACATATCATATAATCACTTGAACAAATAACCAATCAACTGAGCAATCGACCAATCTGATGGATATAGGAACCCAATGTGCACGACGACAACATATTCATAACACATGCTAAGTCAACTTATATCCTACTCGACCATCGACTATTGAAAGAAAAATTAAGGATGGCTTACAACAAACCAACTTGTATAAAGGGCAAGACTAGGGAAATAACGATATTAGGTCTTACAATTTTAAACTTCTTTTTTTTTTGTTGTTGAAAGAATTAGGTCTTTCAATTTTAAACTTGTTTTTACTTATACATGCATATGGTGAATTGACACTTTTTTTCTTCTTCCAGATAATTAGAATTTTATTGAAATTATCTAGCAAAAATATAGATGGAGGATGGGTTCCAAGCATCTTACAAATCAAGACCACACCTAAAAACACCTTATAATCTTTATCTTTATCACTTATATCTAAATGTTATACAGTCTGATCAACCCTACTAACCCTAATTCTACCCTAAATATTTCCCTCCTTCCTCAAAGCAATTAATCCTTCATTTGATTTATGCATGATATACGTTAAATGCTCGATTTGTCCATTGACTTTCTGTATATCATCACGTTTTGGCTTTGCTGTAACTTCTTTTCAATTACGTTACCAATTTAATAGGTGATAATTGTTATACTTAATTATTTTCAATGTGTTTTTAAGTGTGGTAACTGAATTTGACTTGATATCCTATGTATGATTCGGTATCCCTAAAAGCAGCTGAACGTGCTCCATCATAAAAACATTTCTCATTAGTTATTATTATTATTATTATTATTATTATTATTATTATTATTATTATTATTGCAATTATCGATCAATTGCCACCGTTATGTGTAACACCCCAATTTTATAGTTTAAGTAATTCAATAAATTTTAATAGGTGTGGCGTGGTGAATATTATTATTAATGCTGTTTTATTTGAATGTGATGTAAATGTTGAGAGGGTTGAATTATATTGGTGAATTAATTTATGATACCAGAATTTAAATAATATAGAAAGAGAATTGAAAAACAAGTAGAAAATAGTAGGAGGTGTAGAAAATAGGTTTTTAATAAGTGGGGAAGGGGAAAAGCAAAAGAATAGTGAATAGAAGAGGAAAGTTATATGAAGAGTGGATAGACCAAATATAAATAAGGGTTTTGGGAAATTAGAACTCAGTTTTGCTGAATGTAGAAACAAGAGAGAAGAGCACCCGTCAGAGAAAGGAAAACTTAGCTACAACGAAGTCAAGGCAAACTAGAGATTTCAGTGGAATCGAGGTAAGGGGGAAAATCTTTGCACTTTAGGGTATCTTAATATATGATGGAGGGTGTTTAATTCTTAAGATGATGTTTCTGTTATGATGTGAGATTGTGATGAGAGATTGATGATGGACGAAGGTAAAGACGATGTTGAATTATTTAAAATTAAGAGAAACTAGTTTACGGTTTACGAATAGAGGATTGACCATGAAGAGAGTGTGTGAATCAGTAGGTTAATGGAAAATTAGTGTTTGAATGATAGGGTAACCTTAGGGTGATGTTTAGGAACGAATTGGGTGAGTTGGGGGGTCGAAATCGGAGCCGGGGAAGCTCCCATGGTGGAAAATTACAAAATCTGCGTTCTGATGCTGACAAAATCATGACGCGATTTTGGCACAACTTTTTGACCATTTTAAGTTCCGAACTGAGCTTAGTTGTCTTCATGAAAGTTGTAGATATGGATGTTAGCTTTCATGTGGCTTTGGAGTGACCTCATTTAGACATCCACAACTCGATTTATGGTCATATTACTACACAGGGGTCGGCACGGTCGTGCACTCTGCCCAGGTTTAGGAAACAAAACATTTCCACCCCTCTCTGTCCCGAATTGGACTTAGGTCCCTTCATGAAAGTTTTAGATATAGAGGTCAGCTTTCATTTCCCTTTGGTTTGAATCCATTTAGATCTCTAGAACTTGAGTTATGAATAAAATATTATGCCTGGGTCATGCTGCGATATGAATAGTAAGTCTAAGAAAGCTGTTAGCGTGAAAAGTAAGCGTATACTAGGGGTTCCGAACCTATAAACATAAATGAAGGGAGTCTAGTCTGGTGTCTTAAGGGTAGTTTCCCAACCCCTTAATGAATTAATACATGGAAGAACTTTAGGGTGTTAGAGACAAATCCAAGAAGAAATAAAGAGAGAGGAGTAGGATAGTGAATGGTGAGAATGAAAGCGCTTAGATAATGAAGTTGCTAATGACGTTGACTACTGAATATATAAATATGACGAAGTTGGTGAAGCATACTCGTAATGATGATGTTGATTATATAAATGATGTGAGTGACGATGTATATTCATGATGACAATGTTTTCTTATGCTGATGATGTGAATAACGACGATATGTTTTGTCCCGGTGTTGTGAAAAATAGGAAGAGTTCGCATCTATGACTGTAAGATGTTATTGATGTGTTGACATTTAATACTTGATGAGTCTTGAGCCTAAAAAGGTGAAGTAGTTTAAGCAGTAGAAGGAGAAGTGTGAGGGATGTAGATGAGTAGTTCACGGCGGAGTGATAACGACAGGATTAATCCATTGGGGTATTTTTAAAAGGTCTAATATGGTAAGATGATTAAGAGAGTATAAAATATGAAGAGATAAAGAAGTGAAAAGAGACGATGATAAGAAGGGATATAACGTAGGTGCCTTCCTAGTAAGTGATGAAGTTAAATATAATCTTCTTAAACAAATAATGAGCTTAGGAATATTGTTAAGTTGAAGAGTAAAAGAGTCAAGGTAATTAAGGAACTTAAGATGAATGTTAGGTAGGAACATATAAGGTGTGTATTGAGTAGTGAAAGATAATAGGAATGAGGATAGCCGTGAATAAGAGGGGAATTGATTAGAAGAGAGCGAGATGAATAGGAAAGAAGATAAGAGGTAATAGTCATAATGTTTGACGATAATAATAATGACCGGTATCGAGAGAATAAAACCTTAAATTATAATGAAGTTTTAGTGAGGAAAGTTGCTGACGTAGAAAGTATCGATAAGGTGAGATAATAACTTTGAATTAGAATGAAGTTAAGATTAGGGGAATGATCGAGGTTATAAATGACGACAAATGTGAGACGGGGATTAAGGTATAAAGTCGTAATAATGAGAGGGATAAGTAGGAAAGAGTTATTGACGATGGTGAGGTGAAACCTAGTTGTATAGAGAGGAGACGTTATATGTAATGTTAATGGAGAAGTAAACATCTTAAAACTAAGAAGGAGGAATAAGGTGTGCTATCAGGATAAAATATCTAGAGAGCCTAGAATAGACGAGAGAATAGAGCATGTCCGTAAGATGAATAATAAAATAAAATAGAGGGTTGTTGACGTAGAACGAGCCGTGCTTAAGGGTTGGATTGATGAGGAGATAATGTAGAGATATTGACGGTAATAGAGAGTAATGATGAGGAATCATATGACTATGACAAAGAGTGATGACGATTGATATTATATACAAGTGTATAAATAAATATGATGAGAAATGATGATACTTGCGTTAATATGATGATGAGAGTGATGATGTTTATATTATAATGATGATGAGAATGATGATGTCTATATTACTATGACGATGAGAATGATGATGTATATATTATAATGATGATGAGAATGACGATGTCTATATTATTTTGATGATGAGAATGATGATGTTTATTTATGAAGACGATGAGAATGATGACGGTGTGTTTTGCATTAATGTTGTGCATATTAGGGAGTGTCTTGCATTTATGAATGTGAATTCATGATGACGTTATGATGTGTAATACCTGATGAGTCTGTCACCATGCATGCATATAGAGTCGTGTCTAGGAATTATGAAAATGAAATGACGATGAAAGTCCAGTAACATATCTCTGGCAATTTATGACGACGAAAGTCCAGTAACATATCTCTGGCAAATTATGACGACGATAGGTGTGGTACCACATTCATATAGGTCTTAGGGTGAGTCCATATGCATTTAAATGATGATACTTATACTTGGTGTTTTTAAGTGTGAATTGAATGAGATGATGATATGTATGATTAGTTGAGAAGAATATAATAAATGTCGATGATCATATGACGACAGAATATTGTTATTGTTGTATTATAATGTTGTGCGTGCTTTTCCCTAATATTATGTTACGGCAGGATTTCTCACCCCTTTGTTGTTGTTGTGTTGTTTTCTTTGTGGTGATTGTACTCCCGGGTACAGACACTCAGGTTGAGGAAGTTTAGCTGTGGGACAACTTAGAAGGTGGAGATGGAATACGTCTTCCGTCTAGTTTTCATTTTATTTAGTAATCTATTAAGCATGTACGCTACGAGCTCTGATTCTTGTAACACCAGGGTTGGGGTTGACGTTGAAATTAATTTGTTTTAAGTCGAGAACTTGGAAATATTGTTATTTCTATTTATGATGTTGAATAACAAGGATAATCAATATTAATGAAATCAATGAAATGTTTTCTGCTGTTGAAATTATTATTTAAAGAAAGTGTTTATGTTATATGTGATATATTGACGAGTTTTGTAACATCCTCTTTATTAAATATATAATTATTATTTAATAATTATCGTCGGGAAATAGGGTGTTACATTATGCATCACGTTTTGGCTTTGCTGTAACTTCTTTTCAATTACGTTACCAATTTAATAGGTGATAATTGTTATACTTAATTATTTTCAATGTGTTTTTAAGTGTGGTAACTGAATTTGACTTGATATCCTATGTATAATTCGGTATCCCTAAAAGCAGCTGAACGTGCTCCATCATAAAATTATTTCTCCAGACTAAAAGGATACTTGGCACACGTAGACATACCATAAGCTGCGAAATTGTATTTCTCCAGACTAAAATTATGGCATCCAAAGGTTGTTATTGAGTAGACATACTTGGCTATTTCACGTTTATTTGATTAGATTAGATATCTCTGTTTATGTGTTATGCATTTCTTTACTAAGCCAAATTCAACACTTTTGTAGGAAAATCAATGAAGATGACCCAGATCTCAGAGATTGTTGGTGGAAGGATTGATTTCAATTTGAAGGTTCGTGTAATGAACATGTGGACAACACCAGACCGTGCCCAACCTACTGAGCAGGGAAGCATCCATATGATCTTAATTGATGAAAAGGTCAGATTATCTTTGTCTTGATACTTCTTTGTAATCAAATAAATAATTGTCACAAAAATTACTTGATTGTTTTTTATAAGAATAAAAAAATTACTTCAATTACTTATAACTGTGTAAAATTAAAAATCATAACGATTTAAATTACTTATATGTAGTAAGTAGGTTCCTACTCTCCAAAAAATTTCATTTAATTTTTTTAGACTGAAAAAAAAAAATCATTTAATTATAATCGAAGAAATAATTGCCACAAATTACTTCATTTAATTTTTTATATGAACAAAAATTACTTCAATTCCTTTAAAGAAAAAATAATTCAATTATTTATTACTTTGATAAATTGAAAATAAATTTGCTTATGTGTGGTAAGAAGATCCTACTATCCTTTCAGTAAAAAAATAAAAAATCCTTACTCAACAACAAATTTAATCATAGAAATCATTTAAAACGGTTGTATTCTCTGGAAGGACAAAAATGATTTTAGAAATAAAATATTCAGAGAAAATAGCACTAACAACTTAAACGATTTTGTTTTCAAAAAAGGAAAATATTAAAAGAGCATTTATTTTGATGATATGAAGTAAGGAAATAATTGTCAAAAATTCATTTAATTGTAATTAAAGGAAATAATTGCCAAAACAATTACTTGATTTATATTTTGATAAGATAAAAAATGACCTCGATTATTTATTATTGTGTTTAATTGAAATTAATAATGATTTAAATATGATAAAATTACCGTAGTAAGTATCATTACTCTAAAAAAATCATTAAATTGTAATCAAATAAATAATTGTCACAAAAATTACTTGATTGTTTTTTATAAGAATAAAAAAATTACTTCAATTGCTTATAACTGTGTAAAATTAAAAATCATAACGATTTAAATTACTTATATGTAGTAAGTAGGTTCCTACTCTCCAAAAAATTTCATTTAATTTTTTTAGACTGAAAAAAAAATCATTTAATTATAATCGAAGAAATAATTGCCACAAATTACTTCATTTAATTTTTTATATGAACAAAAATTACTTCAATTCCTTTAAAGAAAAAATAATTCAGTTATTTATTAATTTGATAAATTGAAAATAAATTTGCTTATGTGTGGTAAGAAGATCCTACTATCCTTTCAGTAAAAAAATAAAAAATCCTTACTCAACAACAAATTTAATCATAGAAATCATTTAAAACGGTTGTATTCTCTGGAAGGACAAAAATGATTTTAGAAATAAAATATTCAGAGAAAATAGCACTAACAACTTAAACGATTTTTTTTCAAAAAAGGAAAATATTAAAAGAACATTTATTTTGATGATATGAAGTAAGGAAATAATTGTCAAAAATTCATTTAATTGTAATTAAAGGAAATAATTGTCAAAAAAATTACTTGATTTATATTTTGATAAGATCAAAAATGACCTCGATTATTTATTATTGTGTTAAATTGAAATTAATAATGATTTAAATATGATAAAATTACCGTAGTAAGTATCATTACTCTAAAAAAATCATTAACAGGAAGATTGGTTATCACAAGAATGGGAAAGTACGTCCTTGAAGCAAAGGTCATAACAGGAAGCAATATTGGTCAAAAGGTTTACATCCCAAGGTTATCATTGACTCCATCTGACAAGAGAATCCCCTTTAAGTTTCAACGAAGACAGTTTCCACTAGTTGTTTCATTTGCAATGACTATCAATAAAAGCCAAGGGCAATCACTTAAACATGTTGGAGTCTATCTGCCTCAATCAGTTTTCTCTCATGGCCAATTATATGTTGCCCTGTCTAGAGTTACTTCCAGGGAAGGCTTGAAGATATTGATCCATGATGACGAGGGAGATGATACAAATGTAACATCAAATGTAGTATATAAAGAAATATTTCAGAATGTACTTTAGTTTGTTCATATGAATATAAGTTTGCATATCATCGTTATTATGATTATTTATACAATTACCTTTTGTATTCAACTTTATGTCCTTGATTTCTCTGTATTCTAAAACGCCTTATATAAATGACTAACGCTATAACAGACCCGTGCGATAGCACGGGTCAAAAGTCTAGTAATACTAAATGTTAAGTAGTGTTGCCCTAACCTTAATGATTAGCCCTAATTTTTAGTTTTGAAAAAAATTTATAAAAACTCTTGGTGGGGATCGAACCAGGTACCTCATACTCCCAATTCACAACTCTTACCACCAAAGTATTGATGTTTTTTATTGAAATATTATTGCTTCTAAAATGGATATGCAATCCTAAAGGCCTTTTTTAAGCCTAGATTTAGCCGTTCTTGTGGTTAGCCTTTTCTGATAGCTGCTCCTTTTCATTATTTGTTTTCTTTTAGTTACTACATAACAGTTCCTTTTCATTATTATTTTTTTTTTAAAATACTAAATGTTAAGTAGTGTTGCCCTAACCCTAATGATTAGCCTTAATTTTTAGTTTTGAAATTTTTTTATGAAAAACTCTTGGTTGGGATCGAACCAGGTACCTCATACTTCCAACACAGAATCTTTATCTTTATCTTTATCTTTATCTTTATAATACTAAATGTTAAGTAGTGTTGCCCTAACCTTAATGATTAGCCCTAATTTTTAGTTTTGAAAAAATTTATAAAAACTTTTGGTGGGGATCGAACCAGGTACCTCATACTCCCAATTCACAACTCTTACCACCAAAGTATTGATGTTTTTTATTGAAATATTATTGCTTCTAAAATGGATATGCAATCCTAAAGGCCTTTTTTAAGCCTAGATTTAGTCGTTCTTGCGGTTAGCCTTTTCTGATAGCTGCTCCTTTTCATTATTTGTTTTCTTTTAGTTACTACATAACAGTTCCTTTTCATTATTATTTTTTTTAAAATATTACATGTTAAGTAGTGTTGCCCTAACCCTAATGATTAGCCTTAATTTTTAGTTTTGAAATTTTTTTATGAAAAACTCTTGGTTGGGATCGAACCAGGTACCTCATACTTCCAATTCACAACTCTTACCACCAAAGTACTGATGTTTTTTATTGAAATATTACTGCTTCTAAAATGGATATGCAATCCTAAAGGCCTTCACAACTCTTACCACCAAAGTACTGATGTTTTTTATTGAAATATTACTGCTTCTAAAATGGATATGCAATCCTAAAGGCCTTTTTTAAGCCACTAACTCCTTGACGGTTTCTGATAGCTGTTCCTTTTTATTAGCCCTAATCCTAATGATTAGCCCTAATTTTTAGTTCTGAAAAAAAATTATGAAAGAAACTCCTGGTGGGAATCGAACCAGGTACCACATGCTTCCAATTCACAACTGTTACCAACAAGGCACTGATGTTTTTTATGATATGTGATTGGTTCAATGTTATGTATTCAACATAAATTTCGGGTCCTCTTTCTTTCAATCTCACAATCCCTA
This sequence comes from Medicago ruthenica, assembly GCA_018208015.1. NCBI lineage: Eukaryota > Viridiplantae > Streptophyta > Magnoliopsida > Fabales > Fabaceae > Medicago > Medicago ruthenica. The sequence continues at coordinate 52,850,479 of CM031377.1, read as the reverse complement.
AATCATTTCTCACCCACTTTCATCTCTCTCACCATCATACAATTGAACCTAATAACCATAACCCCGTCCTTTTTGACAGACCTAATTAATTTTTATGAAAAAAGGTCTGCAAGGAATTGAATCAGGTAGTACATTAAAATGTAATTTTTTTTAACCCACTAACGTCATTACAATTCTTTTTTGATAGCAGTTCCTTTTCATTATTAGCGGTTCCTTTTCATTATTATTTTTTCTTTCAATTACCACATAACTGTTACTTTTTATTTATTTTTTTCTTTCGGTTGCCACATAGCAGTTCCTTTTTATTATTTTTTTTTTCCATTCGATTACAACATAACAGTTTCTTTTCCTTTTCATTTTTATAGATTTAACAGCTTTTGCGGTTAGGACCAATTTCTTTGTGCAAGCTTTTGTATATATTTTTTTCTTTTGATTTGTCATTTTTATTGTAGTCCATCTTTTATTTTTGTTGCTTTCTGAGATAGTTTGATAACATAATACTAAATGTAACTATAAAAGTAATAATATAGTCAATTTGATAGTTATATATGAAGCTATACAAAACCCTTGCATCGCATGGGTTAGAGTCTAGTTCTATAGTGAATTGACACTTGAAGCGCGGTTAACCCTAGAACCGTACTCCCTCCAATATTTGATATAAACAAAAAAAAGTATATGTATTTGGTATAAATTTGGACCAAATACAAATATTTTTCATTTATATTAAGGGTTGTAGTAATAAGACACAAATGTGGTCCCCATGAGTTTAACTCAGTTGGTAGGGATATTGCATATTATATGCAGGGGCCGATGTTCGAAGTCAGACTCCCCACTTCTCAACATTTAAAATGTGTGAGCTCCAGCCATTACACTACTTGACCAAAAAAAAGACACAAATGTGAAACTGATATTTGTCGAAGAAAAAAATGTGAAATTGATAGTTAGAGGTGATTTTATTGCTATAAGAATATTTTTTTGACAAATTGTTATAAGAATATTAAAGACCTAATAAATGTTAGGAACATTGTTTTTCTAACACTCTCGATAACATTCACTCTTTTAATGGATGAAACTTATATGGACTCCATCATTTATTGTGGAACCTATTTTTATAAGGTTTTGCTAACAAGTGTGTTTAGAATGTTTGTTAAGAATACAAAAATACAAATAATTAATAACTTTTATGTAGAAAAAATTGTTTTTTTAATGTTTCAATGTGTTGAATACACAAATCCAAAATAAAATTTCTACTTTAAACTTCTTATTAAATGTTTTAAAGGTACTTGTTAACATTTTTCTCTATAATATGACGCCCAATTAAAAAATAAGTGTTTGAGAAGCGTTAGAAAAAAAGTGTCGATAAGACTCAAACCTCAATTTTTTTGGACTTCTAGGGTGTCGCCGAATTAAAAAATAGGTGCCCATAATTACTTGTTAGCGTTTCCCTACCAACTAATAGGTAGAAAAGGCTTGTTTCTTTCTTACCAACTTTGTGGTATTATTGCTTAGGCAAAATTTGAGAAACAAAGGAGCACTCAACTCATTGATGAGTCTCACAATCACACCCACAACACATAACGGTGGCAGTTTTAACTCATCTCACACTTCTCATTCTCATTAAATCCAAAGGAAATGATGGGTGTATATTGACACGTAAGCATTGAAACTTGTAAAGAGACCTAGTCACCGACGAACCAGATCTAGCATATCTTCCACGTCAGCACGTGGTTCTAACCACAAGTCACCAACCATTGCATGCCAAGACATGTGAACGTGCCACCAAGATCGTCCCCCCATGTTATGTTAAGTCCCATGTGATTCTCTATAGTTCTCTATTCTTTTATATATATATATATATATATATATATATATATATATATATATATATATATATATATATATATATATATACTTGTCTTTTCTGTTTTTCCATCCAATTTCATTAAATTTCCTCAATCTCTCCCACACCATCCCATGACCAAAACTTTATTTTATTTGACTAACCTTATCTATGCAATTATCATACTCACAATTGCTCACCATTGCACACGTGATTTTTTTTTTTACCAACAAATTTAAACTATTAATAATAATAATAATCTATACTATATATATAAAATATATATGGTTTTAAACTGACTTTATCACTTCTAATTATGTCCTTAAATAAATTTGTCTATAAGAGTATTATATTGTTGGTATCATTTAAAAAATAAGAATTTATATTGTATTTGTTATATTGCCGGTGTCATTGATAAAAATAAGTATAGTTTGTTACAATATGAAAATGAAAAATATTTATACATATAATATTAATTAAAATCAAAATTTTATAAAAAATGTTGTTCATAATTCAACCCACTGAAATCATTTTAGATTGTCATCTGTTGTTTTTTGAATTTCTAAACTGTTGTATTTGGATTTCCAAGTTCTATTTTAAAAAAGAATATCTACCGAAATTGTTACTAGGTTGAGTCACGATCAAGTTAGTCTCTTTAAAACATTTCGTCGTACTGCCCAAAATTGTGCAAGGCAGACTATCAACCACGCCGCCTCCAGAATAAAACAAGTTCAACTACAACTGTGCGGTTAACTACTACACTATAGAAATTTGTTCGAGATTTACACCTCCAATATGGTACTTAGATCACTCATTAATACTGAAACCATTCTAATATGGTATCGTGATCACTCTATTATGGTGCTAAGACCACTCAAATATGTTGTTATCACCATTCCAACCTTTAAGTTCTCCAAAAATTCAATATGGTACTAAGACCACTCAAATATGGTGATACCACCATTCTGACTTTTTAACTTCTCCAAGAGTAGAAAAATATCGAAAGAATATTTATATACTGTTAAGATCATTCTTAATTCCAACGAGACATTATTATTCCAAAAGGGACTATGATCTTAAAAGTACTCTTTATTCCGAAGGGACATATATTATCGAAGGGACCATGTTCTTAAGACGTTTCTTAATTCTGAAGGGACGTTATACCGAATAGGAACTAAGATCTTAAGAACACTCTTAATTCCGAAGGGACAGAAAAATTAGTTGAGAAGAAGAATAACTCATTAACACAAACTGGAGGGAGAAGAGAGAAAGTTCTCGACAACTCAATAGAACTCTTTGATATGATTTTTTTAAACTGAGTGGAGTCCTCTATTTATATAGAGATTTTGTTATTGTTTTAGCTAAAAATACGGCATCAGTTACTCTAATGGATAAGATCAAAAGGAAACTTACCACTAATCAGTTCAACAACACTTGTAGATATGATCAAAAAGAAACAAACCCACAAAAGTGGAGGAAACAAACTCATTGGATATGAATGAAGGAAAGATAGGAAACTCAGTTGAATTCTTATTCTTATCACAATCAACACAAGATAAAATTATGGGAAATGATTTTCATGAATAAAAATAATAATTAATATTATTTTTATCAATATCAAGTATTTAAAATTAAATACCACAATTTAAACACTACTAATGCATGTGTTCTATTTTATGTGGGATCCCCACTCTCTATTTTTTCAATTCACATCACACTAGCTCAAAGTCTTATTACTTGGTGTTTAATCTTTCATTTTCCTTCCAACTTCAGACCAATGTTCCAACATCATCTTATCCCAATCAATTGATACTTCACTCCCTGCCCACTCTTCTTCGAACCCCAATAAAAAGAGTCGGACAATGCTAATATGTTAATTTGTCAATATGTAAACTAAGTAATAAATAAATCATAGAGTCATGCTAGCAAGTGCCCTTAAAACATTTGTTAACGATTCTAAAATAGAATTAATTGGTAAATTTTATGTAGGAAAAATTACTTTTTAAATTTTCAATGTGTTGAATGCACCAATCACAAAATAAAATTTCTTCTTTAAGCTTCTTAACAAGTGCTCTAAAGACACTTGTTAACATTTCGTTAAATCATATTTACGAGTAAAGTGGAATTACTTAATCGGGATGCATGCATAATACATTATCCGAACTACAAGTTAAACATGCATGGCCTTCAAATATAATACAAGTAAAAAAGTCAAACATAACCAGTTGACAAATTTAAAAACATATTATAAATACTTTGAAATCTTACTGAAAGTCAGCAGTGGAAAACTGGAATCCAAATGCATGTTAGTATGTTCTAATCATTCTATATTACTACTATATAATATCACCGATTATGTTACTCTCTTTAACGATGATTAATTGTAAACACAGACATCTCTTGCCATATGATATGGTACGGAAAAATTGACTTGTAAGGTACCGTCCTTTTCTTAGAGAACAATTAAATGTATACTACCTTTCTCTAATATGATCAATTAAATAAATGCACTTTTTCCTTTTGTTCAGTCAACATTGCTAAAGTAATTTAACCCTCGTTAAAATATAAAAATGTAACATATACTCCAAGAAATGTTTTTGAGCCTTTTAACTAGCTAGAATAAATTATACTTGCTAATAATTCCAAGAAAAATAGGAACCTATTTTACCAACTACCAAGGTCGTCCATTTTATGCATTTTTCATTAGTTAAAATTAGGTGGATTTTCATATAAATTTAGTAGAATCAATATTTATTATAATAAATAAAATAGAATGTGTTCATATACACCAACTGATTGGGTCTAAATGAAGAGATTAAATTTTGTAAAAAGAAAAAACAAAGAAGAGATTAAACATTTACAAGGTGAGAAATCAATGTTTGAATCTCGTCGAAAGATGTCTCCACGTTGTTTGACCATATTTCATATGTGATCTTTTTGGTGTACACCCTCCAGTTATTTGAGAAGGGGACGCGAGCTAGTAATTAGGAGTTCCGCCAATGGTTAAATAAAGTTCGATAAAAATTTGATCCCACCAAAAATCAAACTTGAGTTTTCCTAACTGATTTCAAATATAATTACCTTAAATGGAAAGAATCTACAAGAAATAAGAAAAAAAAGAGCGTGTCGGTTTATATTTTTTCAATATATAACGTTATTGCAAAAATTTAAATATTTCATTATGCTCGAATGTAAAAATATCTGCAACATTGAAAATTTTCAATTACAAAAAAAAAAAATTGTCAGTTAAGCCAGATATATCTTTGGACGTACTGCTAATTTGTTTAGTCAGATTATTAATGTGTAGACTTGTTTTTTAAGCAAAACCTTCCATGTTACTAATGATAGATTTTAATAAGGTTTCGTATACATTCACCAATTACTACTAGTAATAAATTATAGAAGAACTCATGATTGACTGTCATGGTTGAATCCAATAACACGGTTTTGTTATTAATATTTTCTTTTCTTCAAAATATTCACAAAATCCCCATGTGGTTTTGCATCTCAACAACAGTGTTTGGAAGCTAGCCTAGTACACATTCAAAAGTCAAACCTTAAATTAATCACCATCTAATTTAATTACAGAATTAGACTGCAACATGTTTTACTTTTGTTTAAGATAATGTTTGTACCATGTTGTTTTCACACATAATTTTATACGTTTTTCTTTTATGAGCAAAAATTATTGATTAGAGTACAAATGGGGATTTGGATCCTCTAGTGTGTAAAAAACATGAGAAAGTTATGTTGATGATCCAATCACTAAAATGTATTGGACTCTACAATTTATAAAGTTATAAGTGGAGTCCAATGCATTAATTTTAATGGCGAGATATTCAATGTAAGTTAAGGAAGCTTGATCTTCTAAAAAAATCAAGTTTATCTTTTGACTTGCCTGTCATAACTTGGTCCTAACTTTATCTTTGTTACACCCTAATAATCGGAAGATGAATCCTTTCTCTACTATGTTTGAGATTGCACCACTTTAGAAACCTGTGGTTAAATCTTAGATTCTTAACTCCCGATTTTTTTCGCCATTCAAGACTATAACAAGTGGCTCAAAGATGGTATATCTGACACTCGTTTCAGCCAGTTCGCTACTGACATCTGGTGGGCTTGAAGGAACAGAAACTCCTTGTTCCTTGGTCAAGAAATCATGCCCATTTCTCGTCTTAGCTTGGTAGCTCGATCCATGGCATATACCATATTTGTTGAAGCAAAAAACTTTTTTGATGAATATTTTAATGATAACAAACCTCGTGGAATAAAGGATAAGTTTTATGAATGGTGATCTACTGATATTTGCACTTGAGTTTTTGTTAAAAGAACATGAATCACATAAGTGGATAAGCTAGAAGTCACTCACATCAATAAGTGCATTATATCTACTCAACAATGAAAGAATGGGTATATCATTGAAGTGACGGGAAAAATGTGCGGGCGGAGAGCGCTCGCAAAACAGTAAAGTCGCCACCGAAGTTTTATTTTTGAAAAGGGGAACGTCAATAAACCCCTTTGAGAACGAGAATAAGGTCATTGCAACCAAATTTCAGGTTCGGGAATCGGTTATGCGAGGGGAAGATATTAACATCCCTCACATCCGTTGTACCCAACGGGAACCATTAATTAGTTTAGCGCTCAATTATGTGTTAGTTTTATGTTTCTTGCTTATTATTATGAAAAGTGTTTGTAAAGAAAAAGAAAGAAAAATGATTTGAAGACCAAAAATGAGTTTTTTATTATTGTGCTTGACAAGAGTTTGATCTTGCTCCTACGTATCTCCTAGTGCGATGGAGAATTCAAAGCTACGTAGTTCTTTGTAGAAAATGTTTGTGTGTTGATTGATTTTATTTATAAAAAATGATTTTGGTCGCGCTTGGGCGAAAAAGTTTGCTTAAAAAAGACGGACTCACACTTGGGCGATGGTATCCATTTGAAAGCGCACATGGGCGTGAATAAAATAAAGTTTGGTGGGTTGAGATTGATTTTAAACGGAGGACGAATATCCGGCTGAAAGCGAAGTGTCTACCTCGTTTTTGAATATTCGGGGAAGCTGGCTTCAGAAGCAGTTCAGACTCTGATTTCAGAACTTCTGGTGTAAAATGTTAAAAAACAGTAAGAAGGAAAAGAACCAACTCTGTTTTAGTGACTGTTATAAACTTTGTGATTTTTTGGGTTTTTGAATGATCTTTTTAGTGCAAAAATGAGTTAAAAAAATGACTAAAAATGCAGAAAAGTATGCAGGAACAGCAACAGAAAAATACAACAGAAAAACATGATTTTTTTTGGATTTTTGTATGCTTTTTTTCTCACTCAGTTCTGAACCAAATACGAAAATAAGAACATCACTGTAAAACTTGCCATGAATACTACATCCTAGTGGTCTTAGATCTACCAAAAGATGTCCTAGAACTAACTACATTTTGGCCTTAAGTCATGCTCATGAACTTATGGTGAAAAATGCATTTTTTATGATTACAGCTGCAAACACTTAAACAAAATGTGAAAACTGAAGTAAAAGGTCAAAAATACTCACAAATTCCCAGCAAAGCTTCAAATGCACGAAAATGTGAGGTTTTTTTTGAATGGTTGTGGTTTTGGTTGGAGGTAGAGGTGAAAAAATGAATAGTAGCAAAAAAGGTATTTTTGCTACTAATCTCTTCTCTTTGTGTGGTGTTTTTGTGTGATGGGTTGCTATTTTGTGTGAGGTTTTGTGATAATGGCTTAGATCATTTTTGTTGTGATGGTTTGTTGGTGGTTTGTAAAGGAGAAAAAAAATGACAGAGTTTCTTTGTAGAAATTTTGTTATATGATTTTCTATTTCTGTGATTTCTGATTCTGCTCAAATCCTCCTTTTTGAAATCCTCCTCCTTCTTCTGATTTTTCGTCCTTGTTATATAGGCCCTTTGAAGTTCTTCTTGGGACCATGGGGCATAATTGCATGCTGGATATTTGTATATGTTTGGCAAAAGTTTTGGTTAACAATGATTAAAGGGGGAAGGAAGTGACCTTGCCTCTGATTTTGGTGCGGTTTTGAGTCTGATTTTGGGCAAAGGATGATGAAAGGGATGCAGAAAAAACAGGGGTTGCAATGTTCAGAAGTTGTGAACAGACTTGGGTCTGTGTTGGACAAAGGAAACAGGGAAACAGGGCGCTGCATGTGTTCAAGAAGCTATTTGTGAACAGTGTTCAGAAGCTGTGAACAGTGTTCAGAAGCTGTGAGCAGTGTTTCTGTCTTTGTTATTTTTGTGAAGGCTTGGGTTTATTTTTGGGCAAAGGATGATGAAAGAAAACAGAGACAGGGGCGCTGATGCTGCTATCTACAGTATTTTTGACCTTTTCTTCTTCTTTTCTTTTCTTATTTTATAAAACCATAAGAAGACCAATAAATAAATAACAATAAAAACTTCTTTTTTTTATTTAAAGAAAAAGAAAAAAACGGAAATTGATGATGATTTTTTTATTAAGGACTTGGACAAAATTAGGGTACTACAATCATCAATCGAAACAATAATATCAAATCTCCGTGAAGATTCATAGCTCAAGAATCATGATGGAAGAAATTGAATCATGATGCAAGAACTTACATCACAAGCTTCACAAGAATGTGCTTGAAGTTATGTGACAAAACTCACATTGAGTTGTGTTATATGACTTGAAGATCCACCATGGGAAAACAAGATAAAAGGAAATATGCATACAAGTTATGAAGATTCTCAGAACCTCCTCAAAGTGTCATACTTCTAAAGCTTCCAAAGATAAGAAGTTCTAAGTTCAGAATGTTCATATGAATAAAGTTTATAATGTTCATATGAATGGAGTTCATAATGATCATGAACTTTAACCCAGAATATTTCTAAAAATAATAAAGAATTACTTCATGGATCAACAAGAATATTTAAAATCATTTATTACAAGCAATGATGAACTAAATGCAAATAAATATTCTTTTGGACTTAAGAGAAAGAATCATCTTGTTTGTCGAAACAAATGATCTCCCATTTATATGCTTGAAGTATATTTGAATGGAATAAATAACAACCTTCATAAGGTTAAGAATGTTGAAGAACATCAGAATGTTCAACATAAAGTACAACTGTCAAAAAGGTAGGAACTCAGAAGAAACATTCTGAAGTTTATATGAAGAACCCAAAAACATTCTGAACTTTAAATGTATGAACCCAGAAAGAGTTCAGAAGGTTTCTCAGAAGGTTCATTAGAGCAAACCCAGAAATCAATGTGCATACCAAGAACATGCAAGAATAGACGTGACATGAACATATCATATGCAGAAAAGGATTTTGACCTTGGATCAAGAAATCATTAAAGGCATCTATGATGATTAAAATATTAATGGACTTTGATATTTTCTTGGTATTTAATATGTGTTCTTGAGAGATTAACTAAGACATGAATAAAGTATAAATCAAACCATGAATCAAGTGATGAAAGAACATTAAAGCTTATGAACCCAGTTAGAGTTCAGAAGGTTCGAAGATAGTTCAGAAGGTTGTTCTTAAGGTTTATCAAGAACAAACCCAAAAATATATGAACATTATGAAGAACATTCAAGGCTCACATGACATAAATAAAAGTTCAGAAAAGTACTATGACTTTGGATCAATCAAAGGAATAAAGGCATTTATTTGGATAACAGTCAAAAAACATTTTCATTGTTCATTAAAGGCTTATGAAGAAATGAAGTACAAACATTAGGAATATTCTTCTAAGAATATTACCCTAGATGTTATACATGATGTCCTTCCTTCAAGTTCACTATTAGGATTTGATTGCATCAAATGAAGAACTTTAAGATGAACAAATATTCTGATGAACTTCAGAAGGTTCGTACAACTACATGCTTTCTATGATAAAAAGGTACATCAAAGTATAAAAGCAAAAAGCAAGATCAAGTCAAATTCATTTAGAATTAGACATATAAGGGAGCATGTACTGTTTAGTATCAGCAAAATCCCCTAAAGCATGAGCATGAAATGACAACTCCACTTTCCTCTCTCCTGCACAAGTTCCAAGACAGATCTGCAAGGCATGGGTCCAAGAACTCACTGAAAAATGTTCATAGTATGAACCCAAAAGTTCATCAGATGTTAATACATATGAACCCATGAACATTCTGAAGTTCATACTGATGCACGCAGGAACATTCAGAAGTTCAGAATGTTGTTCCAGATTTTAAAGCAAAAGTTGCTAAGTACCAGGACACATGGCAAAAGGCTATTGGACATGTCCTACCAACTACATGAGGTCAAGAAACTCTATAAAATGAGCAGAAGACTCACTTTGAAGATACACAACTAACAAGCATACTTAAACAACTTATTAAAAGTGTTTAAATCTTCAAAGCTAAACAGATTACACAAATAAACTCTTAAGATTCATAAAATCTTAAAGAGTGGGTAACAATCCTCTCTTATCTTCTTAAAGTTAATATCCTTCTTCCTTTCCTCATTCTTACAAACTTTCAAATCATTGTAAAGAAAATCTCATCTATCTTTAAGTGTGTTAAAGTGTTAGTTGAGTGAAAAGAAAAGTGTAAAGTTCTGTGTAAGCCTGTTGAGGCTAGATAATACAGTTTTTGCATGCTGAGGTCAGATAATACATTTTGTAACTCTTCTGAGGCTAAGAGAATACCGGAGGTAAAGTCCCTAGTGGCAGAAGTGTAAGGTGCATAAGTTGAGAAGGTTCTTCCAAGCATCATAGTGAAAATCTCACAGTTGTAAGCCCACATTGGGTGAACCACTATAATTCTCGTGTGTTATATTCTCTACATTTACTCTTTATTTTCACCATTAATATTTGAATTCACTTTACACACCATTATCACTTTGTTCATTATTTATTACACTAACACTTCTGAACATACTTCATCACGTTATGAACTTAACCATGTTTTTATTTCTTCCAAGTATCAACTTGAGAATCATTTACCACTAGTGCAGGTTAAATTTAAAAAGGGTCACAATTCAACCCCCCGCCCCCCTCTTTCAATATTATTTCCACTTCAATATTATCTTATTTTCACACGCCTAACAACAAAAATCTTGAAGGTAGGAATATTGAGTGGAATTCTTTAAATCTCTCCAACGCAATCATCAACATTGACGGAAGATTCTTTGGCAGTCCTTCTCATGCTAGCTTTAGTAGTCTCATACGATGCTCTAATGGTGCTTGGTGTGCATGCCTTTTCATGTTTCATTTTTGGTTCAGCTGACATCCTCCAAACAGAACTTTTCATTGATGGCTAACTCTAAGGACATGTGTTTTTATGGTTCAGTTTGCTACACTAATTCCTCCCTCTATTTGAAACTTATTGAGTGTCCAACTAAACTACTTCATAAGCTTATTGCACTAATTCAAAACATCAATGATATATTGCGTAAGAATTTCCCCTTCTACGTCGTCCCATTATTAGTGAAGGCAGGGAAAGTGTTGATTTCATGGTCAAGCTTGGTACTTCTTCCAATCCCGGGCTCTTGGTTCACAAATCTCCTTTTTCAAGACTTAAAGGCATCCTTCTAGTGAATGCATCATGAATTTTCTTTTTCAGACAAAAGTCATTTTTTGTTATTTTTGTTTGTTTCTTGTTTTGATTTAGCCTTGTAACAAAAAAAAACATAGGAGGAAACCAGAAGAACTAACGTGTTCATAAGTATTTAAGAGTTCGAGCTTATTAGTTTAAGATTTTGGACCAAGGGCCCTCACATTAAAATCACAAACTAATTCACTACTATGTCATACTCCAATAAGACATGTGCAATAATCAAACTAGTATCAGAGACAAGTCCAATAGTTAATTAAACAAAGCTATAATTTGAACTAGGACTTGAAACTCAACAACAGCTAAAAAAGAGAGGGTATAGGTAATCAAAATGCCATACCCCATTAAAGGAAGGCTCATAAGAAGAATGAAACTACTATACAAGCCACTAACAAATAAAAGAAGAGAAAGAGTTTCATTTTGAACATGAGGGGGAGTGTTGGAAATTAACAAGTCCTAATAGAAGGAAACAATAAAAACTAAGGTGTTCATAAGTTGTTGATATTTTTGGACTATGACTCTCCACATTAAGAGCACAAACTAATCAAATGCTATGTTATACTCCGAGTCGGTCTATGCATTAATACAATTGATATCAAAGTCAGACCTATTAACTAATTAGTTAAAAAAGGACTATAATTTGAACTGGGACTTGAGACTCAACAAAAAAAAAAAAGAGAATAAATGGCAGTCAAATGGCCCGACCCCGTTGAGGACAACTACTATGCCATACTCTGAGGGGGGTCTGTTGATAAGAAGAGGTTTACGTATCCTCTTGCATAAAAATAAGTATTATTCTGGTTTATATAAAAAATATTGTATCGAACCACAGAGACCGTGTATTAGTGCAGATCATTCTAATTTTATAGAATTATGAACCAAAGTTGAAATGAAAGTTGTTTGTTGAACATATTCAAATATAGAATTGCAAATATAAAGAAAAGTTGTGTTGGGATTAGACTTCATTAATATTCATTTAATGGTTCATATTAATCAATTGTATACTTTCTAAGATTCAAATATAACTCCATTTATCTGTCATCATACGTTTGACATGTCTTTATAACGACGTAAAATCCGTTGTATCAATTGACTTCTGATGAAGAGCAAAATAGTCCATTGATTCAATGTCATATGACCGGATATTTTAAAATGAATATAAACCTAAGGCTATGTCTAGGCATTAGTATTTATACATGGCTTAAAACAGATCCATTAAATAACAGATACCTCAAATAGCCTCCTAATGGACGAATTGGCAAGTGCACCAAATAGTAATAAGTAATAAAGTAGTAAGTTATCGTCTCAATAGAGATTGTCGTTCAACTACTCAATTAACAGAATATATTTGATTAAAAAACAATTATAAGAGAAATAGGTTTTTGGTTTTGAAAGTTATGAATTTTCTTGCACAATGCGAGATTAAGTTTGTTTTCTTTAGAAAATTAGCATCGATTAGGGTTTCCTTGAATCCCCTCTACCTTCCTTGTTGGAGTTAACTCGAGTTATTGTAAAAACCTGATTTTTAGTATTAGATTTATTTAATTTTATTATATTTGTTAATTGTTTTATTAATTGGGAGGATGGTGAATTAGTAGATTTTTAGTGATTAAGGGTATTTTGGTCATTTAAGGGTAAAGGGTATTTTTGTAAAGTGTTAGAAATTAGAATTTTGGGAATTAAGAGAATAGTGGTGTGTGAGTAATTAGATGGTTTAAGTGTAGTAAAATAGTAGTGATTATTTTGGGTGAATGAGAATTGACTAAGTCCATTAATGTAAGTGACTCAAACCCATTAAATAAATAGAATAGTGTGTGTTGAGGTGGAATTAGGGTTAACTCATTTTGTCATAACAATAGAAGAGGCTACAGAGAGAATAAAGAAAAAAGAGGAAGTTTGGAGAGAAAGAATAAAGGAGGCTCGAGAACATGGGGGAAGAGGTAGATTTCACTTGGAAAGCTAGTTTTGTGAAGAATTGAGGTAAGAGGGAAGGTTACTTTCACCATCTAGGGTTTATAAGCAATTGGGTAGTTGTGGATGTTTTGAATTATGTTTAATTTCATGAATGATTATGTGATAATTTCGTGCTCTAATTATTGTGGCTAATTTGTGAATGTGAAAATTGATGAAATCATGTTGTTTTTATATCAAAGTTCATGTTTGTTTACGGTGGTTTGGTAACTTTGTGAATTTTGATAAAATTGGTGAAGAACATGATAATTGATGATGATTGTGGTTTATTAAATTGAATTTAATCATGGGTATATGTTTGGTTTGAGAATTCATGAGATTATGTTGAATTTATCATGTTAAAATTGTTGTTATTGTGTTCTATGAGAATTATGAATAAGTTGATGAAAATGGTGAAGTTGTTGTTGAGATGATTAAGTTGGTTTATGTTAATTGAAATGAGTGAGTAGGGTTGTGTTGAAATTGAAGAAAGGTTGATGTTGTGTTGTTGCTATGTTTGGATATTAAGTTGTTTTGGTAAAAATGAGTTTTTGCGTTTAATTTAGTTGATTAAGCTAAGTTTGAGTTGTAAATGATTGGATAAAATTGGTTTAAGACTTTGGGACGAGTTTGGTGCGAATTAGATCGAAAAATAGTGTTGAAAACAGTATTTTCGCGAAGGCTTAATTGCATGTTTGATCCCTTATGTTTATTTTATGTTTCAAGTTGGTCCCTTATGTTTTAAAAGTTTCATGTTGGTCCCTTACGTTTTAAAGTTTTCAAGTTGGTCCAAAACTTTACTCACGTTGGAATAAGTTAGTCCATTCCACGACATGATATTGAGTTTAGTAAAAAAAAAAATATTTTTAAACTGATTTTCTAAATAAGTTAAATTCCATCACCCATATTGTCAACCTCAATCTTTAAACGGTCAAGTGACGAAGGGACTAACTTATTCCAATGTGAGTAACGTTTTGAACCAACTTGAAACTTTTAAAACATAAAGGACCAACTTGAAACTTTTAAAACATAAGGGACCAACTTGAAACCTAAAATAAACATAAGGGACCAAACATGCAATTAACGGAAAAATCAGAAATTCTTGTCCTGCACAACACGCACGACCGTGCGCCCCTGTGGCACGGACCGTGCGTGTGACTCGCACTTGGGTCGCACGACTGTGCGCCTATATGGCACGACTGTGCACCTTATATGTGTAGGGGAACTTCAATTTTTTGTGATTTTTGAGGTATCCAACGCACGTGAATGGGTCCCAAACCCCTAAACTTGATTATTAGAAGTATAATGAGGATGTATACGATTGATTAACTTGGACCTTGATGTAAGAAAACTTAGAGGTTAAATGGTTAGAGACGAACTTGTAAATTGTCTTTAATTGAGTTATGGTATGTATGCAAACTTGTTATTTGATTAATGAAGTATGAAAGATGATATAACATGATAGTAATGTGATAAAATAGTGATGAGTTAGTCGGTGATATGTGAATGGAACCTTGTTTGATTAAGTATGGATTATGAATTATGTGAACGACATTAAATGAGGATGTTTTATTATGATAACTATGATATGTTGATAAATGGTAAATGGATGATGATGATGAATGGATGATTGTGATGATATGATGCCTTGAATGTTTGACTTGTTGATGTGTGGCCTTATTTGATTTGACAATGCAATTGGTGTTGATTTGGTGATGATATATTATATGATGGAGTGAATTATATAACGATGAGGTGTATGATTGGTGTGCATTGTCGAGTCTATATGTGGGTCCATGCATTCATAAGTCAGTCATATGCAAAGACAAGTATGTAAAGATGGGGGATAATCAGCAATATAACTCTGATTATCCAATTATGTAAAGACGAGAGATCACTCAGTAACAGAACTCTGATATCCAAAACCGGTACCACATGCATGTAGAGTCATTTTAGGCGCATTGCATGAACATGATGAGTCGTATGTGGCAATGTTTTGGTGTGAACTTGTGCATCTACTTGGTAACTATATAACTGATGATGTTGATGAGATGCGATTGGCTTGTGTTTGCCTTGGTGATTATTTGTTGTTGAGAATGTTCTATATATTCCCTGAGAATCTTGTCTTAAATTATTGATGTAACCATGCTATGAATGGATTGAAATATGTTATGCATGTTTGATGCATAAAACCAGGCTTAATATGATAAGGCTTATATGATGATGTTGTTTTGCCTGAACTTACATGCGTTTATAATTCCTTTATGTTGAACGTATATCTTACCCTCCAGTGGCTTTTTGGTCGCCTGCATCCTTGTGGTGCAGACGTGCAGGTTGAGGACTTCCTTTGCTTATGAGTATGCTGAGGACGGCGTGATGCCTACTCGTTTTATTGCTTTGAGGAGTCTAGATTAGGTGCTCTGATCTAGGATTTTTGGGGATTGTCTTATTTCTTTTTGGATTGATGTTGATGGATCTATATGATCAAACTATTTATACATTATATTTTGAGATGTTATGATGTGACCCGAGATTATGATGTCAAGATATTTATTTTCGTTGTGATCTGTTATATATATTTGATGAATTTTTTTTCATGAGAATTTAGTATGAGATGTTTGACGAATAGTAACACCTTGATGTATGATAATTGCTTGATTTATTATTTAAATATTAGTCTCGAGGTTCAGGGTGTTATAGTTACTATTAGTTATAAGTTATAACCCTTTTAGACTTGATAAACGAAAGTTCAAATATGACCTCGTGATGTAATGGTGGAAAATTCTAGTATTTGTGCGTAGACAAAGATTATAATTTTGACTTCCCCTAAAGATGAATCATAACCCTAACAATCATATTCATATTCAATTACAATATTTAATTAGGAAATAAGCAATTTATTATCGTTCTTGTTCAGACAAAGGCATGATAGTTAGTCTTATACCTTAACCTAGATATCTAATCAACCGCTAGTTGAAAAGCATTATAACATTCAGAACATATACAAATTAGATTAGGCTACAATAACCATAAACTAAATAGAAACTTTTATTAATTGAATCCAACAAATAAGTAGAGGTTCATCGTGGAACCTTAATCAAGAAAGGCTTAGTTACACATGGTAATATACATCATTACAAAAGAAAATAAAACTTACTTTAGAGAACAATAGGAGGAGAAAACCCTGCATTAAATCTTCAGATGCTTGACCCTTGCCTTGTACCACCAACTTTTTGAATGAATATAAGTGTGTTCATCGGTCTTTATTTATAAGAATCTTAACTTGGAGGTTAAGTTATGATTTCTGGGCTTTTTCCTCCGATCCAAGTTGGAAAACAAGTTAAAAGTGATTTTTGCCCATAGAAAAGTGCAAGGGTGCATGACATGGGTGAAGGGGCACATGAGGTAGCCCTCATGGCTGTTCAAAGTGCAGGGGCGCATGGCTCCATGCGTAGGGGTTGCAGCCAGTATACGAATTGTGCAAGTTTTTCATCCTTTTTCGAGCATTCTTCTTTCTTGAAATGCCTTGGAACTTCGAATGAATTTTCTCTAATTTTTATTGTCTTCAAAAACTTTCTAAGAACTATTGATCTTCACACCCCTTTATTCTTCATGTGGTGTCTTGCTTTGCCGATTTACATGATTTCTCGCTAAAAACACTCCAAACACCTATGAAGTTGCATGAATAAAGAAGAAACTAAATTACAACGACTTGAATGATAACAATACAAAATATTTCACAAACCATTGACAACTCTTCTAAATGACCTCTTATTTTGTTTAAATGTAAATAAAATAACTAAAAGCATAACCTAAAACATCGTATGATGCTCCGTCATCACCTCCAATGGGGAATAACTACTTCTCAGCCCCTTTCTCTCTCTAAAACAAAATTGGGACTCAAAAACATTTTCAAAAATCTGATTACAACTCTATTTATACAAGTACAAAAAGTGCAGGTTCGTTGGGCGAAGTGATGCTCGCCCAACAACTACAATTCTCTTTAAATGGAACAAAAAACCAACAAGTCTTCATACAATCACTAAACCTCCTTACTTCAATGGGCGAGGTGTTGCTCGCCCAGCGAGTGTGCTCTAGCTTTTCTCCCAGAAACTCTCCGAAACTGTTCATCCAACAAAGGTCCTTGCCCAGATTTCCTTGAAACTCTCTGACTTGGCTCACTTTCATCTCGCTAAAGCTCGCCTAGGGAACGTACTTGTGTCATGATTCTTTGCTCTATTGTAATCATGTCTTAAACCTACAAAAATTAAATAGAAAATAGATAGTAGTAGCATTCTGGCATATACCTACAATAATTTTAAAATTTACAATAAATTAGGGGTTTTCATATAGATTGCTTGCAAAACAAGTCAATAAGTACTAGTGAAAATAACATATTTTGGGACTTATGATATGTGCAATAAATTAACTCGTATCAAAGTGAGGTCCAATAACTAACTAATTAATTAACAAAGGACTATAATTTGAATTGGGACTTGAGTCTCAACGATAACTAAAAAAAAGAAAGAGAGGAAATAGGTAGCCAAACGGCCCGACCCCATTGAGGACAAGCCCATAAGGAAAAAAAAATGAGTAAACTACCATATTGGTCCCTTTCTTTGTAAGTCATTCTCTAATTAGTCCTGACTTTATTAATATTTCAAAATAGTCTCTGTCTTTGTCAAAAGTTTCTCAGTTAATTCCCTCATCATGTGACAAAAACAAAGAGAAATGGATCTAATTGAGAAACTTTTGACACTTTTTCAAAATAGTCCATGTCTTTGTCAAAAGTTTCTCAATTAAGTCCCTCGTCATGTGACAAAAACATAGAGACAAGGATCTAACTGAGAAACTTTTGACAAAGACAGGGACTGTTTTGAAATATTAATAGAGTCAGGGACTAATTTGAGAGTGACTTACAAAGACATGAACCAAATTAATGGTTTACTCAAAAAAAATACTACTATACAATTCAGAACTGAATAAAGGAGAAAAAGAGTTTTGTTTGGACTTGATGGGGAGTGTTGAAAATTAATAAATCCCACATAAGAGAAAACATAAAATACTAAGATGCTTAGTTGTAGAAAATTTGGGTTTATTGGTTGCAACTTTTAGACCATGACCTTCCATATTAAGAAAACGAAGTAATCAACTTGACAGCTACAATATCACACTCCAACATGGCTCGTGCAATAATCCAACATGTTGAATCCCTCATATAACAAAAATAACAACTAAGGATTAATCTTGGTTGTATAGTTAATCACACACAATATACTTTTTTTATTACGTTTATTTCATTGGTTGCATTATTAGAAAATTATCATTTTCAGACGAATTTACAAACAAATTTGGAACATAATTTTAGAATATGTTATTTGAACATAAAAAATATGATACACCGTATATAAATACAATATTTATAATTGTTGATGTAGCTGAAAGAGAAAAAAGTATTAAAAAAATTAAAGTATTAGAAAAAAATTAAATATATTTTAGGTGCTTTTAACTATTTATATTTTTTACTTAAAAAAAACTATATATATACATATTTTTAAATCAGTACCACATAGAGCTCACATAGTTCTTGTTTTCTCACTCATTCCTTTTGCTTTTGAGTTCACTTGCTTTCTTGACGTAGGTTGTGGTAAACCTCTAAAAGTCAAACCTTCTATCATTTCGTTAATTTTATAAGAACTAAAAGAGAAATGTTATTTGTTCTATCATTTCGTTAATTTTATAAGAATTAAAAGTGAAATGTTATTTGAATAATCAAAATTTAATAACTTATTTGACAACCGTATTAAAATACACAAATAATAACTATTGATTTGACCTAAAAAGAGAGAAAAAAAACTAATAAAATTTATAACTATTGAGCTGAATGATTAAATGGTTGTCCAAATAACATTTCTTGAACTAAAAACTAAACTTTTAAAAGGATGGAAAGTTCATGAGGTGTTAGTCTAGTCATACGAGTTTGACATTGTAGTCGCAATGGACAAAAATCAAATCTTTCAAAAAATAATCGTAAAATAATCATTAATGTTATTTTAATTATAACAATAATTTTCTCATTCTCTAGTAATTTTTTTATGAACTTCAAAATCAAATAAGTATTTATGAATTGCAAGAAGAAAAGAAATATGACATAAATGAAGTAAGATCAACCAAATCGGGCAAGAAAAAGACAGGAACGATGAAAACATAGAAGCATGTGGGAGGCCCTCTTGAAACGGGGACAAGAGCCTCAATTTGAGACTTGAAAATTTGTATGGTTATTTGTTCATTTTCCCCTATGGAATGAATTCTTTGAGGACCAGTCAATTGGGATTTGAACGTTGCATGTGCCATCTCTCTTCTCTGCATCCAAATTTAAGATATTGATGCAACCCTTTGGATTATTTGGACCCACTATAATCACATTGTTGGTTCAGAAGAACTCAATTCCATTTATACTTGAGAACTTCTCTATGATATGTGATGTTCAATGATTTAACGAGAGGAAAAAAGATGTATGAAAAGAAGTAGTAAGCAAGTCTTGAAAAAGCTCAACAATGATCTGTTGAATTTTTTCTTTTAAGGAAAGTTGCTTATAACATTTGATTAATAATAATCGTTTCAATACAACTTGGGATTACATAATAAATAGTGGGACTAGCTAATGAAGTGGCTTCTCTTGCCAAAGCATGAGCCGTCGCATTCGCTTGTCACCTGATAAACTCAACCCTGGAGTTTGTAAAAGAGGTAGAGAACAACTCCCTGCAAGCCAGGATAATGCTGCCAAATTCGGTGACGTCCGTATCACGGGAATGAAAGACATCTCTTGTAACCTTGGAGTCTAGCTCGAAATCAACATTATCAAATTGCATATCATGCAGCCATTGAAGTGCATGAAATAGACCCAAAGCTTGACCAATTGCTACGGGATAAATTTGGTTAAAGTGTAGCGTCTTAGCTAGCACAAAAGTCCATGTATCATCCCGCAAGCACACACCAATACCTGTCCGTTGAAATTGTTCCGAGAAAGCCGCGTCAATATTGCATTTGAAACGCCCAAGGCTAGGTGGCAGCCACTGCCGAATGACAGCAGCTGTGCGCGCGTGCTGCTGGTGCGTGACACACTGAGAATGCGTGGCAGCAATCAGCTGTTGGCCGTCCCCAAGCAGCTGCAGGTTCGGCTAATCGTTGCTATCATCATGCCAATCATCAATCAAGGAGCAAGCACGATCAACAACAACAACACTAGGCTCGTTAATGTCCTCCCAATTTTTAAGATTTCGATGCTTCCAAAGGATCCATCAAAGCGCATCAAAACGTTGTTGCAAATTCGGAGGTAAAGTTTGAAGAAGATGGAAAATAGCATTAACAGCAGAGTCACTTTGAAGAGTTGCGTTCTGAATATCAAACCAAATCCCAGCTGTGGTCCAAACCTGAATAGCAAACGGACACTCAATGAAAAGATGGTTTAGGTCCTCATGGTCAGAACTACAGCTTGCACACCTCGTCAGACACGTAACACCTTTGTCTTGCAACCAAACTCTAGTGGGGAGACAACCTATACACATACGCCAAGAATACTATGTCACACATAACTCAGATTATCACCCATAGTAGCATTCAAGTAGGATTTGGACGGAAAGTACCTAGCCTTGAAAATGCGAGAAACAAGAGACTGAGGCTCCATAAGAAATTTCCATCCTTGCTTACCCAACATGGCGAGATTGAACGTCGAGAGATCCTTGAAACCCATACCACCATGCATTTTGTGCATCGATAACTTTTCCCAACTCAACCAATTAATACCCCTATGTGTGGTTCTGCCGTGACCCCACTAAAACGTGTTAATCATCCTTACAATAGTCGTAACCAGCGTAGATGGTAATTGGAATAAACTCATAACATAGGATGGAATAGCTTGGAGCACAGACTTGATCATAACCTCGCGCCCTGCCTTAGACTTGCACTTACTACTCCAAGAATTAATACGATGCCATGCCCGGTCCTTGATATAAGCAAACGTTGTTGTTCTATCTCTACCGATCATGGATGGCATACCTAAATACTTGTCTGTACCCAAAATGGCTTGAACTACCAAAATGTGAGTAATACTATTCTTTAAAGCATCTGCCACATTCCTAATATAAAAAATTTCAGACTTCGGCAAGCTAATAGATTGAAGCCGCCTCATAAGTGTTAAGGATATTCTTGATTACCTGGGCCTGACTTTCATCCACCTTAAAGAAAAGAAAGCAGTTATCAGCAAAAAGAAGGTGGGAGATGGATGGCGCCCCTCTTCAAATACTCGTACTAGAAATAGTCCTGTGCTCTTCAGCATCCCTGATCAAAGAGGAGAGGCCTTCCGCACAAATAATGAAAAGATACGGAGAAAGTGGATCCCCTTATCTTAAGCCTCGCCCGGGTATAACTGGGCAACATGCTCCCCATTTATAAGCACATTATAATCAACATATTCAATACACATAACCATCCACTGAACCCACTTCTGAAAAAAACCTATCTTAGTCATCACCTCTATTAGATAACTCCAATCCATCCTGTCATATGCCTTACTAATGTCAAGTTTCAAAGCAACATATTTATCAGTACCTCTAGTCTTCATCTTCATGAAATGGATTACTTCAATAGCAATTGTCATACCCCAATTTTTGACCTAAGATTCCATCTTATGTCTTTTGGCCTGAAACTTTGTCTTTTCAGGAATTTTTTTTCGGCAAAGAAATATTTTAAAATACCTCATTTTTAATTCATTTTAGAGCCACTTTTTTATCTTTATCTATTTTATTTTATTTTTTTATATTTTGATTTTTATTCTCATTTTTATTCTATTTTTTTATTCTGTTTATTATTATTATTATTATTATTTTATTTTCTTATTTTTATTATTATTATTTTTCATCATTTAAAAAAAAAGGGGAAGTCAAGGAAGGCTGCAGAGGCAGCGCCCCCTGTTTTCCTGTCTTCTTCCATCATCCCTTTGTCCAAAATCTTGCCCAAATCTTCACCAAAATCTGAGGCAAGGTCACTTCCTCCATAAATGTTAACTAAAATTTTTGCCACAATAAACCCAACATGCAAGTAACCTCTTGGTCACAAAAGAGCTCCAACAATGTCTATATAAGGAGGACGAAAATCAGGCACAAACACATAGAAAAAGAGGAGAACAAGTTTCAGATCAGAATCAAAACACAGAAACAGCAAAAATCACATAACAAAATCTCTACAAAAAAAAAAACCCTTTCATTTTTTCCTTTACCAGATACAAACCTGAACCAAAATAGAAACCTTTCCTCTCTTCCCTAAACCATTTCCTCTTCCCTGAACCAAAACAGAACATCTCCCAAACCTGAACAACCAGAACCTCAAACCTGAACCAAAACAGAACATCTCCCAAACCTGAACAACCAGAACCTCAAACCTGAACCAAAACAGAACATCTCCCAAACCTGAACAACCAGAACCTCAAACCTGAACCAAAACAGAACATCTCCCAAACCTGAACAGCCAGAACCTCAAACCTAAACAGCCAGATCCTCTCAACCACGCAAAACAGAACACTTCCCTAAAACATACACAGTCCAAACAGAACCACTTCCCTAAAACACACACAGTCCAAACAGAACCATTTCCTCCCTAACACTACACACCAAAAACAGAACCAACATACCAAAAACAGAGTCAACACAACAACACAAAACCACCTCCAACAACCACGCACAAAAATCACACAAAACCACTAACCTCCTCCCAACACAACCATCATCAATCCAAACCAGAAGAAGAGAAAGAAGGTAGTTTTCTTTTCAAAGATTTTTAAAATCTAGATCTAGGAGTTTTCAAAATTCTTTAAAGGTTTTGGGTGTAAATTCAAATGGTGGGTAAGGAAAAGCGTAAGAAAAACCTTTTTTTAAAAAATGGTGGAGTTTTAAAAACTATTCAAGGAGGCCCTGAATGATCAGACTTTGTATGATCATCAGAAGTTGATCATCAGAGTTTGAAGCATCAGAAGCTGATAATCAGAGTTTGAAGCATCAGACGCTGGATCACCATAGTCTGAAGCATCAGACGCTGGATCACCAGAATCTGAAGCATTAGACGCTGGATCACCAGAGTCTGAAGCATCAAACGGCCCAGAACTAACCCTGCTGGCCCAACATATTTGGGCTTATTTACTTCTTATCTGGTCTTTTTTTTCTTACTTCATGCACCCCCCTTCTTCTATTTTAATTTTCTTTGTTTTCCTTTATTTCTTGCACTTTCTTTTTATTTATTTCTTTTTATTTCTTTCTTTTTTTTTTACTTTACATCCTTATTTCTCTTTTTTTATTGCTTTTATTGCTTTCTGCCATTTTATTTTATTTTACTTATTTATTTATTTTCTTTTTACCATTTTTATTTAGCATTAGTTTATTTTTTATGCATTTTTTTCCTTCTTTTAATTTAGCTTATTATTTATTTTCTTGCACTTTTATTTATCTTTCCAGCACCTCATGCATTTCATTTCTTTATTTATTTTAATGCAACATATTTATTTTTGTCCTGCATTTCATGCATTTTTATTTTCTTTATTTACTTTATGCAACATATTTATTTTATGTCTTGCATTTCATGCATTTTTATTTTTCTTACTTATTTTTACGCATTTTGCAATTTTATTTTTTTATTTATTATTTTGTCATTTTTATTCTATTAGAATGTATTTAGGAACAATGTAAATATAAATGAGAATATTGCACCGACACTCACATTCATTTATTCCTCTTTATGTCAAAAAAATCAAGATAAGTGATTAGTATAATCTAAGGAAAAGGGGACTTTCATTTTGATCTAACGTCATTATGAAATCCTTCGCGTCTAGTTTATTTTATCATACTTAACCTTTTTTAACTCCAAGTAAAAAACCATGAAAAAATCAAAAACATTCAAATATTTAAAAACTTCATCAAAAATATATTTTATCAACCAACCTTGGATTTCAACCAAGTGGTTTTCTTTTAATCAAACTTTAATCAATCTTAATCATATTAGACTTTATTTTTTACATTTAAAATCAATCAACTTCACTCTTTTGCCATTTTCGCTCATCTTATCTTTAACAACATTTTCAAACTTTAAAATCAAACAAACAAATCACTCGGATTTTTACCCCGAACTACATGATTTTGATCCCATTCGGGTATGTAGGCAAAAAACTTTATCTTTCCAAATCAATAAAAATAACAAAAAAACATTTTCCTTTCTTTTAAATTCATCACTTTAACTTTTTTTCACACTTAGGCATTTATTTACAAAACAAGTAATTAATTTAGCATAAAGATAAAAATAAAACGAGAGGTTCCTATAGAATACTATAGACGTTTAGGGTGCTAATAGCTTCCCTTTGCGTAACCAACTCTCTGACCTTGATCTCTAAAAAATAGGGTTTTTTTTGAACTTTCCCCTTTTCCTTGGAAAAATAAAAGCTCGGTGGTGAATCTTAATTTTGTGAGTCAACGCTAACCAATAGCTTGTGTCGCGTCGAATTTCGGATATCAAGCTATTGAGAAGCTTTGAATCACTAATTTTAAATCACGACTGAACTTTTTTATTTTTCGGGGAAAAAAGGAAAAAAGTTCGAAATTACCTTTAGGTAAGAGATTTGGGCTCGGGAGTCGATTATGCGAGGGGAAGGTATTAGCACCCCTCACATCCGTTGTACTCAACGGGAACCTCTTAGTTGACTTAGGCTTAGAATGTTTTCGAAGTTTTGCTTGCGTGATTGAATATAAAAAAGGGAAAAAGAAAATATGATGAAAGGGAAAAAGATAAAATACGATGTAGGGGAAAATGAAAGTTTTTTTATTAAAGGGCTTGACAAGATATGAATCCTGCTCCTACGTATCTCCTGATGCAATGGAGAATTCAAAGAGTACGTAGTTCTTTGGTAGAAAAAATTTGTATGTTGGTTGATTTTAATTGAAAAAGATTTGATCACGCCCGAGCGAAAAAGTTTTGCTTTAAAATGCAAAACAATGCGGTCTACTATCGTTATGTTGATAGGTTAATAAAGACCGATAAAAAAGCCTCTTACCTACTACCGTTATGAGGGTAGCTTAAAAAAGGTAAGAAGGGTTTGATAAAAAGAGACGAATTCGCACTCGGACGTGAAAAAAATTTGAAAACGCGCAAAGGCGTAAAAGGTTTAAATGACAAAAAGA
The DNA here is from genome assembly GCA_018208015.1 of Medicago ruthenica. Taxonomy (NCBI): domain Eukaryota; kingdom Viridiplantae; phylum Streptophyta; class Magnoliopsida; order Fabales; family Fabaceae; genus Medicago; species Medicago ruthenica. The sequence continues at coordinate 52,824,909 of CM031377.1, read as the reverse complement.
CGGACGCACATTAAGGCGAAGGTATTCGCGCAAGGCGTAAAAGGTTTGAATTGAAAACGCGCAAAGGCGCGAAAAGTTCGAATTGACCACGAGGGCCAAGAAAAAGTTTTAAAATGGTCACGGGGGACCAAAGAAAGGTTAAGCGCGTTAGACGCGTTAAAAATGGAATGACGATTGCCCGAACAACGAGATCACCAACAGATGCATGACAATGATAGAAATTGTTTGATGTACGTAAAGCTAAGGTACTTGTTTCTTGCTTTTCTACGTATGTACTTGAATTTAAAACGAGTACTTTGCACAAAATTTATCTCATTCAGTTCTCCGCGACAACATGCTTATTATGTGAACCACTTAGAAGTAGCCTAAATGTGAGGAATCCTCAAGTGCTTTACATATATGCAGGAGACCGGCATTCATTGTTTCACTCGGTTGTTTTATGTTAAATCTGATAATTATTTTGAACTGTATGAAAGCACAGAAATGATGAAGGCATTCTTTTTGAAATTGAGAAGAAACAATTAACCACAGAAAGCCTACCCAGTGAGAGAGTGAGTATTTGATAACCCCGTTTAAGCCTAATGAATCGGAATCCTTAACTTTGAACTGTCAATATTGATAAGCACAATGCTTAGTGAATTTGCCCAAGTTTTTCAAAATCCAGTTCATAGTTAAATCACTATTGGATTCTGATATTCTTACCTTCATTTTGAACCCTAAACCATCATGTTTATTTGTCCCTTGCCAATGATAAGGGAGCATTCAATTAGGGTATTATTTTGAATAAGTTGGGGAGAAAAAGGGAGGTTTTGTATGTCAAGTAGTGGTGAAATTTGAAAATTGATCTTGACAACAAGAAAAAGAAATAGAAAAAAGAAAGAAAAAGAAAAAGAAAAGAAAAAAGAGAAAAATTCAATAAATCAAAAAAGCTGTCAAGATCAAAGTAGTACTTGTATATCACCAAGGGTTGATAATGAGATTTTGGAGGAAGTTGTGTAAATAGAAAGAATGTTCCTCTATGCTTGGCCATTTGAATTCAATTTTTCCCACATATGTCATTTCTTTTGGAAACCAAGCCAAGTTACAACCCTCAAAGACCTTTTGATCTATGCTTTTGTGCTTTTTGAGTTGATATTTGGATGGACACATAACTTAATCAGGATGTAAGCAGATTTGCCGGATGTGTGTTCAAAATCCTCACTTAATGATTTCAATTTGTTTCATTTACTTTCAAAGAAGTGTGTTAGGTGTGGTTCATTGTTAATTATGTTATTGACTTGCATTGTGTGATTTGAATTTTGTGATTAGGACTTATGTCACATTCATAGTATATATCTGAATTAATGAGAAACTTCATACTTGCCCGCGCAATCCACTTTTGAATTATGCAATCTGAAAACTTTTTATTTCTTTGCTTGTATTGTACTTGAGTCCTAGGTTTGTAAACATTTCCTTTTTTGAGTTCTTTGTTTGAGGACAAACAAAGATTTAAGTTGGGGAGAGTGATAAGTGCTAGAAATTAGTAAAAATGCATATTTAATTTAAGCACTTTATGTTACTTGTTTTGCAAGTTATCATAGGAAAAGCTCAGAATCACTGATCAAATGCCAAATTATGCTTTTACTTCTTACCCCATCCATTTGTGCAGGAAAATGCAAGCCAGTACATGATTTGAGCAAAGAAACATGAAGAAATGTAAAGGCTGGCTTGCTATAGCGGAGGATTGGTCGCTACAGCGCGCCTAGGCAGGGAGAAATCAAGTTTCCATAGCTGCAACGATGGAACTGGTCGCTATAGCGACCAAAGGCGGTTTGAACCCCGTTTGGCTGACGTGGAGCAAACCGAATGGCCAAGAAAGCTTAGATCGCTACAGCAACCAGCTCATCGCTGTAGCGAGCCTTGAAAAATCCAGATTATATATATAGCCTTTCATCTCATTTTTACAGGATTGTATTATTATTATTATTATTATTATTATTATTATTATTATTATTATTATTATTATTATTATTATTATTATTATTATTACAGTTTGGTAATAGTTTTAGAATATAGTTTTAAACATATACTTCCAGAAAGAGAATAGGGCTAAAAAGAGGCATTCTTCATAGAGCAAAAGTGATATAAGTGTAGATTAACTAAGAATCTTTGAGAAATCAAGTCTTAGCTTTTGATCTTCATCTTTCTTTCCACTTTTGTATTGTTGTCATGACAATGAACAACTAACTTTCCTTGTTGGGATTGGAGGTACTTAATATAGCTTAGATGTAATCTTTTGATCTTGCAAATATATGATTCTAGCAACTTATGTGACATTGAAGTTATTCTTGCTCTTCATTCTTATGCCTGATTTAAATGCTATTGACAAATACTTTTGAATCTAGGTTTAGAATAATCTTCTATCAAAATAAGAAATTCTAGACATGGAATTGGGTTTTGATAATCACACAAAGTATCAGAACGTAAAGCTTTCGAATCGTTTGATAGATTGGGAAATCGTCAATTAAACGATACGATCAACCTCACGACGTCATTTGGACACGAATGATGTTGTTGAGTGATACATGATATTTTCTCTAAAAAGCTAGAATTCATGTGCATGATCATTAGAATATTTTCAATGCTAGATTGAGAAACTCCAATCTCAACGCTTTTTACGCCCTATTACTCTCCGTTTTTGTTAACGTTTTTAAAGTCGAATAGTTGATATCAAACAAATCATTAAACCCTTAACTTAAAATGATAATCGGTGTTGAACGGTTTATGATATCGCATTAGTCCCTGAGGAAACGATATAAAAATATACTTACTTTTGACTAACATCAAAATGGTGCCGTTGCCGGGTACTGGTGTTTAGATATTTTAAGCATCGCAACAATTTGTATTGTTTTGAGCATTTGTATATATCTTGTTAATACTTTTCGTTTCTTTTGTAAATTATAAAATTTTGTTTGCATTAACCCTCTTTGCTATACAAAGAAAATTTTCTTGTTAGTTACACTCGTTTCAGATTATCAACATAAACGAAATCATGGCTGATCATGATTATTTCAACTTCTATACTCCATTTGAGCATGAATCCTATCAACAATATCAACAATATCCTTCTGAAGATGAACAAATGTCAACAATGGAAAATATTTTGAATATGTTCATGCAACAATCCATGATCAACATGCAAAATACCAACCAAAGATTGAGAGCTTTATCAAGTCAATTGGAAATTTTGCAAGTTCAATTAAATTTTTCACCAAGAATCATGGATGTTCAGACCAACAATCAATCCACTTTTGAATTCGGAGAGATTGTTGAAGACGAGGTAGATGAAAGTGAGGAAGAGATAATGTTTGAAGGATGTGGTATAAGGAAATTAGTGGAAGAAATAGAGATACCACACAAAGTAGAATTTCCTCACGAGTGGTCAGATTCTGAAGAGGTCAAAACTGTTGATAGTGAAGAAGTAATGGATATAGAGAAAAAGGAACAGTTTCTTAACAAGGAAGAAACTTATGAAAAGAAGGGGATGGAGGTGAGCAAGGCAGAAATTGATTTTGTAAAAGATAGCATTTGTTCCTTGTTCATCAAACAGCAGTTAGGGAGGATATGGACTCCACATCACCTCTACTTCAAGTTCATGGAATTCCTCCCAAAGAAAAGGAATACAAAGGCTGATGTGTTGTCCATCTCATTTTGGCCACCCTAACGAAACAGGCGTCGAGCTAACGACGTAAAACAAGCGCTTGTTGGGAGGCAACCCAATTTTGTAAGTATTTATGCTTAATTATAATCCTCATAAAAGTTTTCACATGAAGGGATTGTGATACATTCCAATTTTCAAAAAAATTCTGTATTCTGTCATTTTCGCTATAGCGACCACTTCCGTCACTGTAGCGACGAGTTCAAAATTCAACTTCTGATACTCAGAGTCTGAAGATCAGAGTCTGAAGATCCTTCAGACTCTGCACTCGCTATAGCGACGGGTGGTTCGCTGTAGCGATGACAGTAAAACCTGTCAGTACCGATTTTCAATGCCACTAACTCCCATTAACTTCTTGTGATGAACTTATGTTTAATTATGCACTATTATTTATGTTCAATAATGTTGAATGAGCCATAGATTTGTGAATCACCAACAGATGCATGATAATGATAGAAATTGTTTGATGTGCGCAAAGCTAAGGTACTTGTTTCTTGCTTTTCTAGGTATGTACTTGAATTTAAATCGAGTGCTTTGCACAAAATTTATCTCATTCAGTTCTCCGTGATAACAAGCTTATTATGTGAACCACTTAGAACTAGCCTAAATGTGAGGAATCCTCAAGTGCTTTACATATATGCAGGAGACCGGCATTCATTGTTTCACTCGGTTGTTTTATGTTAAATCTGATAATTGTTTTGAACTGTATGAAAGCACAAAAAATGATCAAGGCATTCTTTTTGAAATTGAGAAGAAACACTTAACCACATAAAGCCTACCCAGTGAGAGAGTGAGTATTTGATAACCCCATTTGAGCCTAATGAATCAGAATCCTTAACTTTGAACTGTCAATATTCATAAGCACAATGCTTAGTGAATTTGCCCAAGTTTTTCAAAATCCAGTTCATAGTTAAATCACTATTGGATTCTGATATTCTTACCTTCATTTTGAACCCTAAACCATCATGTTTATTTGTCCCTTGCCAATGATAAGGGAGCATTCAATTAGGGTATTATTTTGAATAAGTTAAGGAGAAAAAGGGAGGTTTTGTATGTCAAGTAGTGGTGAAATCTGAAAATTGATCTTGACAACAAGAAAAAGAAAAAGAAAAAAGAAAGAAAAAGAAAAAGAAAAGATTAAAGAGAAAAATTCAATAAATCAAAAAAGCTGTCAAGATCAAAGTAGTACTTGTATATCACCAAGGGTTGATAATGAGATTTTGGAGGAAGTTGTGTAAATAGAAAGAATGTTCCTCTATGCTTGGCCATTTGAATTCAATTTTTCCCACATATGTCATTTCTTTTGGAAACCAAGCCAAGTTACAACCCTCAAAGACCTTTTGATCTATGCTTTTGTGCTTTTTGAGATGATATTTGGATGGACACATAACTTAATCAGGATGTAAGCAGATTTGCCGGATGTGTGTTCAAAATCCTCACTTAATGATTTCAATTTGTTTCATTTACTTTCAAAGAAGTGTGTTAGGTGTGGTTCATTGTTAATTATGTTATTGACTTGCATTGTGTGATTTGAATTTTGTGTTTAGGACTTATGTCACATTCATAGTATATATCTGGATTAATGAGAAACTTCATACTTGCCCGCGCAATCCACTTTTGAATTATGCGATCTGTAAACTTTTTATTTCTTTGCTTGTATTGTACTTGAGTCCTAGGTTTGTAAACATTTCCTTTTTTGAGTTCTTTGTTTGAGGACAAACAAAGATTTAAGTTGGGGAGAGTGATAAGTGCCAGAAATTAGTTCATATATATATATTTAATTTAAGCACTTTATGTTACTTGTTTTGCAAGTAATCATAGGAAAAGCTCAGAATCACTGATCAAATGCCAAATTATGCTTTTACTTCTTACCCCATCCATTTGTGCAGGAAAATGCAAGCCAGGACATGATTTGAGAAAAGAAACATGAAGAAATGTAAAGGCTGGCTCGCTACAGCGGAGGATTGGTCGCTACAGCGCGCCTAGGCAGGGAGAAATCAAGTTTCCATCGCTGCAGCGATGGAGCTGGTCGCTATAGCGACAAAAGGCGGTTTGAATCCCATTTGGCTGACGTGGAGCAAACCCAATGGCCAAGAAAGCTTAGATCGCTACAGCAACCAGCTCATCGCTGTAGCGAGCCTTGAAAAATCTAGATTATATATATAGCCTTTCAGCTCATTTTTACAGGATTGTATTATTATTATTACAGTTTGGTAATAGTTTTAGGATATAGTTTTAAACATATACTTCCAGAAAGAGAATAGGGCTAAAAAGAGGCATTCTTCATAGAGCAAAAGTTATCTAAGTGTAGATTAACTAAGAATCTGTGAGAAATCAAGTCTTAGCTTTTGATCTTCATCTTTCTTTCCACTTTTGTATTGTTGTCATGACGATGAACAACTAACTTTCCTTGTTGGGATTGGAGGTACTTAATATAGCTTAGATGTAATCTTTTGATCTTGCAAATATATGATTCTAGCAACTTATGTGATGTTGAAGTTATTCTTGCTTTTCATTCTTATGCTTGATTTAAATGTTATTGGCAAATACTTTTGAATCTAGGTTTAGAATAATCTTCTATCAAAATAAGAAATTCTAGACATGGAATTGGGTTTTGATAATCACACAAAGTATCAGAACGTAAAGCTTTCGAATCGTTTAATAGATTTGGAAATCGTCGATTAAACGATACGATCGACCTCACGACGTCATTTGGACACGAATGATGTTGTTGAGTGATACGTGATAATTTCTCTAAAAAGCTAGAATTCATATGCATGATCATTAGAATATTTTCAATGCTAGATTGAGAAACTCCAATCTCAACGCTTTTTACGCCCTATTACTCTCCGTTTTTATTAACGTGTTAAAAGTCGAATAGTTGATAGCAAACAAATCATTAAACCCTTAACTTAAAATGATAATCGGTGTTGAACGGTTTATGATATAAAATTAGTCCCTGAGGAAACGATATAAAAATATACTTACTTTTGACTAACATCATTCGGCAATATCCCGAACAGCTGACATTTATCTTTGTTCTTTGTCGTCAGTGGCAGTTCGGCAATATCCCGAACAGCTGACATTTATCTTTGTTCCTTGTCGTCAGTGGCAGTTCGGCAATATCCCGAACAGTTGACATTTACCTCTACTTCATTTTGTCGTCAGTGGCAGTTCGGCAATATCCCAAACAGCTGACATTTATCTTTGTTCCTTGTTGTCAGTGGCAGTTCGGCAATATCCCGAACAGCTGACATTTATCTTTGTTCCTTGTCAAGTGGCAGTTCGGCAATATCCCGAACAGCTGACATTTATCTTTGTTCTTTGTCGTCAGTGGCAGTTCGGCAATATCCCGAACAGCTGACATTTATTTTTGTTCCTTGTCGTCAGTGGCAGTTCGACAATATCCTGAACAGCTGACATTTATCTTTATTCCTTGTCGTCAGTAGCTAGTTCGGTCACATCTCGAGCAGCTGAAATTTATCTTTTTATTCTGTCGTCAGTGGCTAGTTCGGTTACAACCCGAACAGCTGGCATTTACCTTTACCATCACTTTGTTGTCAGTGGCTAGTTCGGTTACATCCCGGACAGCTGGCAAGTTACTTTTATTTCCGTCTTTACCTCAAGTGGCAAGCTCTACAAACGGGCAGCTTGTGGTCGGTGTCCTTTCCCATATCATACTTCCTTTTTCAGCTATCAATATGATAGTAGACAATCCCTTCCCCAGTGAAACTATATTATCCCCCAGTGGAGTCGGATCCCTTTCTTTATCGAACTCGGGTATCCTTTTGCTTTGTTTTGTCCCCAGTCAGGTCATCTACGCCGTCTTGCATTCACATTTGCATCACGAGCATTTCACATTTTCTTAGGTCCAAAATTGGCGTTCTCTGTATTTAAGTCCCTTCGGCCCGCCGAATCAAAGATTTTATATTCAAATCTCTGGACGAAGAAACTTAAATATGGGCATCTGTCATACCCCAATTTTTGACCTAAAATTTCTTTTTTTACTCGTCTTTTGGTTCGGAATTTTTCGTTGTTTCAGACGAAATTTCGGGAGAGAGGTATTTTAAAATACCTCATTTAGGGTTCCGAAAGCGACTTTTTTTCAATTTTATTATTATTTTATTTTACTTTAGTTTTTTTTATCTTTTTTCTTTTTTAATTATTTAATTTTTGGATTTTTTCTATATTTATTTTATTTTTCATTTATTCTGTTTTGTTTTGATTTTTATTCTTAATGGTTATTTTCTGGTCTTTATTGCTAATCAAATCTGTCCAAACTCCAAAGTTAGAAGTCAAGGTCAACTGTTTGGTTTAATGACTTTGATATATGTGATTTAATGGTTTTAATCCCATTTGATGGGGATTTAATCCTTGTCTCCTTATTGTCAAAAGTCCACCACAATGTGTATATAAAAGTACACGCTCCAGTAACCAAAAAAAAAAAGAAAAAAAATTCAGTCAGCAACCAAAGAAAAAGCCAATTGCCATCAGTCCAAGATCATCAAAAACCCAGAATCACAAAACCAAAAACCAAAAACCAAATCAATCCACAAACATCACAATCACAAACTGAAGGTGAGAAAAACACACAAGAAGGGGGGGTTGAATTGTGTGTTCTCCAAAAACTTGGTTTCTTTCTTTTCAAAACTTAAGACTAGTTCAAAAACAAGTTCTGAACTATGATCAAAGAGTATTGCAGCGGATTCAAAATGAAAAGAGAGAGGGAAGGAGAGACACACAAAGATTTATACTGGTTCCTTCCAAATGTTGGAAGTAGTCCAGTCCCCTTGTTTTCCAACAAGAGATTTCCACTATAATCAGATGATTACAATTGCTCAACCACTAAGGAAGAGACTTCTAGTTGCTCAACCACAAAGGAAGAGGCTTCCAATTGCTCAACCACAAAGGAAGAGGCTTCCAATTGCTCAACCACAAAGGAAGAGGCTTCTAATGCTCAAGACACTAAGTCAAGAGGCTTCCCAATGCTCAGACACAAAGTACTGAGACTTCCTTACTCAGACCACAAAGGAATGAGGTTACAGCTTGCTCGAAACACTAAGTAATGAGACTTACAATGCTTAGTACGCAGACTAAGACTTAGACCAAACTGATTTACAAAGAAGGTAAGTTTGGGTTGAACACTTGATAAAATATCAGAGGTGTTCTCTTAATACAACACAGGTTAAGACTCTTAACCTTAAGAAATTCTAAGTTACAAAGACTAAAAGAATTTCTAAGAGTTTTGTGAACTTATGAGTTTTGACAGCAAAAACAGAGCACAGGTTCAGCAGTTTTGTTTCAAGAGTCTTGGACAATTTCTTCTTCAATTCTTCTACCTTTTATAGAGGAAATTAGAGCTGTTGAAGACTTGCAAAAATTAAGCAAAGAGCCATTGCAAATTGAGAGCTAGGATAGCTGCAATTGTGTGCTGAACTTTTGCAGAAAACAGAGCAGCAGCCATTTTTGAATTTGCTTTCCTTAAAAGCTGGGGAATGTTTGAGTTAGGGAGACAACTGTTCCATTGAGTTGTTCTGACATATCCAGGCATTAAATGCGCACAGTAACAGTTGCTTTTCTTGCCACATCAGACTTTAGAAGCTTCTGCATGAACAGTACATCAGAAGCTCTCTTCAGGAGCACTGTTCATCAGAAGCACTTCTTCTTCAGACTCAGACTCAGACTTCAGAAGCAGGTCTTCAGACGTTGACTTTTGTTGACTTCCTTCAGACTCAGACTTCAGAAGTTGTCTTCAGACACAGGCTTCAGACTCCCCTTCAGAAGCACTCTTCAGACCCAATTTTCTTCCAGCTTTGCAATATTGCTTCTAAGCTTTCCTTTCTTGCTCTAAGCTTGTTCTTCCATAACCATTATCAATTACCAATCATTAAACACGTGGTTCTGAAATCACTTGAACAAAGCATTAGCAAATAACCAATTTTCTATCTAACACTTTTGTTATCATCAAAACCACAAAGAGAGATATGTTTATACATAAAGTTTCAACAATCTCCCCCTTAATTCAGAAGAGAGTTGTTTAACACATTTTGTTCCAACAATCTCCCCCTTTTTGATGATGACAAACACAAGTATTAAACAGAAAATTGTTGTTAACTTAATTAACAAGTTAACTGCAGGGTGTGAGGTTTGTAAGCTCCCCCTGAGTCTGATCCAAGTTAATTAAGTTCATTTTAAATCACAAATGTGAAAATTTCAGAATTGTTGTTAAGTTTAATTAACAAGCTGACTTCAGGAGAGGTTTGTAAGCTCCCTCTAGGTCTGACAATCCTCAAGGTTAGGTTTGTAAGCTCCCCTTGATTCTTATCCAAGTTAATTTAAACTCAATTTAAAACAATTAAGTGAAATTATCACTCAGAATTATAAATAACTTGCTGACTTCAGGTTCAGAGGTTTGTAAGCTCTCCCCCTAAGTCTGATAATTCACAGGATGAGTTTTGTAAGTTCCCTGAGTCTTATCCAAGTTATTTTAAATTCATTTTAACTCACTAAGAGTTATTTATATCTCACAAAAAATTAAATTCAGAGGCTAAGAGTTAGAATCAGTTCTCATAAGTTAATTTCATTCAGAACTTAACTTATGTTCAGAGCCTCAGGTCTTAATGCCTTTTACTCCATTTTCATAAGCAAATTACTGACACAATTTAACTTATATTTTGAGCTCAGGAGCTTTAATACTTGTTTTACATTTTCTCCCCCTTTTGTCATCAACAAAAAGTTTTAAAACATGTGACATCTCTCCCCCTTTTCTCCCCTTTTTAAGAGAGGTTGAAAACATTTCTCCCCCTTTCAAAAAGTTTCAGAATTTTGAGAGAGTTTAAAAAAAAACATGTGAGATATTTATGCAATTATATAGATAATCAAGCAGCAAAGATGAGCATCAGAGCATACTTGATTTTCAATGAGTATATGACATTGCATTGAAAATAGAATGTTGTTCAGAAGCAGAAAAAGATAGTTCAGAGCTTCTGATCAGAGCATTCTTTTGTTCAGACATAGATGTTCAGTATATTTTATTCAGTATCAGAGCAAGCCTGAATCATTTTAAACAAAATTGTTCAGTTCATATACCAACTGAGAGGTTATATCAGAGCCAGATACTAAAATTTCTGCTAATAGCAAGATGTAGCATTGGTTCAGTGTGGACTCAAAGGTTCAAGTGCTGCTGAATTCTTTCAGACCAACTGATACCAAGTTTAAAATAAGTTCTAAAAACCTGAACATGTCTGATACACTTTGGGCATTTAAAAAATGTGTCTGTGTTAAAACATTTTAAAACAGACTGATACCAACTGAATTTGTTTGTTAAACAATTTTTAGCATTGGATACCAAACAGAAAATCACATTTTTATATTGATGACTTTGGGAGGGATAAAGTATAAACTTTCAAAGCTTTAATCATCATTGCCCAGGGTTATACTTATCAGATTCTGACCAAACATTAGATTCCTATCAGATTCAGAAGTCAGAAAATCCATGTTCTGATCCTTCAGACTCTGAAGTTTTTCAGGCTTAACTTGCTTCAGATTCTCAGAAAATGAGTGTCTGATAAGTCTTAGCTTATGATAAACTCAGAATCAAGGTTTTCATTCAGATTCAAGCACATTTTCAAGAGATACAGTGCATGTTCAGATTCTTTTTAATAAAATTGAATCTTTCTTCTGTTAGGGGTTTTGTGAATATGTGAGCCCATTGATGATCAGTATCAATGAACTGAATATCTAAAACACCCTTCTGAACATAATCTCTTATAAAATGATGTTTTATTTCTATGTGCTTGGCTCTAGAATGCAGAATTGGATTTTTAGACAGACATATTGCAGTAGTGTTATCACAATAAATTGGAATGTTATCTGCATGAATCTGATAATCCTCTAATTGATGTTTCATCCAGAGCAGTTGTGTGCAACAACTTGCAGCTGAGATGTATTCTGCTTCTGTTGTTGACAAAGCAATGGTTGCTTGTCTCTTGCTGGCCTAGGATATCAGATTTTCACCAAGAAACTGACAGTTTCCACTGGTGGACTTTCTTTCAATCCTGTCCCCAGCATAGTCAGCATCATAGAATCCAACTAGCTTATAATTCAAGGATTTCTTATACAGAAGTCCCAAATTAGTTGTTCCTTTCAGATACCTAAAGATTCTCTTGACAGCAGTCATATGAGATTTTCTAGGATCTGACTGGAATCTAGCACACAGACATACATTAAATAAAATATCTGGCCTAGAAGCAGTTAAGTATAAAAGAGAACCTATCATACCTCTGTACAGCTTCTGATCTACTTTAGAGCCATTGTCCTCTTTGCTTAAGGTGCAGGTAGGATGCATTGATGTTGTCATCAGCTTGCAATCATCCAGCTGGAACTTCTTCAGAAGCTCCTTAGTGTATTTGGACTGATGAACATAGACACCATCTTTGCATTGGTTGATTTGAATTCCCAAAAAGAATTTCAGCTCACCCATCATGCTCATTTCAAATTCATCCTGCATTAACTTTGAAAACTCTTTGCAAAGGGAGGCATCAGTAAAACCAAATATGATATCATCAACATATATTTGCACAATTAAGATTTCTTTCTTAACAGTTTTCCTAAAGAGTGTATTATCAACTTGACCTCTTACAAAACCATTTTTAATCAAGAAATTGCTTAGTCTTTCATACCAAGCTCTGGGAGCTTGTTTTAGACCATACAAAGATTTTTTAAGTTTAAAAACAAAGTCTGGATTTTTAACATCTTCAAAACCAGGAGGTTGTTTAACATACACTTCTTCAGAAATTACACCATTTAAGAAAGCACTCTTAACATCCATTTGGTACAAGATGATATCATGATTAACAGCATAAGAAAGAAGTAACCTGATTGCTTCCAGTCTTGCAACTGGAGCAAAAGTCTCAGTGTAATCAATTCCTTCTTGCTGGTTGTACCCTTGAGCTACCAATCTAGCATTGTTTCTGATCACTTCTCCTTGTTCATTGAGCTTGTTTCTGAACACCCATTTTGTTCCAATGATGTTCTTATGATCAGGTCTTGCAACTAGATCCCAGACATCATTCCTTTGAAACTGGTTCAGTTCTTCCTGCATTGCTACAATCCAGCCATCATCAGCAAGAGCTTCATCAGCAGTTGTGGGTTCAATCATGGATAACAGGCCAAGCATAGACTCATTCTGACTGAATGTTGATCTTGTCTTCCTTGGACTGTTCTTGTTTCCAATGATCAACTCCTCAGGGTGTGAAGACTTGTACTTGAATGAGGTTCTGGGTGGATTAGCTTCTGATGACCCATCAGGGATGTGTTCAGAACCATGCTGGTCTTGATTTGCTTCAGGAGTAGTGTTAGTATCAGAGAGTTTCTCAGATTCTTCATTGTTTTCAGCTTCTGAACCTTCTTCAGACTCTGAACTGGGTTCAGCTTCTGAAGGTTCTTCTGAGATTCTGACATCTGCAAAACTCTCAACCAGCTCTGGTATTTCATTACCAGGCTTCTTATCATCAAACCTAATGTGTATAGCTTTTTCAACAACATGTGTTTCAGAATTATACACCCTTTATGCTTTAGATCTCTCTGAGTAGCCTAAAAAGGTACCCTTTTGAGCCTTAACATCAAATTTCTTTAGGTAGATCTTATTGATTAGTATGTAACATGTACAACCAAACTGATGAAAATAAGAAATACTTGGCTTTCTTCCTTTAAACAGTTCATATGCTGTTTTATTCAGAATAGGTCTGATATAGATCCTGTTCTGAATATAACATGCTGTGTTTACAGCTTCTGCCCAAAAGTACTTAGCAATTTTGGATTCATGGATCATGGTTCTGGCCATTTCTTGTAAAGACCTGTTCTTTCTCTCTACAACTCCATTTTGTTGTGGAGTTCTAGGAGATGAGAACTCATGGAGAATTCCATGATCTTCACAAAAATTTTCAAATGGTTCATTTTCAAATTCCCCACCATGATCACTTCTGATTTTTAAAATTTTCAAATCAGTTTCATTTTGTACTTGTTTGCAGAATTTGAAAAACACATCATATGTTTCATTTTTGGTTCTAAGGAATTTAACCCAAGTCCACCTACTATAATCATCAACAATTACAAGTCTATACTTCTTCCCATTGATTGAAGCTGTTCCAACAGGACCAAACAAATCAATGTGAAGGAGTTCTAAAGGTTTTGAGGTGGAAACAATGTTCTTATATTTAAAAGAAGTTTTAGAAAATTTTCCAATTTGGCATGCTGAGCATAGTGCATCTGAGTGATAATCAATCTGAGGTAGGCCTCTAACCAGCTGTAACTTGCTAAGCTTAGAGATGAGTCTCAAGTTAGCATGTCCCAGCCTTTTGTGCCAAACCCATTTCTCATCACTCACAGACAGAAGGCAAACAACCTTCTGCTGAACCAATTCAGAAAAGTTTATCTTATAAACATTGTTTTTCCTACTTCCTTTGTACACTATAGACTTATTTTCATTGTTGATTACAGTGCAAGTGTTCTTATTAAACAAGACTTCATAATTACTATCACATAATTGACTTAAGCTAAGTAAATTATGTCTAAGTCCATCTACCAGCCAAACATTATCAATGTACAGGGAAGAATTACCTATCTTACCAGTACCAATGATCTTTCCTTTCTGACTTCCTCCAAACCCCACAGTTCCTCCCTCTTTCAGAGTCAGGGTTTGGAACATAGACTTGTCCCCTGTCATATGATGCGAGCATCCACTGTCCAGGTACCAGGACCTTTCCTTTTCTTTGGATGACAAGCATATCTGGAATTGAAATGATCTCAGACTTAGGTACCCAGATTTTCATGGGTCCTTTGGGGTTAGTCCTGAAAGGTTTTGGCTTTATCTTCTTGTGTCTGAAGTTGTGATATTCAGACTTGTTCTGATACTTTGGATATGAATCCTTGTATCTTGAATAAGTTTGAGTTTTAGAACCTGAGTTCTTCAGAACCTGAGTTCTCAAGGGTTTGGACTCAGATTTCTTCAGAACCTGAGACCTGAAAGTATTTGGTTCTGATTTGTTTTGAGTCTAAACCATTGAGTACTTTGGTTCTGGTTTCTTCAGAACTCTAATTTTGTTTGCTTCAGACACAAGGCAAGCTTCAGTTTTACCTTTCTTAAAACAATTAGAAGCAGAAAACTGATTGGTTTGCTTTTGCTTGCTTTGCATAACATTCTGAGATTGAAAATGTTTTGTATTGACTGGTTTAATAGATTTTGAAGTTTTAATAAACCCAGTCTTTGAAAAATTTGAATTTGAATTATTCAGATTCTGAGACTTACTAGTTCCAGGTTCTGAACTTTTCAGACTCTGAACATTTTCAGGTTTAGAGTCTGATTTTCTCTTACTCTTAGGCTTAGGACCTTTTGGCTTAGATTTAGGCAAGGTTTTAACATCTGCCTTTGTCTTACCCTTAGGTTCAGAAGCTTTAGAGTCTGAGCTGTTCAGAACTTCAGACTCAGTCTCAGTTTCTGACATTTTCAATTTCTCAGAGTTATCAGAAGCAGGCACAAAGCATATACCATTGCCTTTTAAAATATTTCTAGAACAGGAAGGTGAGTTTGATTCATTTGAAGGTTTGAATGAACCATAGCCAATGCCTTCACCTTTGTTTCTGACCATACTATAAAGCATAGAGGCAATTTTAGTTCTATTGATTCCAGTTAAAATGAAATCCTGAAGAGCTATTTCATGCTCATTAGGAATCTCTTCAGATTTCTTATGAGCCTCATTTCTGAGTTCTTGAACTTCTTCATCAAACTCATTTATTTGATTCTGAAGTTTAAGATTTTCCTCAGACAGCAAGTTAGTTTTATTTTTCAAAAACTTAATTTCTCCTAACTTGTTTTTTAGATGACTCATAAGATCATTAACTGTTTCAATTAATTCAGATCTAGTGAGTTCAGAATATACCTCATCTTCTTCATCTGAATCTGAACAGGATTCTGCATCAGAAAATGCAGTTGCCATCAAAGCTAAGTTTGCTTCCTCTTCATCAGATTCAGACTCATTGTCCAGATCATCCCATGTTGCCATGAGACTCTTTTTTAGCTTGTTTCTGAAACTGCTGGACTTTGAGCTGGACTTCTTTGTTTTCTCCTTAGACTTTTCCTTCTGAAGATCAGGACAGTCAGCAATAAAATGCCCAGGCTTCTTGCAGTTGTAACAGCCTTTCTGATCTTCCCTCTTAAAACCAGATCCTCTAGAGTTACTGCTTCTGTTAGAGAATTTTTTTCTTTCTATTCATTAGATACTGAATTCTTTTAGAAAGCATTGCAAGCTCATCAGCATCTGAATCTTCATCAGAATTTCCCTCAGGAAATTCTTCATCAGATTCAATAGCTTTCAAAGCTTTAGCAGTCTTTCTTTTAGATTTCAAAGCTAATGATTTTGGTTCTCTAGCAGACTCATCCTCATTGAGTCCCAGTTCATGCACCTTGAGGGAGCTTATAAGATCCTCAATACTTAAAGTATTCAGATCCTTAGCTTCCTCAATAGCAGTCACTTTAGGTCTCCATTTAGATGGCAGACTTCTAAGGATTTTGTTCGCATGATCAGCTGTGGTATAACTCTTCTTTAGAATCTGAAGTCCAGAAACCAGAGTCTGAAATCTTGAGAACATTGTCTCAATATTTTCATCCTCTTTCATTCTGAACAATTCATATTGCTGAACAAGGATGTTAGCCTTAGCCTCTCTAACCTTTTTATTACCTTCATAGTTAGAGCAGAGGGATGTGAAGATGGCCTTTGCTGTGGACTTGTCACTCAGCTTCTGGTACTCAAAGTGAGGTAGAGAATCCACAATGATTCCTCTCACATTGTGATGCTTTCTATATATATTTCTTTCTGCATCACATAAAGCTCTTCTGTTGACAGCAACACCTTCTTCATCAACTGGTATTGAGATTCCATCTTCAATGATATCCCAAAGTGAGTCATCAATACCAATTATATGACTGTACATTTTGCTCTTCCACCATGAGAACTTTTCTGGATCACCAGTAAACATTGGGGGTTTATTGTGTGATCGAGATTTTCTGTCATCTGTACCATAGTCATATGATACATTTCTTTGATTTCTGGGAGAGGGTGGAGGGGAACTACTAGTTGAGGCCATGTTTTTCTCAAGATCTTACTGACACACTGTTAAGTGTTAATATCAGAACCGGAGCTCTGATACCAACTGAAGGTGAGAAAAACACACAAGAAGGGGGGGTTGAATTGTGTGTTCTCCAAAAACTTGGTTTCTTTCTTTCCAAAACTTAAGACTTGTTCAAAAACAAGTTCTGAACTATGATCAAAGAGTATTGCAGCGGATTCAAAATGAAAAGAGAGAGGGAAGGAGAGACACACAAAGATTTATACTGGTTCCTTCCAAATGTTGGAAGTAGTCCAGTCCCCTTGTTTTCCAACAAGAGATTTCCACTATAATCAGATGATTACAATTGCTCAACCACTAAGGAAGAGACTTCCAGTTGCTCAACCACAAAGGAAGAGGCTTCCAATTACTCAACCACAAAGGAAGAGGCTTCCAATTGCTCAACCACAAAGGAAGAGGCTTCTAATGCTCAAGACACTAAGTCAAGAGGCTTCCCAATGCTCAGACACAAAGTACTGAGACTTCCTTACTCAGACCACAAAGGAATGAGGTTACAGCTTGCTCAAAACACTAAGTAATGAGACTTACAATGCTTAGTACGCAGACTAAGACTTAGACCAAACTGATTTACAAAGAAGGTAAGTTTGGGCTGAACACTTGATAAAATATCAGAGGTGTTCTCTTAATACAACACAGGTTAAGACTCTTAACCTTAAGAAATTCTAAGTTACAAAGACTAAAAGAATTTCTAAGAGTTTTGTGAACTTATGAGTTTTGACAGCAAAAACAAAGCACAGGTTCAGCAGTTTTGTTTCAAGAGTCTTGGACAATTTCTTCTTCAATTCTTCTACCTTTTATAGAGGAAATTAGAGCTGTTGAAGACTCGCAGAAATTAAGCAAAGAGTCGTTGCAAATTGAGAGCTAGGATAGCTGCAATTGTGTGCTGAACTTTTGCAGAAAACAGAGCAGCATCCATTTTTGAATTTGCTTTCCTTAAAAGCTGGGGAATGTTTGAGTTAGGGAGACAACTGTTCCATTGAGTTGTTCTGACATATCCAGGCATTACACGCGCACAGTAACAGTTGCTTTTCTTGCCACATCAGACTTCAGAAGCTTCTGCGTGAACAGTACATCAGAAGTTCTCTTCAGGAGCACTTTTCATCAGAAGCACTTCTTCAGACTCAGACTCAGACTTCAGAAGCAGGTCTTCAGACGTTGACTTTTGTTGACTTCCTTCAGACTCAGACTTCAGAAGTTGTCTTCAGACGCAGGCTTCAGACTCCCCTTCAGAAGCACTCTTCAGACCCAGTTTTCTTCCAGCTTTGCAATATTGCTTCTAAGCTTTCCTTTCTTGCTCTAAGCTTGTTCTTCCATAACCATTATCAATTACCAATCATTAAACACGTGGTTCTGAAATCACTTGAACAAAGCATTAGCAAATAACCAATTTTCTATCTAACACTTTTGTTATCATCAAAACCACAAAGAGAGATATGTTTATACATAAAGTTTCAACAATCTCCCCCTTAATTCAGAAGAGAGTTGTTTAACACATTTTGTTCCAACACAAACAACACCAACAAACCATCACAATCACAAACAACACCAAACCACAATCACAATCACAAATAACATCAAGCCAATCACAAACAACACCAACAACATCACAACACGGCCAAGCCACCACAAACACGGCTTAGCCATCACAAACACAAAGCAAAACCGGTTCACAAACTCACCTTCCCCCCAAAACCGAACCTCACAAACTCACCCTCACCCAAAAATAACAGACTGTACCAAAACCACCAGCCAAACCAAAAAAACAAAAGGTAGTATTTGTTTTCTAAAAAAAGGTAGTATTTTTTTATTTTAGCATTTTATTTACTCATTTTTAACAATCATCTCATGCATCTTTATTTTTGGTCGTGTTAGTTTTATCCGTCATTTATTTTCCTTTTATTGCATAGCTTTAGAATGTATCTAGGACCAATGTAAATTATAAATGAGAAGAATCATGCATGTGTCTTTTATTTTATTTATTTACTTCGCTTTACAAAAAAAAAGCAAAAAATATTAGGTTAGTTTAATTTCAAAAGGGTTTCGTGGTGATCCAACGTCACCACGGAAGTTCCTCGCGTTTAGTTTTTTTGTTATGTTTTAGGTCATAGTTATTTATTATCAAAAAGAAACAAAAACTTGCAAATAATAAAAAAAAACTCAAAAAAAATCTTTTCTTAAACAAACCTTGATTCTCAATCAAGTGGCCCTTTTTCTTCTTTTATTTTCTTAAATAACCATTAATCCATTTTAATAACATTTAAATCATTTTCAAAAAAATAAAAAATGCAAACAAATCTTATTTCTGCCACTTGGCCTTATTTTATCTTTAAAATCTTTTCAAAACTAATAAAAAATACAAAAACAAATCAAACGGCATTTTTACCCCGAACTACGAGGTTTTGATCCCTCACGGGTACGTAGGCAAAGGACCTTGTCCTTCCAAATCATAAAAAAATAAAAAAAAACATTTTTTTCTCACTACTATAATTCCTTCTTTTGTTTAAAAAAAATATAAGCAAGTTATAGCCAAAATAAATAAATAAAATCAAGAGGTTCTCGTAGAATACTACAAACGTTTAGGGTGCTAACACCTTCTCTAAATGTAACTAACCCCCGAACCCTAAATCTTTAAAAAATGTGGTAATTTAGAACTTTTTCCCCTTTTCTTTTGAAAAATTAAAAGTTCAGTCGTGAAATAAAATTAGTGAGTCAACGCTAATCAATAGTTTGATCTCCGAAAATCACTGCGATATTTGTCTGTCCAAATAACTTGCTTAATCCATAATTAAGTCTCTTAACTGTTTGGATATTAAAATCTCATCTAGTTCGAGTGTGCAAGTCCTTTGATTCTTACACACTCTATCCTTGCTGTCATTTCTCAAGCTTCGGTTCCCGTTAAGGTTCCAAATCATTCCTTAGAGCATTCCATAATTCCTTATGTCTCCTCGGACGAGACACCTCTCAATGACGTGTCCAACTGTGTTAAGGTACTTCACCTTATTCTTAAATATCTCTAATATTCCTGAAACTCTGCCATTAACAGGCTCTGTTACTTTACGGTTTGATGACCACCATTTGACATTGAATACTTCTTCGCCAATTCCTGTCTTATAAATATGACATCTTAAACACCGCTCTTCGTACCCTTCATTCCTCCTTGGTCCCATTCAGCTCACAGACATTTGTCCTAACTGTCATATACTAGATTGAGTTGATCAAGCTCAACTAGATGTGACCTTTAGAACAATATCTGGAACTCAATGGTCCCACTTCATTTTATTGAATCTTTAATGACCCATGGCCCGGTCTGAATCGACCTGCTCTGATACCAATTGTAACACTCATACTAATTTAATCTAGAATATTAGCATGTGCGTTTACTGATACTGGATACATCAATTTTTTTCAATAATAATATACAATAACCGAATGAATACAGATTTGCTCGTTTATACAATAATCAAGTACCACTAAAATACTTATACAAAGTCTGATAAACTCCTGAGCTGGTACATGACGAGCAACTGCACTCCATCCAGCGTCTTCCTAAAGAACTTCACGAACCTCTTGCTTACCTGTAAACCTGCACCAGAAGGATTAGGATGAGACATAATGTCTCAGTGAGCTCCACCCCAACCTACTGTTGGAAACCACGGGGAACCTAGGGTCGCCATGCCTACCCTCTTGGCAATCTTGGGGATACCTATGATCGCCAAACCTTAAACTCTTCCCATAAGGGATTAAACCTGCATGTTCCTGCTATCCTGTGTAGTCGTGAAAACTAGACTACTTCCTGTTAACTTAGTGATCAAGGGGAAATCTAGGATCACAGCATATCGCTTTCATATTCATAACATATTCATAATCTCATACTTAGTGATCTAGGGACATCCTATGATCACTTTCTGATAACTGTTATCTGATGACTAATTTGTCATAATCTCATGTAATAAATACATATACATCTTGCTTAACATAAAGTTAGAAAGTTAGCGTTGAACATACAATTACTTATCTTGGTTCATTTTATGGAGTGCATCCGGGTGGAGTAACCCCGAAGTACATCTCTCATCATACCGGTTAAATTCCTATCATATCAGGCTAACACTGGACAACTCTTATCGTTGTGTGGACAACTCTCTCGAAGAAGTCCCATCCGGCATAATCCGGAGTCTGCTGAACACAACTTAACTTGCATGTGGACAACCCTCTCGGAGAAGTCCCATCCGTCATAATCCGGAGTCTGCTGAACATGCTTAACCTTACATGTGGACAACCCTATCGGAGAAGTCCCATCCGGCATAATCTGGAGCTTGCTGGACATGTTTAATCTTTAACATACGTGTGGATAACCCTCTCGGAGAAGTCCCATCCGGCATAATCCGGAGCCTACTGGACACGTTAACATAATCTTATAAACTTACATGTGGATAGCCCTTTCGGAGAAATCCCATCCGGCATAATCCGGAGTCTGCTGAACACGTATAATCTTTATAATATAATTCTCAACTTTTCGTATGTATATCTGATACATCATTCTAAACATATGCATATCTGATGCATTCATCACATAATTAATCATGTGATACTTAACCTATAATATAAGGTTCTAAGCTTATCATTCTCATAAGTCACTTAATCATTGTTGGGAAACTGAACCCCTTAAGCTTATCTGAAGCTTTGAATGTTGAAACATTCCTTGTACTTTCGTACACTTAATTGAGTACATTCATCTTGCTATCCTAACATAGGATCTAGACATATCGTTAACATATGTCATACTTATGGGCTTACTATCCCATCTGTAATAACTTCCTGTTTCTCTTACCTGAGAATATGTGGATAAGTTACCCAACACTCTGTATGATACATATCTTTATCCTAGATTAATCCTTGAAAATTCATGAGTATCTCTATCCCAAAGCATAACAAGGATCATTGTATGTTACAATTATTTATTTAGAAAAAGCCATTCTGGATCACTTTGCTTTGCGACCCTTAACTCCGCTGTGCGAACCTGCGTCTGATCCTTCAGACTCTGAACATTCAGAGTCTGAACCTTCAGAACCTGATATACCTGAGTCTGAAGCTTCGCAAAGCGTCCAAGGACTTTGCTCTGCGAACTCAGCTTCTGATAACTTTGCAAAACGAAGTCTAAGCGATGGCTAGGCGAAGATAGGCAGTAGCAAAACTCTGCTACTTCGCAGAGCAAACTCCTGGTCGCTCTGCGACCGTAGCAGAACTTTGAATTTCAAGACAAGTTTCATCTTTAAATAATCTTGGTACCTAACTGCCCAGTGATCTTTAAAAACATGCCAGAGATTTCATTTAAGCTATAAAACATATAGGGATCAAGGATTAAACATGGATTAGGCATATGTATCAAAAAGGGGAAAAACTATCTTTTTCCTAAACCTTAGCAATTTGTTGTGAAACTCACATAATAATAACCCAAAAGGGAAAAATTGCTACTCTAAGGAACCCACCTGAATCATTGCTGGTCTTGCCAAGCTTCCTTTACCAAAACCCTAGCTTGGTCTTACTCTTTTCTTAAGCTTCCACTTACTTCAAACTTTCCCAAAACTTGCTTGCTTTCAATTCAAGAAATCAGGGAAGTAAGCTGGTGGATCAAAGCTGCTGCTGGTGCAAACCGAATTCTAGAGAGAGAGGGAGAGAAAATATGAACTTAGTGAGAGAAGGAAATGGTAATAATGAAGAAATATTCAATCTTATCCCTATTAATACCCCTTCCTCTCAAAATTACCATTTTGTCCCTACTCACTCATAATTCCTCTGTTACTGATAAAAGTTGCGCCTACGCGGGATATTACAAGTATACACAATATCGTTATGTATTCGACTATTAGTAGCGCTACTAAGCAAAAAGATGGATTACTAATCATGAAATTGAATATGTGAACGTTATACCTGAACGTGCAAAAGATGGAGTATTATCAACATTATCGTAGTTGGATGTATGACAGAACGTTTCCGGAAAGAAGAAGATTAAAATCCCAGTTTGTGGATGTATTACTTGGTCTGTAATATTTGAGGAAGTTTCTTATACTTCTCGGTATAATTTCTTGGTGTGTAATATTGTTCCGTACAATTTTAATTTCATTGCTGCTAGAACTAATAATTTATGTGTGCTATTACTTTAAATTGTATTTTTAACTACTTTTTTAAAACAATTAATTAAAAAACAATTTACAAATGTTTTTTAAAATAATTTTAAATGATTTTTAATTTTAAAATAACGAAATAAAAAACAATTAAAAAAGTTTTTTATAATAATTTTAATAATTAAATTGGATTATTTTTATTTTTGAAATAATTTAAATTAAAAAAACAACTAAAAAACGTTCTTTTTTAAAATTTATTATGGAAAACTCCTGTCATTGTTTTGCGTCAGACTGCGATTGATGTGGCATGTGACAGTGCAGTGTGTCAGAAAAGCAGACATTTGAGTCAGACACTTTGCCAGGGCCATTGTCAGGACTATTGCCAAGGATTATGCCAGGAGATTTGACAGGGGTGGCCCTCGCAAATTTACCAGGAGCTAAAGCCTTGGCATAACAATTTGCGATGACCAGATTTGCGAGCGTTTGTGCTCCTCGCAAAAGCCCTGACAAATTGCAATTTCCCAGGGCTTTATGCAATTTCACAGGGATTCCACCCCTGGGATTGCAAGTTTTCTTGTAGTGATTGGAATTGAAAGTCCGATGAGGGTGTTGCGGAGATGGGGACAGTTGCAGATTTTGCCCAAATTATTGGAGGGAGCGGTAAATACAAATATATTTTTTTAATGCAAATGATATTAGTAACTATATTACGCACAAAGTTTTTGTTTTTATCTTGAATGACAAATACATATGTATATATAAATAAAAAAAGAGAAATCTCATAAAAGAGTACAAACAAATACAAATAATGAGTACAAGACGTACTCTAGCCAAATGATAACAAAACAAAAGGACCCCTGCCATAGAAAACAAGAGCGAAAACGAAAACAACAACAGAAAACCATCTAACCTCCTATCAAGATCACCCAACCCCAACCAAATAAGCTAGGAACATAACCTCACAGTCAACCAACCCTAGACAAATCCACCACATGCGAAGAATAGATAAAAAATAATTACAAAGAGTCGATACAATGCCACAAAACACCAACCACTAAAACAACAAACACAAATACCAAAACCTTTTCATAGGGTGGATGAGAGATTGGGGTGCCACCAGAGAGGTTTTCGTCATTTCATCTATAAATATGGAGCTATTTTGGTCATTTTCGCTATATAAAATTTTTACTTTTTTTTAATGGGGATTCTATGGTTCTCATGGGTCCTCAAGAAGAACCATCAATGGATGGGGGACGAGGTTCATGCCCACGTCCCCAAAAAATTCATTAAAATACATTTTATATTTGCAAATACAAATATTTGATATGCTATATTTATTTCTCTTTTTACACATATGTAAGAAATTTCTTTTGTATGTAATGTTTATTATAATGTCTTGATATTATATTTGTTATATGGTTAAATTTTATTTTTTTATCAATTAATTGATTAAAAATAATAAAATTTTATATATTTTTTCATTATGATAGGGATACGCGGGGACATGGGGATTTATGGCGATGAGGACAGCGGAGAGAAAAAAACTTCCGAAGACAGAAAATGCAGATGGGGGACAATCTGAGTTGCAGAGAGGGAAACATAAAAGTACACCCCATCCCCGTGCAATTGACATCCTTAATGGGTTGTTCATTTTCAAACCGGGTCAACTCAAAACCGCAAACGGATTAAAACAAAATTGAAAATTGCACAAAATTGAATATTATTGATGTTTTTATTGTTGTGAAAATCGTTTAGGAATATATCAAATTTCAGCTCCTTTTTCAAACCAAATTGAATTAAATTGCATATATATTTGTTTTTTTATTAGCTAGTCTGAGATATTACATTATTTTACTATTTGTTGGTTTTTAAACTTTTTAATTATACTTATTAATTCAATTTGACTTCACTTTTTACTATTTTATATGTTTTTAATTTAATTGATAAATGTTATTTCCTAATTTAAATTTTTAGTATATTATATGTTTATATTTTGCATAAAACATGTTACGTTATCTTGATTGAAAATATAATATTTTATAGTTATAACTTGGATCAGCTAAATGTCAAGCCAATTTCATGTTAAAAAAAAAACAATCTAAGTCACTTTTAATTGAACTATAAATGGACAAATGACCTGGGTGCGACGACGTAGAGTCTAGGTTTGTAAGAGGCCCAAATATATTTTTTTAACAGGAGGTGTATGTGACAAAATTTGTTTTATAAGTGGGGTTTATATAGCAAATTGCATCAGGGGGAGCCAAACATGAACAAAGTTTTCAGATCTAATGATATTTTTGCTATATGTCCCCCTAGCAAGTCTTTTCGTCCATAAAATTTACTATGAAGTGAGCCATACAAAAACTTGGGAATTTTATGTCATGAAAATGAGGAAATTGATGATAATTCAAGTGTTTTTAATGATGTGTCAAATGCATCTAATATTGAAAATTTTGGTGATGATTATGAAAAAGAAATTCCTCATTTTGATATTTATGATTTAAGAAATTAGAAGAATCTTGATAATATATAGGATGAGGTGCATATGACACAATGTTTTGGGGTGTCAGCATGGCAGGGAGGTCATCAAACATAATTAATGTATGTCTTATTCATCGTAATAAAAAAACAACTATGATGTATTATGTAGTCGGGGGGGGGGGGGGGGGGGGGGGGGGTCCTTTTCTCATGTTTGCTTAAGGTCCATAAAATGTTAGGAACGGAGCTGTCCCTCGTGGTTCTAATAGGGGTGTTCGCGGTGCGGTTTTGAGAAAAAAAAAGTAATCCGATCCAAAACAAAAAATATATTTGGTGTGTATGCTTATTTACATAACAACACCAAAAGGCATAAAAAATATTTAGTTTTTTGCGGTTTCAATTTTTTTTAGATCGGTTTACGATTTTATCTTAGATTTGTTTGAATTTGAGCACCGCTAATTCTAATATTTGGATCATATTCTTTTTTTTAAATTCAAAACGGATGAAAATCATACATATAGACTAAATCGTTGGATCTGATTGCAAGGGTCAACATTTCTGAAACCGTTTCCTTAAAAAAAAACATTTCTGCAACCGTTGCATTGTAACTATCATGGAGTTTTTTCGGTGCTTGTTGAGCAAGCTCAGTCAAAAACTGGATCCGTCTCTGCAATAAATTTACACAGTTAGCAAGGTTTAAAACATCGGTGATGGTCGAGGTTGCGGTCCCATGAAGAATTTTGACTGTTACAGATGTTGCATTATGGATTGCAGTCATCACGGTGTGAATTAACCCTAACATTGCACAAATTTTATTAAAATTATTTGTACTATCATATTTTTTTTAACAATATTTCTACTATCATATAATATATAATAACTTAACATCTCATTGTGTCTTCGTAATTTTATAACTGTAATTCTTTTCATAATTTTTTAGTGAATTTGTTTTATTTAAAAATCATATTAACCACTAATAAATTCAAGTTTTAATGTTTTTAAAAGAGACACGACACGAGCATAAAAAAAAAATCAAATGAGAAAGCTTGATTACTATTTTAAGAGTTTTCACCCTGCCGCATTCAGACATTACTCTTCAGCTGCTAAACAGGTTTTCCTTTCTTATCATAAAACTCTCTATTCTCTATATATGCAATGCAGATGATAAAAGTTGGAGATGTTGATGAGGAATTACGTGTGGATCCTAGCGTCGTCTACATATCTGAAGAGGTAAGTTCGTCCAACATCGTTATATAAAATTTTGAAAAATCATTTTATTGATAAATGTTTTACTGTTCTTATGGCTCTAGCTCATACGTTGTCGATCATGGATTGCGCGGTGCAGGATGGCCACTATTTGATATGTTTAAGAAATACTCCTCAGGCATTTCGCAGCATAACTGGACATTTGGAGTGTGGATATAAATGGTGGATGGTCCGATAGCAGAAGCCTAATAGTTATAAATTTGATGTTTTTTCGTTCCCATTTAATGTTTTTTAGCAATAGGAATTCCTCCTGAAGTAGTATTACCACAAAAATCACATGTAACCTTCTTCCTATCTTTCAAGTGGAATTACTAGAGTCAAAATACATTGATTTTAACTATTTCATATATATTTGATTCACAATTCCTAGAGCTGTTGTTTCTAATGAAAGGCCTGTTTTCGAGTTCACGACATTTGGCTTCTCCATCAAGGTTAGTGTTTATCTTGATTGCACAATTTCTTTCTTAAATTAAGTGTGTTGATTTTACTTCTCTAGGAATTAGAGAGCCTAGTCTAGTTTCTCCCAACCAATCCAAACATAAAACGACCGAATGGAAGTCACATTGCCATCCTTATTCTGTTAAAGTAAACTATATTGGCCTTGTCTATTGGACCTGCTAATAATATAGTATTGTTATTAATCTAAGGAAAGGAAAATGGAATTTATTGAATTGAAAGGAATGAGCTTAAGGCTCTACAATGGTGGAAAACAGCAAAACATAAAGTAAACCAGAATTCAAAGAACTCCTAATCCAGAGCGAAGCTCTTAAACCAGAAAGAAATCTTTCCTACAAGATTCTAACCACCCTCTCTTTTATAACCTGAAAATCACGTAGGGTGCTAACTCTTATTCCCTCTGCTTCTACAATCTTCTAGAAGCCGTGCTTATGTGAGTTTGGCCCAATAAGGACCGACTTCCAAATTAAAGTTATAACTCTCAGCTTTTGGTTCGACCTTAGTATGAACCACTTGCAAATAAAATGTCTCGGACCCGACATAATCACTTGCAATGGACAGGTACATCATGAGAGTCTTGTCAAATTCTCCCTTGTGTTGCACTGCAGTGTCCTTATGCAAGAAATTTGTTGTTATTACCTCTGGTTTGAACTTCCATATTCTACTAGCTCCAACAAATACAATTTCTATTAGCACCAGGACACATACTCTCTGATAAAGGATTTCCTTGAGACAATGAGGAAATGATTAAGGCAGTACCCTCATCAACGAATTACATGCCAAGTGCATCACTCCAAGTAAAGGGAAAACTTATGTGTCGTGTGCCTTGTATTGGGAAAAACCCAAGTCCCACATCGGATAGAAAAGACTCATGATAAGAGTTTATATAGAGGAGGCAATCCTCACCTTACAAGCCGGTTTTGTTGGGTTGTGTTAGGCCCAACTACGATTTCTAAGACCTTGCCTTTGATAGCTACTTGATCCACTTCACAATCAATTGCATACTCATGATAGGCCTTGCAATAAGGGTTGTTAGAAAAATTGTGCAAGTTCATGAGTATGCAATTGATTTCGTAACCAGATTACTCTTCTCTTATTTAAATTTTTGGCTACCTCTTGAAAATTGTGCAAGTTCATTCTTTTCTTGTGCAGCAAATCTGTATTTGAGAAGAGTGATCTTATCTTGTTGCACCGGTTGAGATAGTTTCGGGCCTGATCTTCCCATGTTTTACGCAAAGAAATTGAGGAGAAACACTGACTCAGTGGTAATACTTTTGAAAAATCATTTCTATTTCTATTTCCTCTTAAATATCTAAGTCTGGTTTGAAACACACAAATTAGAAAACATTATTATTAAGTGTTTTGTGGTGTTTTTTAATATTTAGAGGTATAAAGATTAAAGACTATTTAATCACTCCAGTGCCATGTGTTAGGGGGGTGAGCAATAGACCCTAACCCGTCTATAAACCCTAACAAACCTGATGGTTAAAAATCAAGATTATCATTCAATTACGACTAAAAGTTAAAAATGAATGGTTTTTGGGTTCAAAACTGGCATATAGATCATTTAAAGCTGACTGCTTGTTGGTATATGTGATTTACAGGTTGAGGAGATTGTTTGTGTAGTGAATGCAGCATGCTGCACATAGAATCAAGTGAAAATCGAATGAGTAACTTTTTTATGTTGCGGACACGACCATGGTTTGGCTGCTGCCACTTTTATTCTGAATACATGACATTGCACACAATATATATCTATATATATATATATATATATGAATAGTTAGAATATACAAGAAAAATACAAATCAATCGATATTATATACATGAAAGGATATAAACAAATACACTAATCAAATTGTGTATCATTTTGTTCATCATGAATAATGCAAATTAAAGGAATTACCAAGCCTTTAATGAGATCTCAACTGCAAGTCTGAAAACACAATTCATTGATCTTGGAATTGGTCGGATGTTGCGTATAATATATTATGGATTTTCCATTACTCGAGCATGTCACATTCATCTGGTCGCCGATCTGCTCAGTCTGCAGTTATGGTATTTAGCAAACATTAGTGCACATATTCATCCCAGATATTATACACCATAAGAACAATAAAATGTAAAAGATTAATATTGAGAAAGTACATAACATCATTGATGAAAAAAAGTTTCATCTAATGAAAACATTGGAGTAGCTGACTAGCACATTTGATTTTGGTTTTATGGATCAGTAGCATAGAAACTTCAAATCATAGGTATGTATGGTTTTTGGCACGTGTCTTTGTCAACGTCAACACGACACTAACAAATGTAAATTACATTTCATTTCTCCAATTTTTCAAATTATTATTTATGTCAATGGTACAGTTAGAATGTGAACGAAAAGAGTTATTTCAGGTGTCTAAATTTCTGATAATTATATGAACAAGTTTCTACAGAATTGATTACCAAGCAAAAAGGGTTAATATTCTTTGAATTGCAGCTCCATTTTGAAGTTGGGATACAAGACAAATAATGGCACCAGGAGCAGTGATCATTTGCATCAACACCTCTTAAAAGTGCAACTAGGCCAACAGTAAACCTGTCATGTAAAAATTGACAATAAACTCAAGTAAAAATCTAAACTACATAATCAGAATGAGGAAAAAGTAAGGAATTTGAATTTATTTTGGAAAAAGTAAGGAATTTGTAAAGATAATGAAAGAATAATAAGCTTTCCATTTATATTGCTTTCTAGGTTCTTTTTTTCAACTTTTTTTACAACTTTTATTCCTTTCTAGTGTCACTTTACAATAACCACTTTCTAGTTTATTTTATCACTTCAGCTCTCTCACATGTTGACCTTTATCTTACTGATTGTCTCAAAACCTATACTAATTAATTTGTAAGACTTTGATTGAGCAATTAGAATCATGAAATTGAGTTTTCAATATCCAATATGTAACAAGAGATTTTGATATGCTTTTAGATTCTAGCCATTCTTAGGAACATAACTTATGATCTTCTGCAACTAGTTTTACGATGCAACCAAATGCATGTCATTAGATAAATCGTCTCACTCTTTATCTAACGACTTGCTGCCTGCCACAACATAACTATGTAGCACTGACACTTCAGATTGAAGGCATGTCTGTTGTCCGACATATACCGATGTTCGACAACGACATGACACCGACACATAAGATTACATTAAAAAATTTCACTTCTCAAATGTGTCGGTGCTTCATATCATCATAAACCCAACAAGTCCGCTTTCTAATACTTTTGCCGGAAGAACTTAATATAAGAAAAAGGTGACACTTAAGCTTACCCAACAATTAGCAGGATCAGGGCTAAGAGCCAAGAGATGCACTGATAAATCTTGAATTTAGATTTAACTAATGATGGAGAATCATATGCTGGAGTTGTATATTTTTGCTTAATCCATCCAAACTGAGGACGGATTAAAATCACAAATCCAAGAAGAAATCCTGAAAGAAACCCTCCAATATGAGCAAAATTGTCCACATGTGGGAAAATTCCTACTGCTAGATTGATGACAATAATAGACACAAGGGTGATGAGAGTTCCAAGCTGAAATGGACAACAAAATATTAATCAAGTTAGTTGTTTTCTTTCTAAAGCACAACTCTTATGTTTACATGTCAAAAATGAGGAATTTGATAAGTACCCTTTTATCATATATGGACCAATTAGTAATGAGTTCTGAAAGCATGCCTCCTAGTAAACCAAAAAGAGCACTTGAAGCACCAACAGAGATTCTTTGCTGAATGAAAAGAGAAGAAAGCAAGCTACCACCAAATCCAGATATTACAAATAGTAGTCCAATAACCACTGTATTACAGCACAATTATACAATAGTTAAGAAGATATTTTGCATAAATTAAGCAAACAATAATGAAATCAAAAAACTATATACTTCATAGAGTAGAAACTAAAAAAGTATATCTGATGCATATTTGATCAATTTATCCGATAATAAACAGCACAACCCAAATTGTTCGTCATTTCATATGAAGCACCGACACAAACACGAACACCAGAACAAGATATTGACAGTAGCACATACACATCGATAATAATTTAAGAAAGTAGAAGTGATTGCATGTAATAATATGTGTCGGTGTCGATATCGTACACTTCATGTGTAAGAAACCAGAGACGAATTCAATCTAAAGTGTCGGTGCTACATAGCTCGATTCATAAATGATTAATACTATTTTTTAAATAAGTATATACGTCTAGAATAATTTTCCCTTCAATAAGTTATGTTGCTAACAAAGAACTAATCTTCTTACTGTCAAGTAAGTTAGCTTCATAATTCTATTTTTCTTCCCAACTATATGTGAATAAAGCATAATTTAGCAGGAAAAGATCTATTATCAAATATCAGGGGCGATAAACAACTTAAGATATTTCTATAATTAGAGATAAAATAAGTTAACTATTCTCATATAAATATAAGTTGTTTTCATAAGCTATCCTCAAGAGCTTATAGAAACAAGCTAAAAACAGTTTATGGACAAGTTATAAGTTGTTTTCATAAATTCTCCTAAACAGTCTCACAAGTATTTATATCAGTAAATAAACTCAAATAAGTTAGTCCGTTTGTGTGATACGTACCGAACCCAAAATCTTGCTCGAGGCGAATTCCAACAACAAGAATGCCTAACATATTTGCCAATAGATGGAATACTCCACCATGTAACCACATACAAGTCATAAGGCGCCAACCTTGGTGTTTGTAAACCACTTTGTGCACATCCAAGGCCCCCATGCTCGTTAACCTTTAATACAAAACAAACACTCCATTTTATCAACAGTAACTGCATAACAGTAATCACTAGCATGGTTTTAAATTGCAGTCGCGACTGTGGTTACGCTGTAAACCTTTACATTGCAGTAAAATGTGAATAAATGCAATTGATGCAGCCGCAATTGCAGTTGTCATTTAAGATGAAGTGATAAGTTTGATTTATCAATCTAAGAGGAATTATATCTATCTAGCATTTTACAACCAATAACATTTTTAAGAGAAGTAGAAGTACTAGTATAAAAACTCACGTCAACAATGAAGGTCCCAGAAGAGGGTTCTCATGGAAAGGCTGAAAGGAGAATCGACCTAAGAACCGCGCAATGCAGGAGACAGAGTTATTAGGGCAATCATTTTCATACATGGTGATGATGAAGACAATAACATTGGCAATTACAAAGAAAGGAATCAACCAAGGAAGCCATTTCTTGAAATGCTTCATTTCCTTGTATTCAACTATGGCTTCAACTTTTGAAGGCAAAGATTTGTTTATCTCCATTGAGTTAAGCAAATGAAGAGAGAAGAAGAAAAAATTTGATCACACTCTAAAACATACAATAGTGGAAATAATGCAATGAAGGTGGTGATGATTTGATGAGTCAAAGGTAATCTAAAACACTCAAAATGAATTTGCATAATTTGCTTAATACTAATTAATAACACTATTGGTTTAAATATTTTGTAGTTAACTAATGTTTTCAATAACTACTGCTAATTTATTTGATTTGGAGGGTTGTGTTTGGAGGTTCCTATGTTAAAGAAGGCTAGAACGGTTCTGATGGACATGCCAATGATCCATTCCTTGGTTGGATCATAAAACAATAAAATAAATAAGTTATGTTATTTCTCAAGTGACATTTGGATGCTTTAGATTCTAGAAATTGAACTTTTGTCTCTCCATTAGAAGATGACATATATAAGATAGGAAGGGGTGAAAAGGTTGAAAAATGGCTTATTCCATAATTCCAACAATAAGAAACAAATTTTAGGTCTTCTTGACCTTAGTTTATATAGTGGGACAACAAAACAGATCGGATGAAACCTCAATTCAGTTTTGTTAATGAATAAAATTAATGTTACACGTTATACCAAAAAAATGTTCTACATGTATTATATCACATATCATTGTTAGAAATATCTTAGGAATTAACATTAAAAAGTAGTATGCAGTCAAAAGAATAATAATAAAGTAGTGTATGATTATGTTATTTAATGAATACATGTCTCATGCGTAAAACAAATGGACAATGTTGAAATACACTTTTCACGTTCTTTTTTATTGGTTAAAATTCATATACATCCTATCAATTTTATGTGGGATGGAATCAACATGATTTGGTGGAGCTCCTGTAAATTTTAATCGATAAAATAAGTTTGGACAAAACTTAGGTACAATTCTTTAGGTACTTTTCGTATGGTTCTTAACTAAAAATACAAATTTTTTGGATATAACAAACTTTGAGAAAATTAAGGATTTAAGGAAATCATGGTGAATTTAGTTAAGAACCATACGAAAAGCACCTAAGGAATTGTACCTAAGTTTTTTCCAATAAGTTTCTATCATTACTCAAAACAAATTAGGTTTAATTGCACTTTCGGTGTCTAAAACACCGTGCTTATGCGATTTTATCCCCCACTATTATAGCGGCCACCGCCCATTATGTTTTCTTCCTTTGTGATTTAATAGTCTCCCACCATTTTTTTTTTGTGTTAAGCATCCAATTCTTAGGGTAAGGAGACCTTGGTAATTTAGAGCTGGATTGGAAGGTAAGTAAATTTTAACTAGGTATTGTTCTACACATAAATCAAACTCAGATTATTTCGAATGATCTCCGTCAAATTTTATTTACATTAAGACGACATTATTTATCAACGTGATATCTCTCATATATAACGTGATTTTTCTTTAAAGTTAAAAACTAAAAAAAAATCAAAATCTTTGAAACTCTAATTAGGAATTTCATTCGATTTCACATGCAGAAGCTTATTTTTTATTTTTATTTTTAAAATTTTAGCCTAACATGGATAAGCATTTCCACACGTGGACTCGAGTCCCAATGGCACATAATGTGAGAAGCAACCATTTCTTGTTTTTGGTTAGACCTTCGTTTACCTGTCTCTCGACGTGGAAACAAACAAATGTTAAAAAAAAAAAAAAAAAGTTACAATGACTCCAAGAGTTAGGTGTTAAAGTAATAAATAATGTCACCCTAAAAGTAAATTTTAGAAGAAATTGATAGACTGCCCGTTTGAGTTTATTTTAAACTTATGAAAAATAACTTACGTAAATAAATTAGCTTTTATTTTAATTTATAAGCTTTCATTAACGAAAATTGTATCTTCATAATCTGTTTTTTCATAAACTACCTTAAAAACTTATAAATAATACATAAAAACTTATTTATTTGTATAAGCTGTTTTATATAAGCTCTAAAATAAGCTAATCTAAACGGGTCCCAAATCACAAATGGCAAAAACACAAGAGACCAAAATCACATGAATATAAATTAATCTCACGGGTTGGATTTAATTTTAATTGATTGTTATTTATTACTCCCTCCGGTTCTATATATAAGAAAATTTTCAAAAAAAAATTGGACTTATTAATAAGAAAATATCACAACTTTTAAGGTGTAGTTATTGTTTAAAAGACTTTTATACTCCTTATTTAATGTTTGTCTTTTTAAAATTAGTGAGTGTATTTAATGCTTCACAATTTTTTATGAGGATATATTTGTAAAAATATTCAAAAAATTATAATAATTAATGAGTGTATTGGTTTTGATGTTTTTTTGTTTTTCTTCTTATAATAAGGATCGGATGAAGTATGATTTTGCATAGAAGCTGTTTGCAGTCCCAAAAAGAAACATACTATATTCAGCTGGCCAATGGGGCAAACAGCAATTTTTATTTTTATTTTTGTTTTGCAGACGGCATATCATAGTATATTATAGACGGTTTTATGTGGAGTGGTTGATTGAAAAAAAAAATTAGAGGTGGTTGAAGCGTATAATACATTAATATAAAAATTACGAGATAAATATTTGTCAAAATGAGGCATTAGACAAGTGAACTATTTGTTAGTTATATGGATTGTTTATCTCACATCATTATCATGTGACGGCTTAGTATTGGAAACGAATGCTACGAGGTAAATCTGACCCTCAATTTTTTCATCTTTTTATGTTGATGATCTTCTTCTTTTTACAAAGGCTTCTATTGAGCAAGCACATTGTGTGACACATTGTCTGGAGCTCTTTTATAAATCTTATAGCCAAAAGATTAATAAAAAAATCAAGATATCTTCACAAAGAACATTGATCAACAACTCATGGAGGATAATTTACACCATACATGTTTCACTTAATTAAGCTACTATTGTGGGTTCTTATCTCAGAGGGAGCACTGAACTTGGAGGAGTGCACAAGATTTTTTTTTTGTCACATTATTAATAAGATTCAAAGCAGGCTAAGTATTTAGAAAAAAAATATCTTAAGTTTTCACGTAGAGATAAATATATCTTAGTCTTCCTAACTCCTATATATCTTGTTGATTGGGAAGTTTTTTTCCTTCCTAAAAAGAGGGAGACTTGGCATCATGATCCCCCACCAAATGAATGATGCATTCCTTATCGGAATGCTCTGGAACCCTATCAACAAATACCTTTATCTTTGGATGAACAAAACTTCTCAACCTTATAATTCCCCTTTATGAAAAGCTTTAACAAATATCTAAGATAAATTCTAGCAAAATATGGTTTGGGAGTTAGGCGATGGTGATGATGGAACATCATATGATATTTTCTGCATTTGAAGGCAAATTAGAAGTTATTTAGAGGAGTTATCAATGGTTTGAAGAACTTTTGTATTGTTTTCATTCGAGTCATTATAATTCAGTTTTATCCTGAATCATACAACTTCATAGGTGTTTTGAGTCTTTTTAGTGAGAAATCATGTAAATCGGCAAAACAAGACATCAAGTGAAGGATCGAGGATATGAAGATTGAATATCAATGGTTCTTAGAAGGTCTTTGAAGACAATACAAAGTGAAGAAAATTCATTTCAAGTTCCAAGGCATTGCAAGACGGAATAACGCTCGAAAAATGGACGAAAATTGTAGAATTCGCACATGAGGGGCTGCCAGATGCGCCCCTGCGCATAGGATCATGCGCCCATGCGCATGAGGTAGCCTTGGCTACTGCCTCATGCACCCCCTGCGTGTGAGTTCATGTGCCCCGCACATGGCTTGCAGGCATAAACTGTTGTTTGCCTTTTTTTAAGTTCAATCGGTAGAAAAAATCCAGTTTTCTTCTCTTAACCCCTAAGTAATGATGTACTATAAATAGAGACTCTTGTACACTCTTTTATTCATTCAGAAAGCTAGCAGTAAAAGGCAAGGGTCAAACAATAGAGCTTCAAGGCAAAGGATCTTCATCCTCCACTTATTCTCTCTAGGGTTTGTTTTTCTTTTGTTTTATAATGATTTATGTTGTCATGTGCAACTAAATTAGCAGATAAACGTATAGAAACATATAGAATCCAAATCTTTTTGTGGATGGTGGCACATAAACATATTGGAGCAGATGAGTTGTTGATATTTATCTTTAATGGAATATTTGTTTAGCAATAGACGGGCTTGTCATCCATCTTCTACGGGCTTGTATATGGACTGGACCTTCTGAATATAACCAATGATTTTCATGGAGCTCATGACATAGATTAAAATTCAACATTCATGGTAGCGTGTTGGCACATGTGGACCTAGAGAAACAAAGTAATTTTTAAAGGTGTTCAACGTCTAAATGACCCTGTTTATGTCACTCCAAAGATGGTTAAAGACATCGACGACAATTTCCACGATATGCGGAGTGACTATCAACATGACACTATCTTCATTGGATGAAGAAGACCTTCGAGGGGTTGATGAAGCTCAACCAGGGATGGAGTCAGAAAAAAATATATTTAAGGGGGCGAAAAATAACAATAATAGAAATAAAAACAATAACTAACAATTTGACTACTAATAATTGTAGAAAATTTAGTATAATATAAATAAAATACTATATGCGCTTAGTGTGGTTTGCTACAGTTTGGGTGATTTGACAAGAAAAAAATGATATAATCTTTAATAATAAGAAAAAATCTTGTTGGATAAGGTAAATATTTATCGATGTGGTGGCAATGTCCTTTAGACTACTTGGACGTTGGTTATATGTTTTTACTTTGTTTTTTCTTATTGGTAAATTGTTGTATTTGAACTTTGTTACTCTTCTTTGACACACCTTGTGCTGAGAGTAACATCTTTTTCCGTTTAATATAAGTTTCATTTTGACTTGTTCAAAAAAAAATACTATATATCCCACAAAAGAAAATACACATAGAAATACGGTCACGAAAATTATATTGTTATTCGATTATTTCTTTGCTAAAACTCTTTTCTAATTTTTTATGAAATGTCTTCACAATATCATTTTTGATATAAATAGTCAAAATTTCCAACAGAAAAATCATATTTCTAGTTTTATGAAACCTTATTTTCACTAACATTGTGCTCATTTTATTATGAAACGATAATAATGGTAGATATTGAGCTGTGTTGTTTTGAATGTTGAAATTAGAATTTTTTTTTGACTGTTTTTATATTGAACTTAATGCTTAATGATGCTATTCTTTATTAGTTCTGTGCTTCAAATTTTAATTACAATGAACAAGTGACACCTTTTAAATTAGTAAAAAAAATAAGTGACACCTTTTAAAGAATAGTAGTTTGAGTAAAACCAAAAAAAAAAAAAAAAAATCGTATTAATTAAGTTTGTGTGTGTGAAAATTTGAAGTAAAAAGTCATAATATTATGCTATTCCAGTTTAGTTATCAATGTTGGTTGCATTGATTACTCATATTATTAGGGGGGCGAGTACCATATATTTTTGTTTTGTTACATGGGAGTACTACATGTTGATATAGAGGATAAGTAGTACTACATGGTTCTTGGGTGGCGACAGCCCCTTTCGGCATACACTTCCCTCAGGTCCCTGAGCTCAACTATGATGGATCTTATAGGTTAGAAATGTTCATTTTCGCGAAGTACTTTTAATGTTCATTTTCACGAGTCTCCCTTTAGGAAGTTTTAGAGTCTCTTTTGTTGTCGACATATATGGGACTTGCACGTCTAAAAATGTATGTGTAGCTTTGTAATTTATTTTCTTTTGGATTTGGACCCTTTTTTTATCAAATAAATAAATAGTTCAAGCCAATCCATACCAATTTTTGGATCAAACCGATTTCTAAACATTTGTGATTTGTTTGGCAACTTTTTTTCTTGAAGGGATGATTTGTTTGGCAATTAGCAAGACAAAAATTAAGAGGAGAGGACATACGTAATGGGAAAGCTGAAAATGAGGGGAAACTCAATTTTCCCTATTTTGAATGGCAACATAAAAATAAAATGCATGTATAGGTATGTTGGTGTTTATTTAGTGGGTTGGACATTGGGTTGAATCAAATTTCAACATAAATAAGACTAAACCCAAAGAAACAAATATAAAGTGTGAATATTATAAAAAGAAAAAAAAAGACTAAATCATTCATAATTTGTTTACGATTCGATTCAATTCAATTCAATTTATAATAAAAAAACCAATTCAATTTATAATAAAAAAATAATACTTAAATTCATTTTAAATCTTTATAATAGAGAGACTAATATTTTCTGGAGACCGAATTGAATCTAGAGAAATATGTGAGATACCAAAATTGGAGTTTTTTTGGTCAAGTAGTCTAGTGATTAGTTAGAGCTCACACATTTTAATTGTGGAGAAATGGGGTGTCTGGGGTTCCCTGGAGTTGCAAGTTAGGAAATAAAAAGAAATGCCCTCACGCAGGATCGAACTACGGACCTTCAGTTTACAAGACTGACGCTCTACCACTGAGCTATAAGGGCTTGATATTGCTTTATCATAATATGTAAAGGTTATTGTATTTTCTTTTTTACTAATGAAAAATGGTATTAATTCATTTAAATTGATGAAATACATTAAAAACAACACAAATTCAACATTTCTAAAAACAAAAAGGGTAAATGAGTGAAAATCTCACTTCATTCAAGTCAATAGTATAAAATGGTAAAATGTCTATAAATGTGACAAAATCAAAGCAACTACATACTCATACCTAGAGTTTTGTAACATTGACGTCCAAGTCGTTGATTGAATCTGTAATGGATCGAAATTGATCTATTATCTGTAACAACCCATATTTTCCCATAGCCAAAAAGTTTTCACCTTATTATTTTTAATCCTAACACTTAAGTGACTTAAAGAGAAAATAGATAGTGGACTAATAATTTTAACCAAGACAACCCATTTTTAGGCCCCAAACTTAAAAATGATACAATGTGGATGTCGTAAGCTAGTAACGGGAAAAATGACAATTTACACTCACACCTATATATATCTAAAGCCAAAGAAAAAAAAAATAAATATATATATATATATATATATATATATATATATATATATACTCCCTCCGTCCTGAAATATAAGCAAAAATTGGTCAACAAAAGTTAATGTATTAGGTTCAAAATTTGTACCAAATACATCAACTTATGTTGACTCATTTTTGCTTATATTTTGGGACGGAGTAGTATATATATATATATATATATATATATATATATATATATAGAGAGAGAGAGAGAGAGAGAGAGAGAGAGAGAGAGAGAATGGGAAAGGAGGGCGAAAAATAAAGCTTTATCTTCCTTCTTTTAAATTCTACATGCAAGCCCACTCATATACAATCACACCATTTCTATTTTTCTAGTGTGAGGCTTAGAAAAGCGAAGGATTAGATCACCATAAGTTAAAGGAGAGGAAGATAAAATAAATTAGTATGCAAGAGGAAGGTGAGGAAATTGGTGATGGCAAAGAGAAGAAGTGGATAAGAGAATCAAGGAAAGGAGCAAATCAACATCTTTATCATCCTAGAACAAGGTGGGTTTTCCCTTTTCTCTCATTTTCTCATTCATAAACTTATATAATTTTGGAGATTATGAGTTTGAAATTAAATGAGAAAAACTATGGGTTCATGGTGCAAGCATGTAGATTTTAAGTATGTAAAGATGTTGCATGGTTAGTTTGTGTGAATTACATTAACAAAATCGTGAGTGAATGAGAATAATGTATAATTTTATGTCTATCTATGTTTTGATGAGATCAGTTGAATAAGGAATGTCAAATTTCAAATTGAATGTCATAGTATGTTGATTTGGGATGTTTGGTACGCTTATACATTTGTTTTTGGACTCATGAACCATTTTTCCCAAAAATCAATCTTTAACATGGACAATTTCTTAGAAGATGATGGAATTAGGTTTAGATGTCTTCATAAGAAATGTAGCCCTAGAGGTTAACTATCCCACGATTTTGGTCCAATCAAAATTAGTATTGTGTAGGTTGATTTATGATTAAAATACTAAACATGTGTCATTGAGATTATAATATAGTTAATGTGGAGAGTGTTGCAAAATTAATTAAGTTTGGAATTTGGATTCTATTGAAATGATTGAGAATGTATGATAAATTGAAATAGTTGTGTAAATTTAATTATTATATGAATTAGGACTTTCGTATATCTCCATTCATTGTTAATGTTCAATATGGAAATGAGTTTGGTAATTGAGACATACCTTTGTGTATGAATGTTCTTGTGTATTAGATGTAGATTTAACCCTAATATGTATCATGGTATTATGTATATGTGGTGGGCTTTATCCTAATGAAGAATATAAAAATAATATATAAGAATATATTGACTGAGAATAATTAACCGAGGATTGTGGAATGGTTTGTCACATTTTATTTACAATGTTTATGTTTTATGTGAAAATCTTGTTCAAAGACAAGATCATGTTTTATCCCACTTTGGGAAGCCGACTCCACTTTGGGAAGCCCACTGTGATAATTAATATCTCACCCCCACGTTGATTCCAGGTATATGCCATTTCAAAGTATCATCAGAGACCAGATCACAATCAGAGTCTAGTTTTAGGTTTTTTCAAAAGTCATATCTTCCAAAAATATTTCTTATGTAAATTCGTCAACATTTTGTAAATGTTTCTTGGAATAGAAGTTATTCTAGTTTATTTTACTTGAAGGTTTTAAACTAAATTTTTAAAGTAAATTCCCATTTAAGATGAAAATGTTTTAAAATTTAAATTCTTATTATTGAAAATGGGATGTTATATAATCGCAAACAAACGAACACCGCAATAAGAGTAAAACATCGCATAAAATAATGCACGGAACAACATTGCACGGAATAAAATCTACGTGGAAATCATTTATTTTTAGATTAAATGAGGGAAAACAGTGCAGATGGGTGATTCCAAACCAAAATATAATTCAAAACCACTATTTTTAGATGAATGAAGAAGAATGAATTCAAAGAGAATTAGAAGCTTTTCTCTCTAAAAAACCACTCTATCTTGTCTTAATTATAAACAACATTTCACTTTATAATTTAGATCGGAGGTAGTAGGAATTAAGGGCTATCCAATTGGGAAGTTCATAAAGAGCTGAAACAACACTCACTCTCGAAGAAGAATACTTTATTATGTGTTTGTTTTTTTTATTGTTGAGCTTACAAATTTGAGTTAAAATCTCATATTAAATAAAAGAGTAGATATTGAACAACATATAAATAAGAAAACTCGTGTACCTAATGTAATGTGAGAAAACTTGATATCAAATCTAGAAAC
Source organism: Medicago ruthenica (assembly GCA_018208015.1). Taxonomy (NCBI): domain Eukaryota; kingdom Viridiplantae; phylum Streptophyta; class Magnoliopsida; order Fabales; family Fabaceae; genus Medicago; species Medicago ruthenica. The sequence continues at coordinate 52,783,135 of CM031377.1, read as the reverse complement.
CGATTAATGTGGGGATCAATTGTACCGTCCACTAACAATTAGTAAATTACAGTCAGTAAAATCTTATATAGGTTCACCCAATATAGAAATTGTTCAAACATGAGACCTACAGATAAATATGTGTGTGTCTCTATATATATATATATATATATATATATAGACATACATACACACACTTATTTATAGTTAAAATCAAATAAATCTTATGAAACAATTGATCGTAAATGATTAATGAGTTTCATCAACGATGAATTATTCAAAAAAATTGAGTTTCATTATTGGATGAAATAATTTTTAATTAGATTTTACTTCATTTTTAGTTAAACTCTAAATTTATAACTTTTTTTAATGAGAATCGAAAGGTTAACTCAAAAATAATCAAATAAATAAAGAATTAAATATGTTTTAAGTCCCTACATAATCACAAATTTTCAAGTTTAGTCATTATAAAATTTTAATGATAATTTTAGTTCTCCATAATATTATAATATGTAAGAATAATCCCTATTTTAAAAACTTTTTACAAAAAATACACACTTTTAATCCTTCAAAATAATCCATATAAAATACAAATTGAGACTAAAAATAAATAATTTTTTTTTAGAAACTAAACTTAAAAACTTGTAATTTTACTCAAAATAAAAACATATTTAACCAGTAAATAAATGTAACACAATATAAGCAACCGGCATCCAAGGTAGTGATATCCTCGTCATTCCAACACCATTACAGCAACCCAAAAGCCGCCAATTTGGATTCTCATCACAACACATCATTCACACGCTCTCCACTATCCGCGTGTTTCACAAACTCCACCCCTTTTGATTTTTCTAACGTTTTTGTTTCGTCATAAACCAAGAAATATCCTTCTTAATTCAAAGACTTTTCAAACTCTAAAACCGCCAACGAAAAATCGCTACTTTTATTCGCTGTTCGCTCTATAAATAAATTATTAATAATTAAATAATAATCATAACATTATTATTCTTATTCCTAAAGTTTTTGTTACTATTGTTCATTCATCATTAGTCCATATTTTAATAGCCATTTGGATCGTTAACTTTAGATCCAAATTCATCAAAAAATTATCTTTTCTCAATTGGGTTTCTATTTTCATAATTCATTTCAATTTTCATAAGGTTTTTCTTTGATTTCCATGGCACCAATGGATCCTAAACAAACTACTGCTTCTAGTAGTGGTGGTGGTTTCTTTGCTTCTATTGCTTCAACTTTCTCCAATTTTGGCACTTCTGTGTCTAAATCCGTTAGTGGGTATGTTTCTTATCATTCATAATTTCAAACTTGTTCAATTTATCTGTTTTTGTTTTTATTATTTATGTGGGTTGCCTTGAAATCATCGATTTCCCCTTTTACTAGATCATGGAAGTGATTATTGTTTTGGATGATCATCTTTCAAAATTGGGTTTTTTTTTATGTATTATGGTGTATAATTTTTTTTGGTGTGATTAATCCTCCGGCTGCTGGGGAAGGGACATGGTAATTCAGAGTTCGGATGTAGCAGAAAGTAAAGTCCGGTAAAAAAATTGTTCCACCCAATAATCGAATTTGGATTCTCCGGATGGATTCATCCTAGGGAAGCTAATTAACCACTTGAGCCCAACTACTTAGTTTCTGATAATAATTTTTATACGTGTTACCTGTTTTAACACTTGATCGATGTGCAATTTAATTTTACTATTTTGTGTTTTTGTTAAGTTACTGTGTTTTGAAATTTGTTTTGATGTTTAAGTATTAGTGGATTTGTAGTTTGGAATTATTTGAGGTTTCTTTGAGTTTTTGTTGGTTTGGTTTAGTTTAATGAGCTGATGAGATTTATGTTTTTGATTGTTTTGTGATGTTGATTTTTAGTACTCCTGAGGGATTGGAAGTTGTTAATCCAGAAGGAGGAACTGAAGATGCTGAAGAGGAAGCTAAGAAGGGACGATGGAAAGATGAGGTATAGCACTACTTGTCACCTATGAAGCACTGACACTAACAGAGACACTTTGACACTGGTATTAATATGAGAAAATGAAATAATTGAATGTAACTACATGTGTGTGTCCAACACCTGACACACCTTCAATCTGAAATGTCGGTGCGACATAGCTTATCATAATCTTTGTGTTGTATTTAGGGTACGGTCAAAAAAATATAAAAGTCACCAATCACAAGGCTGCATTCAAGAGTGTGAGTAAATTATGTTGACCAATAAGGAATGAAAGAATGAATGAATCTGTCAAGTTACACTGGTGATGAAAGCAATCTAGATTATATTATAGAGACAAAAAATTTGGTTTCTATTTTTGTTGTTAGAGATGGGAATGTGCATATTGAAACATGGTGTTGTCTACTTTGTACTTCAATCAACCTATGAGCTCTTCTCTGCATGTTAAAACAGTGTTCTCAATTGCGGATCGTAGAAAATATTAGTTTGTTCAAATTCAGCTACAATAGTGCTATAGCGCCACTGCATCCGCTATTTGACAAAACTTTGTACGAAACAGCGTATCACGGAACACTAGTGGATTGTTCAAATTCCGCTACGCCATAGCGCCGCAATGACCTCTTTTTGACAACACTGATGTTATCGCAAGCTTCTTTCTAAGTCACGCAAGCAGATAATATGTAATGCAAACCAATGGTGGCATTGATTATCTGAACAAATTCATTTATCTCATGGTGAACTTGGGAGAAAAATAAATTTCTTCTTGTTTACATAATTACAATGCATTATTTCTGTAGTTATCCTTCAAGTGTTCTTTTGTACATTACAGGAACGGGATAGTTACTGGAAAATGATGCAAAAGTATGTTGGCTCCGATATCACATCAATGGTGACACTTCCAGTTATCGTTTTTGAGCCAATGACGATGCTACAAAGAATGGCCGAGGTTTGTTTTATATCACATATGTACTTTGTTGCATATGTTTCGTGCTATTATTACATTTGAAAGAGTTATTTTAGCAAATGTTCTATATGTTAGAAACTCATTGGGTGTTATCGAATTTCACAGCTCATGGAGTACTCTTACCTATTAGATATGGCGGATGAGACTGATGATCCATACATGAGGCTTGTATATGCCTGTAAGCATCATTTCTCTCTCTCTCTCTCTCACACACACACACACACACACACGCACGCACGGAATATAGCGGTTTGTTCAAATTCCGCTACGCTACAGTATTAACCAGAATTTGATAATACTTTGTACTAAATCACGTATCACAGAAAAATGCTGTTCACCCAAATTCCGCTATACTGTCTCACACATACACATACACATACATTTGGGCATACATTGCATGGAATATGACCTTCTAGATGATTTTTGCAGCATCATTCTTTATATCTGTATACTATGCCTATCAACGAACATGGAAACCATTCAATCCAATTCTTGGCGAGACTTATGAAATGGCTAACCACGGTGGCATGTCATTTATAGCAGAGCAGGTGTGTTTAATGTCCTGTTTATTTTCGTTTCAGTTACTTTAAAGAAAATGCCAAGTTCACCAAGTTTACATGCCTCTCTTTTTCATCTATTTTCTTACAATGCCTCTGGAATATGCATCGTTTTCACAGTTATTTTGTAATTCTCTTATATTAAGTATGATTCTTACTTGTGTTCACTTATAAAAACAAATTGCTACAGGTCTGTCATCACCCTCCAATGAGTGCCGGGCATGCTGAAAATGAACATTTCACTTACGATATAACATCAAAACTGAAAACCAAATTTCTTGGCAACTCGGTTGATGTATATCCTGTTGGAAGGTACTCTCGTTGTTCCTTTTTAGTTGTCGTTTTAAGGCTATTTATACATATCAAGAAAACCAATAGATTTTGTTACTTTTGATTGAGTAATTGTTTTTTTCCTTTCTATAATAATCTTTACTGTTTATCACTCCACATATTCCTCTCTCTGCAATAAATTGTTCAAGGTATTATTGACAAAACAACAGTTAAAGAGGAACTGAGGGTGTAATACTTATTCTGTCTTTCATCTGTTATTTAAGTTTGGGGATTGTTAGTGGCTTCACATGTTCACTCAAAGTAAGATCAATTGCCAATGAATCATCGTCACACATTTATTGTCTTTCCTTCGTCCGCAACATGGATTTTAAACTGTGTATTATATGGTTAAGGAGGTTCTGTATGTTTTACTTCGATTTAATTGGTATTTTTTTTTGTAATGTTGGATATCTACGTAAGTTCATTTATGCAGTAAGCATTTTTTAAGTTGTTGTATGCATATATAAACGCGCTACTACTTATCCGGATGCAGGACACGTGTTACACTCAAAAGAGATGGTGTGACGCTTGATTTGGTGCCTCCACCTACAAAAGTTAGCAACTTGATTTTTGGACGAACTTGGATTGATTCACCGGGGGAGATGGTCCTGACAAATATGACTACGGGGGACAAAGTCGTGCTTTATTTTCAACCGTGTGGCTGGTTTGGGTATGACTACTTTCTCCTAAATTATCGCTTATTTCTACAGCATACATTCACTTCTCCTGTAACCTACAGTGTATGTACTGGATGGATTTCATAGTCCATACTGTAGCAGCCAGGAACTTCTTATTTATGCATTGCATTTCTTTTGGTTTACTTGTGGCTACGGAATTCAGTGTCCATATATAAGAGTTTTTTTTTGCTATAAATGATGTTATTGCATAATTGTCTGCCAATTACAGTTACTTGCTCCATATGTGAACTATTAGTTTCGTACTTCTTTAGTAACTTAAAGTTAAAAGGTATTTATTTACATTTTGCAGAGCTGGCCGATATGAAGTGGATGGATATGTGTATAATTCCTCTGAAGAACCAAAGATTCTCATAACTGGAAAATGGAATGAAGCTTTGAGTTATCAAGTTTGTGACCCTGAAGGAGAACCACTTCCAGGCACTGAACTCAAAGAGGTTAGTAGTTCAACTCTTTCATCAATGTTATGGCCATAGAGGTGATATGCTATCCCCTAATAGCACACTCTTTTAGATTACGATTTTACAATTCTTCATGAAATTCTAGTAGAAATTTGTGACTTCTCGTTAAGCCTAATATGCTTTGGAAACAAATTTTAGGTAAGTCACAAATTTCTGAAGTTTGTTTGCAAAGCATATGATGCTTTGGAGTTAATTAGCTTGGGATTATATGACAGGCTTAGTTCCCATATCCAAATTGAATCCACTAATTCTTACTGAAGTCAACTTTAACTTGATACATTTGTTTGAATTCTTAGTTATGGAAATCAGAAAATATACTACACAAAGGGCCTGTTTGGATTAACATCTTAATTAAGCACTTATAGGATACACACTTATTATATAAGTATTTAAGTGTAAGCTGTTTCTGTCACTGTTTTTATCGTAAAAAAAAAGTGTAACCTATTGCTATAGTCAAAGAGAAAATATGGTCAAACCGTTTCATATGAAAAATAGGCTGTTTTTATAAGCTACCATAGAAAGTGTATCAGCATTAGCTGAATACTAATTGTATTTTATATGTCATAAATTTCCATAAACTCTACCAAACACTGCCAAATGTTTGTGTTAGTAGATAAGCCCAAATAATTTTTCATAAGTTAATCCACCACTGACAGAGTGTCTTCAGGAAACTTTTAAACTAGTATATTTTAATACATTTCTTCACTCAAGTCTTGGCTCTTTATTCTTCATCGCACGTAAAATTGTACTCCCTCCGTCCCTTTTTATAGGAGTAGTTTACAAAAAAGTTTTGTCCCTAAATATAAGATCATATACAAATTCCTAGACGCATTGATTACTCTTTTTTCAAATATACCCCTTATTAATACTACCAATTTGTCTTGGTATATGAAAAGTTAACATTAAATATATATTTAATTAAGGGTAATCTAGTAATAATCACACACATTTGAGACAACTTTATTACTCCAATAACTTTTCTTAATACTCGTGATTTTTGTAAACTATTCTTATAAATAGGGACGGAGGGAGTATGATTTTAAGGATATGATGTATCGTGTCCCTGTTTTGCGTGATTCCTTTTTCATTCTGCAAACTCTTAATTATTGTTAATCAAGTTGTTCCATTATGCAGGTTTGGAGAGTTGCTGAAACTCCTAAAAAGGACAAATTCCAATACACCTATTTTGCGCACAAGCTTAACAGCTTTGATACTGCTCCCAAGAAGTTGTTGCCATCAGACTCTCGTCTTCGTCCTGATAGAATGGCCCTTGAGAAGGGCGACCTATCCGTGTCCGGCCACGAGAAGAGCAGGTAACTAGCTAACTAACTAACTAACTACTATTCACCCTCTCTTCAAACCAAAGATGACAAAAGGGTTCAAAGTGTTGATTGTTCTCTTACATTATGTGCACTTAACTTTCTTTTCAGTTTGGAGGAGAGGCAAAGAGCTGAGAAGAGAAACCGAGAGGCGAAGAACCAGAAGTTCACTTCTAGATGGTTTGATCTAACAGACGAAGTAACTCCAACACCTTGGGGTGAATTGGAAGTTTACCAATACAATGGTAAATATACAGAACACCGCGCTGCTGTAGATAGTTCTGATTGCATTGAAGAACCTGAAAGTAGACCAGAATTCAATCCTTGGCAATTTGATAATTTGGAGGCTGCATAAGCATTCTTGTGGAATTCTTCCTATTTTTTTAACTGTCATTTTGTTATTATAAGTTTGTAATGTATCTCTTATTTGAATGCTTGATATTTGATCTTGTTTCTTGGGGCTGTGTTATGTTGTTGTAGCATTTGATCAATTAATATTAGCTTTGTTAGTTCAATCCATTAACTAGAGCTACCTTGTTTGCCATATATATATATATATATATATATATATATATATATATATATATATATATATATATATATATATATATATATATATATATAACCATTATTTTCGTCAAGTTTTATAATTTTTTAAATATAAATTAATTCATAAAAAATGTTTATATATTATTCTCATTTAGAAATATCAACAGCAAAAGTCATTATATATTACTCTTATACTCCTTACGTCTCTATTTATAGGAGTAGTTTACAAAAAAATTTTGTCTCTAAATATAAAATCATATACAAATTCCTAGATGTATTAATTACTCTTTTTTTAAATATACCCTTATTAATACCATCAATTTGTGTTGGTATATGAAAAGTTAACATTAAATATATATTTAATTAAGGGTAATTTAGTAATAGTAACACAAGACACCTTTATTACTCTAACAACTTTTCTTAATACATATAATTTTTGTAAATTAGTTAGGTAAAAAGGGATAGAGAGAGTACTTTTTTTATAAAAGACCGGTTCAAGTTGCATTCAATTTCACAAGTCTAAATTTGACAAAATTGATACCATATTACAGAAGCAAGATGGATAGTGTAAGTTTAAAATTGGCCCACATCACACATGCGTAACTTATGCCTAGGTTAAAATAAAGAAAAACTAGGAAAAAACAAAAACAAAGAAAACAAAAATATAAATATGAAGTCATTCAAAATATGATGTGATCGTCGTATAAAGTAGTTGAAGCTCCGACAACAAAAATTTCATTCCATCTTTCTCCTTCATTCAGTAAACTAGTAGCTATATCAAACTCATTCAATTCAACACCCATAACAATTTCACACATAATGCTCCAGAGCTGGTGAGAAGAAGACCATAAAGATTATAAAAAGCAGCTGAGAAGAACAATTCAAGAAAAATCAAAACACAGGTCCCCAATTTAAAGCAAACAACCATCCCATAATTAGGGTAGGGATATTGCACACATATAAACATAAGTCTTTTTTCCGTTTGTTTAAAACAGGACTTAAATACATGTTTTGGCCCTTTATTTTTTGGTGATACACAAATTTAGTCCCTAATTTCTAAATCTGAAAATATAGTCCCCCTATTTTTGAAAATTTTCCACCATTAGATTTTGAACTTATTTTTATAGATGTGTCATGTTGAATATTAAGCTAATAAGTAAGGGATGATCCTCTCAAAAAAAAGTAAGGGATGGTATACACAATGCATATTTCTAGAAAATCTAAAACATAGTCCCCGATTTAAAAAATTATGAATTTTTTCCAACAGCAAAATTTGAACTTATTTTTATTGACATGTCATGTTGAATAATAAGCTAACATGCACATTTATGAAATGCCACTCGATGATTTGACAATGCATTTTTTTTTTGCTTTCTTTTTTACAAGTTAAAAGTTTTTTAAAGAGAGATCGGAGTGCCAAGATATCACATGATAAGCACATGCAAACTATGTTGACATCTCAAGGCCACTCATCTATCATTTACAACACCATAGTAAATATATTGAAATAAAATAAAGAAAAATAATTAGCTTGGATACTAAACATGGGGTTTGAGTCGGGCTTGCTAACTGCACAACTTAATCTGTAAGTTAAAAGTAGATTAAAAATAAAAAGGAAAGACGAAATTTTGAGACAGACCTGACAAAGAAAAAAGAAAATAAAAAATGACTTTTTTTCTACATTTTTTTCATATAAGTTTTATTTATTAAAACAATATTTTTATGATATGGAAAATAAAATAAGATGATTTAATCTACAAATGTATTTCAAAAATTCAATGGTGGATTTTTTTTTTTGAAACACTATATTTTCGGATTTGAAAATGGGGATACTAAAAGTGTGAATTAGTGAAAACAAAGAAACCATAAGTGCAATTAAGACAAGATATTTTCTCCCTATTTCTAATATATATTTACACTTTGTTGCATGAAAAAAATTCAGAACATGTTAGACACTCATTTCTTGCCTCAAGAATATTCTCCATCAAAAAATTGTTTTGAAAAAGATCTGCATTGCAAGTCTAACTTTTTGCAGATGCAAAGTGATCTTGGTGTTGAATTCCAACATGACCAATACCCCATAGAGGAAATCAAGTATTGTTTGTTTGAATCACCCGAAGATATACTCGTGAAACATATAGTCCTCTAGTTGCATCATTTTAGTTGTTTTCAGGACATTGCTTTTTCTTTGATACGTAGTTGTCCAACAATTTGAGGAGACTGAATAGAAAGCGTGATCCAATTCCAGCTCCTTATTTTGTTACCTTGTACTTCAACAACAGTTGAAGTTCAAACAATAACTAATACTATCTGAATATAAAGAAGTCATCATACATGTTTTTCTTCAAGTATGTATCGTTACTTAAATTCACGAGAACTACTATTTTGGACGAAATATATATCAAACAAAACACGAGAATACAAAAGTCTTATCATTATTTATAGCATACTTATTCTTTTTGTGGATGCAATAACACTCTTATATTGTAATATTGTAATATGTAAACACTTGTACTGCTGGAAACAAAATAATAATGTCTTTATAAAAAGTAAATAAATTTTGAATTTGATATTTTACACAATACAAGATAATAGATATGAAATAGCCTAATAAAACAAAGATTGTGTTTCGTCAAATTGAATTTTGTAAAAAACAACATTATCCTAAATTCACATCCCTGAAATAAGTGGAAACCATATTGCATTAGGTGGTATCATATACCATTTCAGGGGGTAGTTGAGAGTGTAGCTAAATAAAGACCATGTATCGCATGAGGAGGTAGTTAATCAAGTCAATCTAACTAACTAAAAAATCACATGTCGTTACAATTTGATGTATCGGTAAAATGTGCCTTTTGAAATTGATTGAGTCCAATGGTATAGATACTAGTATTTAAACGTGTGTGTTTGCACGGTTTTATTTATCGTCGATATACAAACATAAAATTTGCGTCAAAAACAACAACATAGTTTTTTTTAAGAATAAACCTATGTTCCACAAACATGTCATTACTTAAGTAAGATCAAAGGAACATTGTAATATCCCGCTTAGACGTAACTTTTATCAGTATCAGAGGAATTACGAGTAAGTAAGGGCAAAATTGTAAATTGGGATGGAAAGGCTTTATATAGGGGAGACCAAGATATTTTCATTTCATTTTCTCCTCTCCACTCTCTCACTACAAAGCTGAAAACTCTCTCCCTCCCTCTCTCTAACTCACGCCCATCCTCTCCTTTACCACTATCCATCATTTTCTTTCTTTCCAAACTTCTTGGAACCATAAACAAGTTAGCTTTGGGAGATTAGAACAAGAGAAAGTTAAAGAAGAATCAAGGAAAAGAGGAAGAACAAGCTAGGGTTTTTGGAGTTAAGAGCTTAGCAAAGCATCAATCAAGGATTAAGGTGAGCTCCCATAGATTATACCCTTTTTGGGGTAGTTTTGAGGTTTTGTGAGGAAAGGAAAACTTGAATAATTAGGCCTGATTTCTTGTTTGTTAGTTTCCCATTGTTAATACTTGATATGCTATGATCTTTCTATTTTAAAACCCTATCATTTGATGTATATAGACTTGCTGGTTGTGAGAATTTGTTAAAATTCGTATTGGAACTTTCTGGAAAAGCTACACGGCCTGGCGACACTGGGTTTATCGTGCCACGTTAGCACCCATCGTGCCATGATCATAAAGATCTGGGCACCATCGTGCCACGACCATAGCACATCGTGCCACGAGAATCACAAAATGCCACCCCATTTTTGAAATGTGTTTTAAGGCCAGAAAACCATTCTCATAGCGCCAGAATGTCTTTGTACATTTAGTAATGGAAGAAAAGGTCATAGACTTATCTTGTGTTAACACGAGAGTGGGGATCGATATTTCAAATATCATTAAGGTTTTAATCTTAATGGAATTCAGACATCATATATGACAAATGGGTAGAGTTACCTATAGACTTCAGGTAAGCTAAGGGGCTTAGTTTCCCAACAATCAAGTAATGGCTTATGAGAACGATAAGTCCAGAACCATTGATAGGTTAGTAAGATCAAGAATGTATCCATGAAGAGTACAAAGGTACGATTTATACCTAGAGTAAGAGACGGGATTACTACGTCTTAAGATATTGTAAACTTATCATTATTAATATGAAGATGCTTGTCGTGTCTCTTATTGTTCCCGCTAGTTGGAGCACGGAGAGTCATGTTCAAGCCAAGATAATTAATTTAAAAGAATAATGTGTCTCCTGTTTTCTCGCTAGTTAGAACACAGGGGGTTCCGGCGAGCTGGAACGGTGAAGTTATCATCCGCGAGGATAGCCGCACATAAGAGTTTAATCTAAATGTTAAGTCACGTCTTTCGTCATTCACGCTAGTGGGACACGGAAAGTATACGCGTAAGTTAGGATTATTAATAAGATAAGTCGTGTATTCTGTTGTTCACGCTAGTGGGACACAGGAGGTTCACGCTAGTGGGATGAGTTATTCCGCAAGGATGACTGCACGACGATAAGAGGAGTCCGGTGTTAGCCTCAGATAGGAATTTCACCGGTAGTAGAGGGATGTATTCCGGGGTTACTCTACTCGGATGCACTCCGTAAATTGAATCAAGATAATTATTGTGTGTTACACGCTAACTTTCTAACTTATTAATATCAGAGAGATGTATATGTAATACATAGAGATGCTAATTCAATTATAAGCTTATTGATAGTTGAGCACGAGAAAGTGATCATAGTTTTTCCCAAAGATCACTAAGTATGAGATTATGAAGATTAAAGTATATGATAGAGGCATATAGCGATCCTAGTTTTCCCTTGATCGCAAGATATGTAGAGACTGACGGCGATCATAAGTTCCCTGAGATTGCCAAGAGTTAGTGCATGGCGACCCTAGGATTCCCCGAGGTTGCCAACAGTAGGTTGGGCTGGAGCTCACTGAGACATTATGTCTCATCCCATTCCTTCTGATGCAGGTTCGCAGGTAGCACGCAGCAAGGGAAAGGAGAAGGCTTTGGACTGATCGTGCTGGTTTTAGTTGATTATAGATGTTTATGTTCTTAGATGTTGTATTATGTTGTATTGTATCAGAGATGTTGTATTAAGAGACAAATGTATGGATACCTTATGTAATGTACCATTATCAATTAAATTTTCTATATTGTAAATAATGTATCCAGTACGAAATTTTAATACTCGTATAAGATCCTAGGCAATCTTTATATGGGTGTTACAATTTGGTATCAGAGCAGATCGATTCAGATCGTGCCTTGGGTCATTAAAATTACAATCCAAGTATATGGACCATTTGGATCCAGGACATTATTCTAAATATTATATCTGGTTGAAACTGATCACTTTGACTTATATATGACAGCTAGGATAAGATGTCTGGGAGACGAAGAGGACCAGGAAGGCCTAGAGCCAATCAGGCTAATGAGGAAGAAGGAGACCCTAACATGATTCTGTACTCAGATGATGCAGCAGCAACAAGCGTTGCAGCAGCAGGCTCAAAATGCATTTCAGCATTAGCAGATGATGCACATGATGTAACAACAACGACAACAACAGGCCCAATCTCAACAACAATGGATGGAAATGATGCATCAAGGGCAAGGTTTCCATCAGCAGCCCCCACCGCCTCCAGTGGTTGGTAATCCGGTCTTCTGGGAATTTAATAGGAATCACCCTCCCGAGTTCAATGGAGAAGGTGGTCCTCAGGAAGCCAAGAGATGGCTAAAGCAGATGGAAAAGATCAAGAGATGGCTGAGTGTTCGGAAGCTGATAAGGTGGTATATGCCACAAACCAATTCAGAGGCACATCGAAAGATTGGTGGGAATCCACCCAACGCAGAATGTTAGCAAATGATGTGGAAGTGAATTGGGTGAACTTTAAGGAGGTGATGCTAGAGAAGTATATGCCACTCTCATACAAAGTGAAGAAAGAGCAAGAGTTGTTAGAATTGAAACAGGGTAACATGTCAGTCACGGAGTTTACCAAGAAATTTGAAGAGTTGTCGTACTATTCCACTCATAACGAATATGAGGAAAATGAAAATTGGAAGATGAACCAGTATAAGCGTGGTTTAAGAGGTGAAATTGATACTGCAGTGAGTCTCCAAAGAACCACAAGTTACGACGAATTGGTGCATGACAGTTTAGTAGCTGAAGCGGGTTTTGCCAAGACCGCTAGAGAGAAAGCTGCAGCATTTGAAAAGAGAAAGGGTAAATTTCAAGATAAGTATCATGACAAGCTGAAGCCGAAAGGCTCCCCTCAGAGAGGAAAGCAATCCAACTTACCTAAAGCTTTTCCTACTTGCAAGACGTGTGGAAGGATGCATAAGGGAGAGTGTATGTTAGGTGTTGGTATTTGTTACGGATGTAAGTAGCCAAGACATTTTATATCAGTGTCCTAATAGGCAAGGTAAGGGAGCAGCTGAAGGAACTACAACCAGTAAGGGCAGGGTGTACTCCCTAGATGGTCGGAAAGCTCTGGCTAATGAAGATCTGATTGCTGGTATGTGCTATCTTGGTCAGAATCCTATTAGAGTTCTTTTTGATTGTGGTGCAACTTGTTCGTTTATTTCGTATAAGTGCGTAGAAACGCTGCAGTTACCTTTGTCCCCATTGATTCCTCCAATGACGGTGTCTACCGCTATAGATGGCAGAATCGTAGCAAGTTATGTTTGTGAAAACTATCCCATTATTGTGTCCAATAAGACATACTATATAGACTTGGTGTGTCTCTCTATGGAGCAACTTGATGTAATTCTAGGCATGGATTGGCTCTCCGCTAACCATGTGTATATTGGATGTTCTGAGAAGAGTATATATATGCAAACAAGTGATTCAACAGATGGTGTGGCTTTATCTGAATTGATTAATCGTTCTCACTAGTTAATTCAGTTTATTTGTGCTAAGGAAAGGGGTTTTTACGTTATGCTCACTGTGACTTCAGAACCAGAGCTAAGTCCCAGTGACATCCCGATTGTGAATGAATACCCATATGTTTTCCCTTCCGATATAACCAATTTACCTCCGGAGCGTGAAGTGGAATTTTCCATTGATCTTATTCCGGGAGCGGAACCAGTGTCTATGGTACCGTATAAGATGTCACCTTCAGAGCTTAAAGAGCTGAAATCTCAGCTAGAAGAGTTAATTCAGAAGCATTTCATCCGACCTAGTGTATCTCTGTGGGGTGCACCGGTCTTGTTAGTTAAGAAGAAAGATGGAAGTATGAGGCTGTGTATTGACTACCGCCAATTGAATAAAGTGACCATCAAGAATAAGTATCCTCTTCCAAGGATTGATGACCTTCTAGATCAACTTAAGGGAGCAATAGTATTCTCTAAGATTGATCTTAGATCCGGTTATCATCAGATTCGAATTAAGTCCTCGGGTGTGTCCAAGACAACGTTCAGAACACGTTACGAACATTATGAGTTTTTGGTTATGCCCTTTGGTGTAACTAATGCCCCAACAGTATTTATGGATTACATGAACATGATATTTCGGCCCTATCTGGATCAGTTTGTAGTAATCTTCATTGATGATATCTTGATTTATTCCAAAGACTCTCAGGAACATGCCCAACACTTGAGGATCGTTTTAAATATTCTCAGGGAGAAGCAGTTATATGCCAAATTCAGTAAGTGTGAATTTTGGCTATCAGAAGTGAAGTTTTTGGGTCATGTCATCTCTCAAGGAGGAGTGGTCGTAGATCCGTCCAAGGTTGAAGCCGTCCTCAGTTGGGTCAGACCCAAGAATGTGGCCAAAGTTAGGAGTTTCTTGGGCTTAGCAGGTTATTGTCGAAGATTTATTATGAATTTTTCCCAGATTGTCTTACCTCTGACACGCCTCACTAGGAAAGATGTGCCTTTTATTTGGGACGAGGAATGCGAAGAGAGTTTCAGAATTTTGAGAAGAAAATTGACTAAAGCACCCGTATTGGCGATACCAGATCCTGACAAGAGATACACCATTTTCTGTGATGCATCCTCTAGAGGACTGGGTAGTGTACTCATTCAAGGACAGAATGTGATAGTGTATGCGTCTAGACAGCTTAAGACTCATGAGGAGAATTACCCCACTCACGATCTTGAGTTAGCGGCCATAGTTTTTGCATTGAAAGTGTGGAGGCATCATTTTTATGGTGTGCAGTTTGACCTATTCAGTGATCATAAAAGCTTAAAGTATTTGTTTGATCAACGAGAATTGAACATGAGACAGAGAAGGTGGATGGAATATCTGAAAGATTTTGATTTTGATTTGAAATACCACCCAGGAAAGGCGAACGTTGTGGCAGATGCTTTAAGTCGAAAAACCTTAGTTAAGGAAGAAGTGATGATGCATACGTGTGGTCTATATGAAAAGTTTAGGGACCTTAATCTCAATGTCACCGAGGTGGAAGGCGGCATTTTATTTCACCAACTAGAGATTTCGTGCGACCTACGGTCCAGGATTGCACAGACTCAGAGTATGGATATGGACCTTTAGAGGAGAATTGGTCTAACAGAATTTTCTATGGCATCAGATGGCACACTACTGTTTGAAGGAAGGATTTGTATCCCGAATGATGCAGAATTAAAGAGATTGATTCTGGAAGAGGCACATATAAGTAGTTTCAGTATCCATCCGGGAACCACTAAGATGTACCAAGATTTGAAAAGAGAGACCTGGTATGAAAACCGATATTGGAGGAAGTTGGAATGATCATTTACCTTTGATTGAATTCTCTTACAATAATAGTTACCATTCCAGTATAGGGATGACACCTTATGAGGCATTGTATGGCAGGAAGTGTAGGACACCACTGTGTTGGGCTGAGGTCGGAGATAAGAGTATCTTGGGACCAGAGATCATCCAGGAGACTAATTTAAAAATTAAATCCATTCAAGATAAGATGAGAACGGCGCAGAGCCGCCAGAAAAGTTATGTAGATAAGAGGTGAAGGCCTTTAGAGTTCGAAGTAGGAGATCATGTGTTCCTGAAGGTTACGCCAAGGTTGGGTCTACGAGGAGTTTTCAGAACAAAGAAGCTTTGCCCGAGGTTTATTGGGCCATTTCAGATACTCAAACGTGTCGGACCGACAACTTACCAGTTGGCTCTGCCACCGGCTATGTTAGGATTACATGATGTGTTTCAAGTTTCTCAGTTGAGGAAATTCATTCCCGATCCTTTTCTACCAGTAGAGTTGGATACTATCGACTTTAGATCGGATTTAACATTTCAGCCAGAACAAAAACAGATTGTTGAACGCGATGTCAAGTCCTTGAGGAACAAAGAGATTCTAATTGTTAAGGTTGTTTGGAAAGGTTCTCCCGACAGCGAAGCTACGTGGGAGCTAGAATCAGAGATGCAAAAGAGCTATCAACATCTATTTTTAGGTAAATTCTAAATTTCGAGGACGAAATTTCTTTAAGGGGGTAGAGTGTAATATCCCGCTTAGACGTAACTTTTATCAGTATCAGAGGAATTACGAGTAAGTAAGGGCAAAATTGTAAATTGGGATGGAAAGGCTTTATATATGGGAGACCAAGATATTTTCATTTCATTTTCTCCTCTCCAATCTCTCACTACAAAGCTGAAAACTCTCTCCCTCCCTCTCTCTAACTCACGCCCATCCTTTCCTTTACCACTATCCATCAGTTTCTTTCTTTCCAAACTTCTTGGAACCATAAACAAGTTAGCTTTGGGAGATTAGAACAAGAGAAAGTTAAAGAAGAATCAAGGAAAAGAGGAAGAACAAGCTAGGGTTTTTGGAGTTAAGAGCTTAGCAAAGCATCAAGCAAGGATTAAGGTGAGCTCCCATAGATTATACCCTTTTTGGGGTAGTTTTGAGGTTTTGTGAGGAAAGGAAAACTTGAATAATTAGGCCTGATTTCTTGTTTGTTAGTTTCCCATTGTTAATACTTGATATGTTATGATCTTTCTATTTTAAAACCCTATCATTTGATGTATATACACTTCACTACTAGAAAAATGCAAATTAGAGACGGATTTTAGGGAGGGAAAAAAATCCCTCACTAATTGTGACGGATTTAGAGACGGAATTTCATATTCACCACAAAAATCGAGTGGACAAACATTAGTGACGGAAAAGATTAATTATCCCTCACAAATATTCCCTCACAAAAATTCCGTCACTAAATCCCTCACAAAATTGATGAGTTAAACTTTTGTTGCGGAATTTGAGACGGAATTTCTCCTTCTCTAATTTTTCCCTCACTAAATCCATCACTAATTTCAACTACATAGTTAGTGAGGGAATTAATCCCTCACAAACCAATGTTGAAATTAACTTTTTGCTTTCCCTCCTCTGGTCCTAACATTCCCCCTCTTTTATGAGAAACCCTAAAATCAAATTTTTTTTCCCCAAATTAACTTAACTTCAAAGAGGAACTCAGTACACAAATTTTTTCCCCCAAATTAACTTAACCACCGTTCCTGGCTCTACGCTCAGATACGCTCACCGCTCCTATCTCTACGCTCAGTACGCTCACCGCTCCTAGCTCTACGCTCCACCGTTCTACGCTCACCGCTCCTAGCTCCTAGCTCTACGCTCCACCGCTCCTGGGTTGTTCCACCGTTCCTGGCTCACCGCTCACCGCTCACCGCTCACCCTTCTCAGTACGCTCACCGCTCACCCTTCTCACCGTCCAAGCAAACTGAACTCAGTACGCTCACCGCTCACCCTTCTCACCGTCCTTCAGCGCCGCCGTCCTTCATCAGCCGAATTGGGCCGTCCTTCTCACCGTCCTTCATCAGCCGTCCTCTCCTCTCTTCCTTCATCAGCCGTCCAAACAAAATGGGTCATTTTTTCTTCTAGGTATTTTACTAAAACCCTGAATTCCTAATTTTTCTGAAACCCTAATCTTTTGTTCTTTGAAATTCGAATCTAATCTTATAATTTACCTATGAGTTAGTTTTATTTATGGTTTGATTTTAAATTTGGACAAAAATATGTATAAATCACTAATCCCTCATTTCTATTTTGAACTTGTATTTCGTCTCATCATTAGAATCTGAAAATACCATTTTTGTTGATAATTGGATTTAAGTTGAAACTGATTAAGATATAATTTAATGGTAGAGGCTGTTATGTTAAAGCAGTAGACATCAATTTTTCAGAGACATCATCACTAACTTTGTTGGTTCAAATGATCAATTTGTAGATGTTTCACTAAGCCTTTGAGAGGTCCATATGATTTAACAAGCTTGATGCATATGATTTAACAAGCCAGGACCAGGTTTAAGCAAACCATAATTCTCAGTTCTCAAACCTGAACATGCTTTGTTCTTTCCACCTTGAGAACACCATCCTCCAAAAGAAAATCCCCCTTTATACCTCTTCAGAAGATCTCTATCAATTTTATCAAGAACAATATCATTTCTCTTGAATTTTCTAGCGAACGGACGGCTACTTATAACCATTTTCCTATAAAAGTCCTAGAGACCTAGGATGCTGTTTTGGAGGATTGTCCCAAGTAATGTAGTGAAGATCATGGTTGGCAGTGGTGTTCTTGTAGTCCTGTGAGTTGCATATTACTGTTTGGAAATATCCTTCTGGTGATGAGACAAAGTTGGTGTAGTAGAGGAGTAGAGTCCTTGGCAGATTTCTCTTGCATCAAGTAGGTTGAATTGGGCATATTCTGCCAATTTGGTCTAATTTGAGTGAAATTTTTGTTGTGAGATATGCAATGTTTACATAGGGGGCATATTGTGATCGAAGCTTTGTCTCTGCTTCTGTGTTGATGGGAGCAAACATTGCAAATGAGGTAGTTAGAAAAAAAATTCGATTTTCAATTTACTTTTCTTTTTCTTCTAATTTTCTTGCTAGTTGATTGAATTTTCAAATTGGATCCTGGATTGCTGCAGTATGCTGCAACAGTAGTAGGGATCGTAAGATTAGAGAGGGATTTTTCTCTCTAATTCTAACGGTCCATACCGTTGCTGCACCGTACATAGCCGTAGAGGATTAGAGTTCTTTAACTTTTTGCTATTTTGATTATAACTTTTTGTACAGATAGCGGTAGAGAAGTTCAGTGAAGCAACTGTTGGATACAGGCAGAATAGAGAAGCTGCAGAGAGATGGGTTCATTTGTTTTACACTCCTTATTTCATTGTCACAGCTGTGAGTGAAGAAATCTTGTTAAAAAAACTCGTCAGATGTTATTTTTAAGGACTCGGGTCCTATCCTACGATGCAACAGTGCTGCAAAAAAAATATTTGTGTGAGAAGTGCTACCGCATGCGGTGGTATGCCGTCCTAGTTACAAATTTTTTGCTGCAGTGTTACACAATTAGAGAGGATCCAAATCCTATTTTGAATGAAATTTTGAAATTTGGTTGTCTAGATCCTCTGCAAGACTGCAACAACTGCACCATTTAAGTGGTTGTAGAACTGTTTGATCTAAATGCATGTTTGGATTCGTGGTCAATTTGGAAAAATCACAATGTCATTTGAGATTTTATCAAAGCTCTAAAAAAATATAGATTTTCTCAAAATCGACGTGATTTAGTGTGATTTTGCCAAACTTATCGTCAATCCAACACGCATTAAGTGTAGTTGATTGATGCACCTGGATCCAACGACTCTGCAGCTGCTATAGAGGATTCAGATCTGTACTTTGGTTAAAGCAATACCAATGAAATATTGTCATGACATGATAGAATCATGTGTACATGAGTAGTTTGAAATTTGTAAAACACTGACATATATATTACTTTACTTGTGCTTATGCTTTTTTTGTGTTCTATATTAAAATTAGGTTCAAGATGTTGAAGGAGTTGAATTATGTGGAACTCTAAAAAATGTTGTGGCCATAGCAGCAGGTTTGTTGCATTGTATTTTCACTTTGCTCCATCTATTTTGTAAATTTTGCGAATGGTCAAAGAATGACACAAAAATGGGACAGGTTTTGTTGATGGCTTGGAGATGGGAAATAATACAAAAGTAAGCTTAAAATGATTTAAGGATATGAAAATTTTAAGGTCGAAAAATATTTATTCTTTTGTATATAAGATTCTTTTAATATGTGTAGGCTGCAATCATGAGACTTGGTCTTAGAGAAATGAAGGCATTTTCAAAGTTGTTGTTTCCATCTGTTAAGGACAGTACCTTTTTTGAGAGCTGTGGTGTAGCTGACCTTATCACAACATGCTGTAAGAATTTCACCTCCTATTTATAAAATTCGGATTCTCTGCAGGCGAGAAACCTCGTAGTCATTGCAATCAACAAATCTCGATTGTTAGATGAAGATCGAACAATTCTTAGTTTTACTTCATGAATTAGATATAAAATCTATGAAGTACTGCAGACATAGTTTTAAAATACTAATTTTGACCTTCAATCTTCATCCAACGCTTGTCGCATCAAATTTTATTGAATGTAGTGACTTCGGTAATTTTTTACTACATCAAGTGCATTTCCTAAAAATTTGTTGCTTAGTTTCATTAAAAACCCATATTATCTCTGTTGTTGCAGTGGGTGGAAGAAACAGGAAAGTTGCTGAAGCTTATGCAAAGAATGGAGGGAAGAGGTTTGTTTTTGTTTTGTTTTCTTTCTCTTTGGTCTATAATTCATTCCTGGGTGAAAAAAGGAAAAAGCTGATTAGTTCTACCTGTTTTTCGATATTCTCTACAGATCTTTTGATGAGCTTGAAGCTGAGATGCTACAAGGCCAGAAATTGCAGGTATATTCATGAATCTTGCTTACTATGCCAAACCAAAAACTATATAAATGTTTGCTTTGAAAGTAATTACTATAAAATCTTAGATTCCATCACATATACATATTTTGATGAGTAATATGTAGTGAGAGTAACTTGTCCAATACAGTATCAGGAAAAAATTAATACAATCATTCTTGTTTGTCCTCAAATTATGAGTTCTCTTTACCTATAATTCAGATATGTAAACAATCAAACCAAGTTTAAATTTTCATATTTAAGGAAATTTCTACATACTGCTACAAAGCAAAGCATAAAAGTCTTTTTTTTTGTGATAGACACCAACTTGATAACAGTATAAAGGTGTACGAAGAACCAATAATGAAAAAACAAAAAGAAAACACATTAATAAAAAGTATAAAATCTAAGCATTTTCTTCAATCTAACAAAACCATTTTATTTTTCATATACGTAAAACCATTTTTTTTTTCAAAACTGATACCTCTAGCCATAGAGATGGTGCCATTTTTTTTGGTTAAGATGATGGAGACCCACATTATTCTAATAATAAAATAAAATGGTTGAACAATTCTAAACTTGTGAAATACATGTCAATATCATAATCTTTCCCATTTGACAAGAAACAACATAAGGTAACCCTTTTGACAAGAAAGTAAACACAAACTTTGATGATTTATAAATAAACAAACTATCTAATCTAATTCCAATCCTTCTAAACCAAACAATCATCACTGAAAACACTGAGTTCCAGCACAAGTGGTTGTGGTTGATTTGCAGTATATTGTAAACTCAAAATAACTCCATTGAAAATTCCAGATTCGGATTGGATGCAGTAACTATGTACAAAGTGTTGTGTCTTGATCGTCTAATCTAAATCAACAATCAACAATCGAGATTGCTTACAACGCGAAACTGCGTCAGAGCAGATCCCAATCCTAAAATTTCAGATCCAGATTTGCTAACTTTAAGGAGGGAAAGTCAAATTAACTGTGTCTGTCTCTCTTATATTCCTCTCTCTGATCTGATCTTATATTATCTTATCTATCATTTATTTTTCATCTCTCTTTAATAAAATACACCAAAATACATTTAAGTCAATGTGACTTTCCCGCCACAAAGTCACTGAATCCAACTGATAAAGGGTATGTGTTGTATGGATATGTGAAGGAAGGTATTTTGGGGAATTTTGAGAGGGAGGGTTTTAGAATTGTGGAGGTTAGGTCTTCTAAAGAGAGTGAGGATAAGAGTGTTTGGATGTATGTTATGATGATTGGAATTGGTTTGGTTTGTTTCTTGTCTTGGAAGTTTCAAATGGGGGAGCTTGTGAAGAATATGGATAAGATACGTTGATCATCATGGAGGCGTTTGGATTAAGCACTTATTCAATAAGCTTCAATAAGTTGAGCACATGTTTGTTATCATGAATGATTTGTAAAAATCAGTGAGCTATCAAGATTTTGCAGAAACTACACTTTGTAGTATTTACAAAACCACGTTAATTCACAATGATTCTGACAAATCTACCGTGATATCAAACATACACTAATAAACAGATTAAATTTGTACGTAAATTATATCTATAATCAAAGAGGAAATGATAGAAAACATCTCTCCATAAGTTTAAAATGGATTATGAGAATAAATTATTCAAAGGATGAAAGTAAGCTTAATATAGTTTATGCACATACCAGATAAGCTATGTTTGTAAGTTTTTTTTAAGGATGTATGCAAATGTTTATGTCATAATATAAGTCTAAATAAGCTTTTACAAGTATCTATTAAATCCAATATGTTATAGTTTGATTCTGCTTTTTAAGAACCATATAAAGTGCAATATGATCTTAACGTGGTTATGATGATGTTATTATTATGAAGTGAAAAAATAACTTTATGTTGTTGATTTTGATGATGTTATTATGAATTAATGTTCAATTGTGTTGCAACAATTAGGGTGTCTCAACTGCAAGGGAAGTATATGAGGTACTAAGCCATCGTGGGTGGCTAGAGTTGTTTCCTCTCTTCTCAACAGTACATGAGATAAGCAGTGGTCTCCTTCCACCATCAGCCATAGTTGAATACAGTGAGAAGCTACCAAGGTCCTTCTAATTCAAGGTGCTAGCTTGGTGCTAGCTTGTTTCCACACATATAAAGTATGGACTTAACCAATATGTACTTTCAGTGTAAAGATTTTTTATACTGTCAATAAATTATTATTGTCTGATCACTACAATACGATTAGTTTTGAATACTTGACAGTGTAATTTTTTTACAGTGACAATATATTAAAATTAAACTCATAAATTATAGTATTGATTCCAAGAATATACAAGTACTATAGTTTATGAATTTACTCAATAATGGTTTGAATTTACTCACTAGTTTATGAGGGAATTCCAGTTTCGTCACTAATAAAAAAGAAATATACCCTCACAATTTGAAAGGGAAAACCAATCCCTCACTAATTAGTGACGGAAATATTGGTGAACAAGGAAGAAATGGTCCCTCGCTATTAGAGAGGGAACAGAAATCCCTCACTAATTAGTGACGGAAATATTGGTGATTAAGAAAGAAATTGTCCCTTGCTATTAGAGAGGGAACGAAAATCCCTCACTAATTAGTGACGGAAATATTGGTGATTAAGAAAGAAATTGTCCCTCGCTATTAGAGAGGGAACGCAAATCCCTCACTAATTAGTGACGGAAATTTTGGCGGACAAGGAAGAAATGGTCCCTCGCTGTTAGAGAGGGAACACAAATCCCTCACTAATTAGTGAGGGAATTGTCCCATTTTTAGGACATTTTTGCCTCATATTTAGTGACGGATGCACATGATTAGCGACGGAGTCCAAAATCCCTCACTAATATTTAGCAAGGCCAAAATTCGGAACGGATTACTGGCCGTCACAAAATCCGTCACTAAATTTGTTAGTGAGGGAATTATAACAGTTTAGTGAGGGATTTATACCCTCACTAAAACTGATTTTTCTAGTAGTGCTTGCTGGTTGTGAGAATTTGTTAAAATTCGTATTGGAACTTTCTGGAAAAGCTACAGGGTCTGGCAACACTGGGTTAGTGCATGGCAACCCTAGGATTCCCCGAGGTTGCCAACAGTAGGTTGGGCTGGAGCTCACTGAGACATTATGTCTCATCCCATTCCTTCTGATGCAGGTTTGCAGGCAGCACGCAGCAAGGGAAAGGAGAAGGGTTTGGACTGATCATGCTGGTTTTAGTTGATTATAGATGTTTATGTTCTCAGATGTTGTATTATGTTGTATTGTATCGAAGATGTTGTATTAAGAGACAAATGTATGGATACCTTATGTAATGTACCATTATCAGTTAAACTTTTTGTATTGTAAATAATGTATCCAGTACGAAATTTTAATACTCGTATAAGATCCTAGACAATCTTTATATGTGTGTTACAAACATAAACTATTTTATCCACCCGTGCAAGCACGGTCTGACTATTACGATGTCACGATCACATATATTAACCTATATTTGTGTTTATGTGCGTAAATCATTGAATACAATACACGTAATGTTATACAATTTCTTCAAAAAAAAGTATTGTTATACACTTATCTTAATATATAATATCTGTTAACATTGCAGCTTCACTTCCAAACCCTAAGCCTAGGTTTTAGGCGCCAATTTGCTTCAATAATGGTGGGGTCCATTCACTAAACTTGTTATTAATTACACAGCTACAATGCACACATTACAAGCATAGTTCAAATTCAAACTTTCCTCCCAAAACTTTATAACTCTATCATCATTATGTAAGCCTTTCCATGTTCCCATGCAAACATTTATTGTTGGTTGATTTCCCATGCAATGTCCCTTACAATTCATCTCTCTTCTCATGCCGTCTTATCTTAATATCTAATCAAAAGGTACAATGCAAACCCTACTTGGGAAACCCTAAACCTAAAACTTTGGCGGGAATTATTCAAATTCAAAATTCAAATCTCCCTTCATTAAGTTCTTATTAGATCAACATTAACTATATCACAACCTATCAATGCATATCCTTGGTAGTAGTATTGCTTTAAACAACGTTGCAGATTTCCCATATTTCCCACTAAACCTCATTAAATGTATTTGTTACTTCCCTATAAACATTTCATGAATACATATTGTGATTTACCATGCACCTCCTTTAATATTCTCTCTTTGGGAACACGTAAAAACAACAACTCATTTCTCCTCCATCATCTCTAGTTTTTTTCTTAAAAAGCTCTTCCTCACTTTCTCTCATCACTCTCAACTCTCTCCATTTTATTCATGGTTGAACATGGATTCATCCCTAAAGCAATCATAAGTGACTTTCCTATAACAATTGGATCTCAACTTGCTCATCCTCCTAATTAACGACGTCGAAATCGATCACAAACATTGATGATCTCAAACTGCTCATCCTTTCTTCATCGTACACATTTTATCTCACTCATTGGACTCTTATCTCTTTAACCACCTCAAATAGACTCTTATCTCATTAACCACTTATTACTTTTGTTCTTTATTGTTAACTCTTCTTTCTCTATTTTTTTCTCTTCACATGTGTGCAAATTGCAAAATGTGTACAACTCATGTTCATAATTTTTATGTCTTTTATGTTTGTTCTGTTATGTTGGTATTTTGATCAGGACAATGTCATGTTTGGAAAGCTAACATGCTTTATAATGTGTTAAATTAGTTACTAAAGTTGGCCTTTTTCTATTGTAAATTATTTGACAACTTTTAAGTCAGTGTGAAAAGATAGACTTATAGTTTGTTTTCTTCAGGTGAGACTACCTTCTTTATACGATTTGGCTTCAAGACAATATGTAATGAGGAGCTTATCTAGACTTTTTCATTGTTGATTGTTTTTCTTACGACAATTTGTTACTGACATTGGCCTCACTGGTCCAATTTGGTAAGAATATCCACATGCTACATTTTCTGCATTCTCTGTGTTTCTTTCTACATTTTGGTTACATCTTTATTTTTAGTAAGTGCTTTCTCTGCTTTCTATTCAATATATATGAAATGGGTTTTAATATTGATGTTGTTGTCTATCATCTTTTTTTTTTGTGTGGCTGAAAATAGTTATTGATTTCACTCTCTTTTTTCCCCATATTCAAAATCAATTGAATCTTCTTATCATTTGCTTTCAATTTCAATATGTATTATGAGGTGATTATTTCAATGAGAATGGTATACTTGATTAACACTTCATCAGTAGTTGATTACTATAGTCTTTAGAAATTTATATATACATAAATGAATAAATTTGAAGGCTTGCATTCAATTTTGGATGATAATTTTGAAACTTTTTTTCACGTTTAACTCTTGCGCATGCCTTTTTCATATGTTTTAATAGTAAAAGTAAATATTCATTTTATATGAACTGCATCAGGATTGTGGTCCTGTGTACGAGCTGCTGCTATATTGATAGCATATTCAAGAAATGTTTAGAGGTAACTTTTGAGTATACATATGCTCTTTTGTTTTTTTGCGCACATGCATCATTATTGTGCAATGGGTAACTTTTGATATCTTTTACAAACTTTATTCTCTATGTAATTAGTTTTTTTGGCTGCAATTTTTCCATGTTTTTTAGTTCAAACTTGATTAATTATGATGCAATTTGTCTTCATTTACTATTTCCGTTATTTATATGGTTAAAAAATGTGTTCACTCTAAATTATGTCATATTTCTATTTATTTTTTTTTTCTTTTTTTGTTATCAAATGCAAGCAAATAAGTTTAATAAATTATGTTTTCATATCCGTTAAAATTAAAATGAAATTTTTTGTATGAATCAAATATCATTGACATATTAATATGCATTTTATTACAATATTGTATCACTAATAATCTCATTTGTTTTTATTGATAGACCCGTGCTTCACACATGTCAAAAATCACTTATTGTCTTTATTACCGTCGATAAGACCCGTGCGTCGCACGGGTCCAAAGTCTAGATGAAGATGGTATTTACATTGATAGTACTTCAAATGTAGTGTTTAAAGAAGTATTTCAAAATTTGTAGACATGAGAAACTTCTATTAAATTTGTAGTCAAAATTATGACATTAAAATTATAAGTTCGAATTGTGTTATTTGTAACACCCTAACCCTTAACCGCCGATTATTAACTTTAATAAAGAAAACGCTAAGGACATAGGAAGTTACAACATGATGAAAACTCATATTCATAAACATCAACAGAAATCAAAAACATATTTGATTCACAATTAGCAGCGGAAAAACAACAAACACAGCTTATAACCAAGCATGCATTTAATATACAAATTTTTATACATAAGATTTCAAAGGAGGCAATTCTACAACAGAGACCATTGCCAAATCTATACATAACGTTTAGATACCCAAAATGGTGTTACAAAATATCAGAGCCCTAGACTCTAACTAGGTTACAACTCCTAGTACCAAAAAAATGTAAGGATAGCTAAGCTATGCCCTCACCACTAAGCAGCTTCTAATAGCAAAGGGCTATTCCTCAACAATAGCCTCGCCAACCTGATAATCTGGATCCCCAAAGATCCAGCAAATAACACATAACAGAGAGTGTTAGTATCACCAACAATAAACATGTATAAATATCACATTATTTATACGTAACCAAAACATAACACGTAATTGTCAATGCACAAACTCATCAATAACAATTACCACATGACAACCATTATGCACACATAAATCCTAAATGATCTCTAATGTCACAAAGGATGCATGCCTCAAAATGCACTCTAATGCATGTGGTACCAATTCTTGCTCAGCTTTAGAGTCATGGCGGACTATTGGATAAACTTATATCCCTTGTGTACCTCTCATTTGCCATAAAAGGACGGTCGTACACTTGACCAACCGAAGCTGGATTACTTCTGCACCTCTCATTCGCCATAAAAGGACGGTCGTGCATATGACCAATAATAATTGGATTTCATTCTTGCCCATAAAGAGCATACATACCATCATGAAATGCATGTATGTTCACTTAGCAATTATTGATATTTACACCTACATATGCTCAAATATGTGTGTACACTACCAATACTCATGCTAACTTCAACAAGTAGGCACTCATGGCCAATCATAATACAAATATGTATATACTCAACCATATTCACAACCTCAAATAAACCAATCAAATCATATCAAAATCTCACACAAAAGGGTTTCAAGGAAAGACCCACACACTTTGATAATCCCACACTCATACTAGGGTTTTATTCAAGCTTTTCTTGAAAACAATTAATCTTTAGAAAACATTAAGAATGAGTTAAAATGGTGGGCAAGGTTTCCAAAAATGTATTATTAAAAATACAGTAGCAAAAGACATCCCCGCGCGCACCAGGACTTCCAGAACAACTCAACAAAGTTGGCCTGTCCAGGGTTGGTCGCTACAAGCGAGCCCTTGGTCGCTACAAGCGAGCATAGGCAGGGAATTATCCTGCTTGGTCGCTACAAGCGAACCTTCGGTCGCTACAAGCGAGCCTGGTCGCTACAAGCGCCAGTGTGGTCGCTACAAGCGCAGATAGGCAGGGAATAATCCTGCCTGGTCGCTACAAGCGAGGTTCCGTCGCTACAAGCGACCGTATCAGTACACAGTCATAAAAAAAGTGATTTTTCCACCATCTTGGCCCATTCATGGTTACCCAAAGTTCCAGAACTTGTTAAAAACAACTTTCCATCATAAAACATCACTTATAAACCATCACAACCAAAGATTGCATCAAGCATAGAAATTAGGGTTCAAAACAATAACTTTTCAAAAACTTTTCTTATGAACTCCAACACAATAACTCCAACAAATCATGCTAACAACATCACTTAGCATTCAATCAAGCAAAACATAATCATTTACAACTTTAAACCATAAAAACTTTCTAACAAAACCTAGACAAAGTGAGGAGAAGTTTGGGATGGAGAAATAGACATTCTCCCCTTCTCAATCACTTGTAATAATGTAATACTAACTCTCTTACCTTGAAATCAAAGTTCTCTAGCACTCTTCAAGCCTCAATCCCAAGCCCTAGCTCTCTTGCTCTTCTTCTCTTCTCCCACGTTTTTCTCACAAAGAAAGGAGGAAAATGGCACTATTCATGTTCTCACAAAATCTTATATCCCTAGCAATTGATCCTAGCCATCCATCTTTACTAACCATCATGGACCAATCCTAGCCATACAATCCAACCCAAGCTTACTACATTCATCCACATAGGATTATTACTACTCATAAACTTAAAAGCCCAACACTATTCACTCTCTAGGCCCAATACCTTAAAAACTCGGTTACGAACTTATCTTCGCGCTAAATAATTATTCCTCGATTTCTAGAAAATATATATAAATGCCAAACCATAAAATAAAATATATAAAAATATAATATACGAAAATAGGGTCGTTACATTATTAATATTTTCTTTTTGTTTACTACATTTACAATGTATATGACCTGTGCGGCAGCACGGGTGGAAAGTCTAGTATGTGTAAAAATAATCAAAACACATGTAACAATCCTTTCAAAAAAAGACACATGTAACAAATTAACACAAATTTTCATGCATCACACCGTTTAAATGGTGACTAGACCACGTTGTTGTTGTAATAATATCCAAATATCCTCATTGGTTTAATTTTTTTCAGACAATCTCATACCCACTATAATGATGGATATGTTAGTGTTTGATGAAGGATATGAGGAACAATTATGGATAGTAAATAAAGAAAATAAATAAAGGACCAAATGCTTATCTATCTGAGAAAATATTGAAATCCTATATTTTCTAGTGAATAGATACATTTTTTTCCCATGTTTGGATCAATGATATATTTGTTTCCCGTGTTTGGATCAATGAAATATTTTCTTATGCATTTTTTTTCTGTGTGTAGGGCAGGGCACCAATTGGTTTTGGTAAAATTCAGATGTTATGCACTTCTTTCACACCAAAGTCATGTCCTTAATGTGTGAAAGCTGTATCTTTTATGTCATGCTTTCAAACTGATGCACCGCAATCTATGTGTGTTCTCTGCATCAACCTATACATAACTTAACTATTTTAAAGGAAACTAAGCCTATGCATTTAATGTATAGAAGACAAAGACAATTGCCTGTAGCAATTGTCTTTGGCTGAACACACCCACACGTGGTGGGGCCAACAGTTTTGATGCACCTACTTTGTTGTTTTATGGGTTTATGAAGTTGAGGATAAACTAAGAATGATGAGGGTGATGTTGTCAAGTATGGTGAACCTTTTTTTGGGTTGTGGTTCAAAAGTGAACATAGTTTTGGGCCTTTTTTTTTGGATTAAAATTGAAGATAAATTAGGGGTGATGAGAATGATGATGAAATTTTAGAGTATAATGAACTAAAGATTTGAGTTTCCACATTCATGAGGTTGAGGATAGTGATGATGATGATGAAGAAGATGATCTAGAGTATGATGATGATGATGACGACGACGACGACGAGGTGGGTGATCCTAGATCTAATGGATGAAGATGAAGCTAATTTACATAAATAAGGATCATGGTGACAGAAAACAGAACGAAAAATAAATATTTGTCAAAATTATGTTGAAATCATTTCCTTTCTCTAGTGTGCGAGAGTAAATGAGAAAGTATTAATTTAGAAACTATCATTGAAACTATCACTGATCGATACATTTGATGTAAGTAAGTATTTGAAACTATCCTAACGGGGATTCACCAATTTACACATTTACATATAATTTACATAAATAGATGGGGGCGAATCCTACCTAAAACTTAGTGTGTCTACACACGCTTTGTATTTTTTTTTGTGAAACTTTCATCAATTTCATTTAGATTCGAACAACATTGTCTCATATCCTTATGCAAAAGGATCTGCAAATTTTTTTTTTTCACTTTTCACACACTCTACCGAGATAACATCATTTACGATAAGTTTCTAACAACATTTTCTCATATCCTTTCGCAAAAGGATATGCACTTTGTTTTTCTCACTATTCACATAGCTTGTATCTTGTGATCACAATGAATTTAGAAGGTGTAGATCTCTTCCACAAAGGTATATTAGCCAATTTAAGTCATTCAACCTTCTTGATTTGAAAATTTAAGAGGTAGAAATTCTGATTCCATTTTTGGACTTCACTATACACATTTACTTTGTATACATCATTATAAAATATACAAGTTTGAATATACCTCATCTTTATTGAAGACTCCATCCATATCATAAAATCATTTAAAGTTGGACAATCAACAAAATGTAATTTCCAATTCACAACACCCTTTATATATTTTAGAAAACATAATTGACCATCTCAATGATCACTGTTGAAATTATTGGTTTCTATACTCAATCTACTCATTATACCACATGCAATGTCATTTCTAACATAATTCATAAAATACACAACACAATCAATTACATTCTCACATTCAAATTGAGACTTTCTTTTAAAATTCCACTTACCATCTATGAACTTGCTACTTAAGAAAAATTTACTCATTTTAAACCATGTTTATTCGGAAATGTAGTAATGTTTAATTGCCAAAAAATAGAAGTTGTTTATTATGTCACAAAAATGTCACAACTATATTGTTAGAAAACATACAGTTTTGAACAATATTAGTTGCACATTAGTTCAGAAAATATTTTGTTAGATGATTTATCGTCTAATCCATGCTAGAGTTAATATGACAACTAACTCACAATTAATCCGTAGCTAAATCTATTTGTTAGAGACTAACTTCAAATTTTACGTAGCTAATCCATATTTTCGTGACTTTTATGGATGATAGTTTGAAAAGCAATTAAGAGCACAAACCTATTTTTTTTTGCAATATCAATTTAATTTTACAATAAGGCTTTTAATTTTGTTATTATTCTCTTTGAAAAATCTCCACCAATTATATATTCATCAAAAAATCATAATAACAAAAACAATAAAAGAAGTTGACGGAGGAAAAAAAGGAATTAACCAAAGTGTAGGCAAAGAAAGTGGAGCATCAATGATTTTTATAATAGCAAGTCGCAATTTAAGAAAATGTTATTTGGCTACATTAGAATAAGTCAATTAAATTAAAACTGTGAAAAAGAAAATATTCTCTTTGATTTTGTATTGACAAAGTAATAACTTGTTACAAACTTAAACTAACTAATAGTGACGTAACATTATGTTGAGGCTTGTCACTTTCCACGTTTCACCATCATAATCTTATTTCCTTCACTCACTTTCCTCTTCTCATGTATATCCACACAATTATTTTAACCAAATTTCTATTGACAAAATGTTATTTTAAAAATATATGCAGGACATTTTAATATTTAATTAAAAAATATTCTTATCCTATTTTTATATTAATAATAACTTTTTCTTAATTAAAAAATTAACACTTTAAAATTAGAGAATTGTGACTTAACCCATATAAAAATAGGAAATGAATTACAAATGTAATCTTTTATGGGGCTTTTTACTGAAAATTATTTGGTAAAGCTAATACATTAATCAAAATGTCATAGAAAACACAATGTATACCACAATATTTATTATTGTTTTTTGTCTCGTAACGAAGTGGCAAACTCCACATAAAACTCTAACACATAACTGGAAGATCATACGTTTAAACCTGAGTGAATATGTCCAAACTAACAATATCGACATTGTTAGTTGAATTAAGATTTAGATACATTTCGTTTTATGTACTAAAAAAAGTTTATATAGATTTCTTTTTTATAATCATGTTATACTTTTCTTTTCATGAAAATTTCACCCTTAAATTTATCTCCTTTTATCGATTAATCTAATTAAATTATTTTCTTCTTTCCGTAAAAATAAAATGAAATTGTTGTCTTCTTCAACAAAACTTCTATAATGATGATAAAAAGCGCATAAAATAATTTAGATATACACTTTTTTTCCTCAATATCATGTACTATATTTGAGGTTTTTTTTATTGTTTGACATTTTAAAATTCAAAACAATAACTTATATAACTTGTGGTTCTTTCATTGCAACTACATACATATATAGTTGCATTTACAAATATCATTTAAACAAGAGAGCTTAACTATGATCATGGGGAATATAAATTTGTATGACATACATCTAAGTATTGGTTTGTATGAAACATTACTACATTATATATCCAACAATTTCATTATAGATTATTTTTGTTTATTAATTGACGCTATATTTTTTTTTAAAAGAAAATTTGACACAAAATCTATACATTACCATTAGAGATCAATTTTTACTCTAATGGCATAAAATGTTTTTATATATACATTCAATAAAACCACATTATATTGTCATTTTATTTTTGTAGTTTACAAAATAACTACGTAATAATGAAACATTGTAAACTTTTATGCGATTATTTAAAAAAAACCCAAATATTTGATAGATAATAGATACATAATACATGATTATTTTTTAGGGGACATAGTTTTCTTTCTTGAAAGGATACATAGTTAATCAAATAAGGGTTAAACTATACAATCACTTTGCATTTATGACATTTATATAATATTTTTTTACACATGACATACATGACTCTAAGAGTTATTAATACATGAATAATGAAGATAATATATTATTTTACTATCTCTAAAAAAACAAATTATTTTACTAGATATATATTGGTGGTTGGTGTATGCCGGTGGTGGTGTTCTTGGTGATTAATATACATGACTTCAAATGTCATATTTAATACATGAGGATGAAAGATAATCAATAATGTATGATTTATTTAATATTCAAAATTAATTTTTTAATTTAAACTTAATGGTATTTGAATTGCGTTTTTATTAATATACATAGCAATTAAATTTCTAAATTTAAAGTAAAATTCTCAATTCTACTTTAGATTCAAAATTAAATTATTGATATTGAGTATCTAAATAACTACATAATTATCCATAAATTGAACTATGATTGAGTACATGTATAAATTTTGTTACAACATACAAATTAAATTCTATTTGTTTTTTTTCTTGGATTACAATATTATATATACAAAGTTTTCACCGACGCTTTATGATGACAAATCTCCGTTTGGAAACAATATCTTACCACCTAGATCAATCTATTGTTTGAAATTAAATTTGTAATATTACTAATAGATGGGCTAAGGGACCAACATAGTGTAGCACAAATGTATATATTTTGATCCCTTTACCATTTAGTTTTGTGTTTGATCATTGACGATGTGTATGAAAAAACATTTGTTAAGGAAGGTCAAACATTTAAATGGATCTCAGTTACCGCAATTAGTCTTCATGAAACCTTTGGTTAAAAAAGAAGTTAAGGGACTAGTTGACAAATTAGGACAAGATGTGGCTAGAGTTAAGAAACTGATTCAATCATTATTTGTGTGTTGTTTATGTGAATGAGATAAGATGATGAAAAAAACTCCCAAAATGAGTGGAGAGTGTGCCACATGTTAAACAAAGAAGTGACATAAAGCAAGGAGTGATGAGTGGATCAACACAAACTAAGGAACCGGTCAAATGTTTGTAGTTTTTTTTGTAACTAAACCTTACTATACTCGGTACAAAGACATGTTAGCCCCTTCCTAGGATATATGTTTTATGGTCAAACGTTTGGAAAAAACAGTTAGTTGGTTGGTTTTGTGAGAGGTTTAAGAATAACATAAAGGTGTGGTGGTTTTTCAGAAGGTTTTTGTTGTTTCTTCATTCAGACATTCATACACATAGCACAATTCACTAGGTTAGAAAATTCTTCATTGCTTTTCTTTTCTTCAACAGCATTCTTTTTTTTTCCACTTGGAAAAGGGTATCCAAAAAAGTGTTTTTTTGTGTGTAAAATGTTTCTATTTTATGAGTATATTGTACTTTTTTTTGTTGTTGATCACTCTCTTCAAATGGAGCCCAGTTTCATCATTTGATGTGTAACTTTTTTTTCCTCAATTAGTATAGCAATTTGCATTGCACAATGTAAATCTCCTTCCAATTCTTTTCTAGGATCATTCAAGTTCCTTTCCCAGTGCTTCATTAATTTTCCTACTTTTACTGTTTTCATTTTTTTTTCAAATAAAGAAAATGTTTGATCTGTGTGTGTTTTTGCGGTAAAAAATTTATATATTTATCAGGTGTTGTCTCCTTAAAAGGATCATCAAAGATCCATTTGAACAATGTTTTGAATAAAATGATTATTATTTCTTATTAAGTGGTTTTTTCCAATGATTTTTGTTTTTTTGAATATTGTTGTTATAATCTTTAGTTGATTTAATATGACTGTGTATGGATAATAATGATCTTTAGTAACAATTGTGGATTTTGTTTGTTTGTAAAAATCAACTAACAATGCTTTATTTATTTGATTTTATTTTTGTTACTTTTAAAAATATTGAAGGGTATGTATCTGCCTCAGATTCAAACAGGATAACAGTGTCTTCAACATGGGGTGAATACTTGTTCTTCTAATGTCCATCTACATGTAAGCTTTCAATATTTTTTCTTTATTTATTTGTACTCTTATGATGCTAAACCTTATCTCATCTTGGAGCTTCAAGATTCCAGCAACTGCAAAATGCAAATGTCATCATTATCATATAACTCAGTCCCAAAGAGTTATTTTCATGAATGTGAGATGATATTGGCATTTCTATATGCTACATTGTCTTGTTCAATTTTCTTCTCTTATTTCAATTTCACTTTTCTTCATTAATGTTTTGTGGATTTTACCAACTACACAGTGAATTTCTTGTATAAAAATTGTCTTAACTATGGATGCTTATTAGGCACAGTAAGAAAATTTGTTGTTTTGTGTACCTTTGAATTGGAACTAGTTTACGACTATATTAATTAAGCCTCTAAACACATTTTGCATAGGATTTAATTCATATACATTGTGTGTAATTTTTTTTATACATTGATTATTGGCTGATATTTGAATTTGATTACGTTGACAGGTTCTGATCTGGTAGGGGGGTGCCTTTGAAACTCAAGGAAGCTGGTTTTATGTTATCTAATGACTTTTTCTTATAGGGATGATTTTATGAGATATGATTATGCAGAAAAGGTTGGATTATGGTTTTAATGGCTATCAAGTTCCTTCCGTTCCTAGAGCTTCAAGATCTCCTAGGGTAAGCAAATTATTTTCTTCTTCTACATTCTCTACTGACTTGTATTATGATACAAAGCACCGAGACAGGCACAACTGACACAATACTGACAAATCGACACTTGTAAAAATTTTAGAAAATGGAAGTAATTCAATGTTATCACATTTGTCGGTGTCAGGCACCAGAGACGCCTTCAATTAGAAAAACCGGTACTACATAGGCAGTATGAATCAAGTTTTGATATTCTTATAATTCCAATATACATGTTTAGGGGAGGGGTACAGTCAGGAAGAAACCTGACAGCAATCAGATACAAGCATTTGATATTTTGGCTAGTGTAGCTGGCAACCTTTTGCAGAAGAATCAGAGTTCCATTCCTGACAATGCTGCTTCTGTAAAAGATCCTTGCGCTTTTTCTGGTATTAACATAAAGGATAACAAACAAGAGAATCAAGTAGGATCATTTAAGGAGGAGCAATTTGAGAATGGAACTTGCAGTGAAGTTGTCTCTGGATGTGTCCCTAGTTTGCAAGGGAAACATGAAAATCAAAGGTAAATGTTGAAGAGGTTAATGGAGATGCACTGTAGTTTTACACTGATATCCAATGAGTTCATGATAATGCAACGTAAGTCTATTTTGAAGAGTTAATGGAGATGCACTGTAGTTTTACACCGTCATCCAATGAGAATTCATTATAATGCCATGTATGTCTATTTTGTAACTGCACTGCAGAATGATGAATTTTCATTGGACGTCAGTGTAAAATTAGTTTACACAAAAATGCATAATGTCTTCTTTTCTCAATGTTGAATGACTATGTTTTTTTGTACGACAATGAAGAAAATTAATTCAATGTTACTTTTATGGGTTTGAAACTTGTCATCACTCAACAATGTTGTGTTCTATGAAACTTTCTCCAGAGTCACAGGTGATTCATCGTTTCATGACAATCATCTTGAAGGGCAAGGACAAAATGTCATTGAGAGGGAAGATGAGCGTGTGAAATTGAAAAGTACAAATGAGAAGACTATTCGCATCAAAAACCGATCTGATGGATTAATAGAACCAAGCCAAAGAGCATCAAAAGATTGCAGTGCAGAAAATCATGTGGAGAAATCTTCACTGGAGGGCTATTTCCGCAGGAATCTTGATTCTTTACCGAATGGTTCCGGTACTAGGAAATTACTTAATAGAGATGATGACGAAAACTTTGTTAGGTCCACTGAACTGAACTCAAAGAATAAGATACCTGACCCACCACCAGATACAATAAAGGTTAAGGATGCAAGTCCTTTCGTGAATGGTATTTAGCTTTACTTGTAGTCGATTTTTTATTTTGTTCGAGTCTCACAATTTTTTTGTTGTGTTCCTAATTGTGATTAATGCCAGTGTTGTCAAATAGCATCTATAGCGTCACAAAATTGAACAAATTGTTATTGTTCTGTCCAATGTTATTTAGTACAAAGTGTTGTCAAATAGCGGCTATATCATTGTAGCAGAATTTGAACAAACCTCTATTTTCTGTTATTGGCAATTGATAACTCTAATTCAATCAAACCAATCTTTAATGATGCATGTATTCAATATTTTGTCAATCCATTTCATAAATTTCCTCATTCTTTATGATTACTGATAGTTCCATCAATTGTTTTTGTCACAGATGAGAACAATAGTGGGGACAATTCTGTGCTTGAAAATTCAGAAATGATGTATCCATTTAAGAAAAGAAAGTTTTTCTATCAAACCTCATCGTCTACGTCTGATAGTTGGTCTCACTGTCAAGGCACAGTTGATTCTTCTTGTACAAGGGTTAATGGCATGAACCATGGTGCAGGTGGAACAATGCATGGTTGCCTTCTCTCTTTCTTTTTATTTGCAATCTGTTTCCTTTTAGGCCTGTTTTTCCGTTTTGGCTCAATGATCCAAACTATCATTTGCAGTAATTGAAGAATCATCTTCTATAGCTGATGAAGAAGTTCATCCTGAGTCCAAGGGTTGTAACGGTAGGAAAGTCCGCGAAATGATTGACCACATTTGATCATTTAATCCAAAGGCTTATTTGGATTGACTTACTAGAACTTATTTACTGACATAAACACGTGTGAGACTGTTTGGGGGAGCTTATGAAAACAACTTATGGCATGTTTATAAACTGTTTTTAACTTATTTCCATAAGCTCTCCACTCTTCAAAATAGTTTATAAAACAATTTATAGCTTATTAAAAAGAATTTATCTTTTGTTATAGAAATAGCTTATCCATAAGCACTTAAATTATAAGTGTTTATGTTATAAGCGCTTAATTAAGTTGTTTATCCAAACTGGGCCTTAGTCTAACATGCTTGTTATATAAGGCTCTGACATGGTTTTAATATGTACTTTGCAGTGAAGCTTAGCATAAAATCTTTTAAAGTTCCAGAGCTTTTTATTGATATACCTGAAACTGCAACTATTGGTTCGCTGAAGGTATGTGATTAAACTTCGTCTAAAAGATACAGTGATGACATGATTTATGCACAATTTCATGAGTAATGTATTGGAACAGATCATGCTCTTACTAAATCCATGGAGGCTAGTACAATACTGAACCATGTTGACAATTTTATGACATAATCTGAACCTTCAACCTAGCATCTTTAGGGCTTGTTTGGATTGGCTTATTCGAGTATACCTACTAGTGTAATGTAAGTACTTGTGAGACTGTTTGGAAAAGCTTATGGAAATAGCGTATGATATGTCCATAAGGCGTTTTCAGTTGATTTCCATAAAATCTCCAAGATAGCCTATATATAAGTACTTATATGATTAAACGTATATGCTATAAGTGCTTTATTAAGTTGTTTATCCAAAGTCAAAATATATTTCAAATGTATAAAGTATAAGTATAGTAACTACAATAAGCAATCCATCATATCTTTTTCGCACTCTCACAATGTCTATTGGCTAGCTTTATTTTGTTATTATTTGCAGAGGACAGTAATGGAAGCCGTGACAACTATACTTGGAGACGAACTGCACGTAGGCATCCTTCTGCAAGGGAAGAAGATTCGAGATGACAGCAAAACTTTGATCCAGACCGGGATATCTCAAGATGAGAAACGTCATAGGTTAGGGTTCATGTTGGAGCCAAGACATAATCGAATTTCATCTTCATACAACGAAGACCCTTGTTTCCTAACCACTAGCTCACGACCAAAACTTTCTAGGTAACCAACTAACCATTCATGTATGGATTTTCATCACAAACGTTTTAAGTATATTTGAGTCCAAACTATGCCTCAGAGAATCTATAGTTACTTTAGGTCCAAACGTACATTTCGAGTTTCCTATAAACTATTTTATTTATTATCTATCTTATATATTTTATTTATTATCTTGCACATTTGGAGCCAAGACTAATAGCAGCTACTAATATGTTCATTTTCAATAAACAGGCAATCAACATCTTTAATGTTACAACAAGGAACATATAATGTATCTCGGGAACGTTCTACGGTCAAAATTGAAAATTGTGCTGAAGGTGATCTCAACATGGTCTCCTCTCTAGGAGAAGCTTCAGCTAACAACAATAACATGTCAAAGTGTCGAGCTCTGGTCACAGTTCCAGCCATTAATATGGATGCATTAGCTGTGGTTCCATACCGGCGTAAATCAGGGAATTCCGACTTTGGACAGCGCCGAATCAGGAGACCATTTTCTGTTCTAGAAGTAGAAGCATTGGTTCAAGCTGTTGAAAAACTAGGAACTGGAAGGTTTGTATAATGATTATCAATTTTAAATTTTTGCTTTGGCTAATGAGTAGTGCTATAAACCGTGTAGTATTAAATATTACTCGTGTGTTGTAGGTGGCGTGATGTCAAACAGCGTGCTTTTGACAATGCAAAGCATCGAACTTATGTCGATTTGAAGGTGAGTGACGTGAAGTCTCACATAAGAAGCTAAACTATCATACATTGTATGATAGTATAGTTAATGATGTTTTTTTCTCATTAATTGTTAACCTTTTGCTTTTCTAACTACTTTCATAAAAGTTCTTTTGAGCCAAATAGTGGAAGAGCTAGCTTAAAACATTGGCAAGTAGGTACTTTCATTGATAAATTACCTTCCTTAGTGCTTTCAAGATTGCTAGTTATTTCTTGCAGATTTTTATTTTGCTTCTCTATTAGAAAATTTCTTGAAGTGCTAGAATGCGAATACATATGAGCACACACACATCGAGGACATGTGTGTTCCCACAAGGATACAATACTAATTCCGTGTAGTCAGAGAATCATGTATTTAATGCAATCATGCGATCTAGGCTGTCTGATTAAGGTTGGATGGCTCATATCACA
Source organism: Medicago ruthenica (assembly GCA_018208015.1). Classification (NCBI taxonomy): domain Eukaryota; kingdom Viridiplantae; phylum Streptophyta; class Magnoliopsida; order Fabales; family Fabaceae; genus Medicago; species Medicago ruthenica. The sequence continues at coordinate 52,743,209 of CM031377.1, read as the reverse complement.
ACTATGATAGGGTCCAAAATACAAAAAGGAAACATGAGCTGCTCGATCTTGATCTAATGGTCCAATTGGCAGTTGCGTGGGTACATAAAGTTCATATATGTACCGACAGTCATATAGAAAGGATTTGCATGTAACACCATAGTCTTATTAGGGCTCTTAAAATTTTATTAAAATTTTTCTTTAATAGTTAAAGAATCAGGAAGCAATTTAAATAGTGCCTAATAAGACTAGGGTGGTACGCTGCACGCACTCACACAAACATGCGCGCAGTTGATAAGTATGAACTCTTTGCATTGTGGTGACTTTTATGTGATTTTTGAAATGCTGTAGGATAAGTGGAAGACATTGGTTCACACAGCAAGAATCTCTCCTCAGCAAAGGAGAGGAGAACCTGTTCCTCAAGAGCTTCTTGACAGAGTCTTGGCTGCTCATGCCTATTGGTCTCAACAACAATGCAAGCATCAATTTAAATCAATGTGAGCCTTCCTACATATTGAAGAAAGCTGAAGAATAACAAGTTACACTGCTGCAGAATTATAGAGTCTTCAGAAAGATTTAGTGTAGTTATGCTAAAAGTTGATAGTATATATTAATCTCAGTATATTTACTCAAAGATATATGATTCATAATTTATATTCCCTAAACCAGGTAATGGTTTGGGTGATTTGTACATGATTATAATTTGACCATATGGTTACATTTACCATACCTTATGGGCAAATATTGGTAAGTATGCTATCAAAAGCAAACTAGAATAATGAAATGTGTATAGAAGTTGACAACACATGAGCTTGTTACTAGTGACTAGTAATCTTGAATATTACACAAAGAATGACCTATGAAGAGGTACAATTGAATATCTTCCCTTGCAAATTGATGTGATGATTTCTCAATTAGAGTATGTTCACTATTTTTATTTCCTTTGGTCATATAATGATGAAATGATATCATTTGCAGTAACATTAATCTGTTAGACTTGCAAAGGGTACAAAGATATCAACAAGTACACAACTTATAGATTATGTAACATGCAACTAATAATATGGTTCAATGTTCGCACATTTTACTAGTATAATAATGTCATCACAACAACTTACCAGTTTGTACTTTATTGTAATTGAAGAATGTAGCATATTTTTAGGCATGGTGTTACACACTTGAGGATCAACCTGTCTTAATATGTGCCAAACACATTAAAAAGAAACCGAGAAACAGATTACCTCTAAGACTTTTTTTTTTGTTTGTTGTCAAAGTGAGACTTTTACGATGTTGTGTGTCAAATGTGAATAAGAGTCACACATTGATGAAAAAGTAAACGTTGAATAAACTCTGATACTCACTTAAAACTCTAGTTGGAACTAACTCATCCTATCAAAACAAATTTGTAAGGTGAGTATTGTTCCCACCTATAAACACATGTTCGGGTTAATTTTCATTCAATGTAAAACTCTTAACATCACCATAAAATATAAGATAAAAATATAATTTTTTGAATATTTTTTTGTAGAAGTTAGGCTGATGTAACATTTATACACTTAAAGGCAATTTTGATAATACAATCTATTCAAATAACATTATTTGATAAAAATCAACTTTCTTGTAAGTGTATCCAAACATAAATCAATTTACATTCAACTTAATTTTAACCAAAATCAATTTTCATAAAAAAAGGTATTTATAGACCACCCATAGAAAAAGTTCTCAAATCGACAATAAAAGTTTTTTTTTGAAGAAGGACAATAGAAGTTAAACCCACAAATTTACGGATGAGCCAACTTTTTATCAAGTGAGCCAACGTTTGAGCCTTTTTAATTAGGCTTAAATATGTAAGTAGTTCATGCAAATAGGGTCACTTGATTTTTTGCCCCTGAACTTGCTAATCATTTAAAAAAAACCATTGCAAAATTTAATTATTTAACTTTTGATCCTAAACTCATTTGATATTACTGATGTGACATGTGATTAGATGCGTGACATTGACATGACACCAGCTGACTGGACTATGAGAATGATGACTCAAACCATTGAAAAAGGACGAATATCAATTAAATAGTCACCCATTTTTTTTAAAGAATTAAATTGTCACTCATATATTGTAGACTAAACTACACCGGAGGTCCTTTAAATTATTTAATTGTAATATGGTCCTTTAAGTTTTTTTAATACAACTTACGTTCTTTTAAGTTATTTAATTGTAACAAGTTAGTCTTTAAGTATTTTTCGTAACATTTATGTCCTTTAAGTTATTTCATTTATGTCCTTTAAGTTATTTAATTGTATTTTTTAGACCCTGAATAACTTACATTTTTAAGATCTGAAATCCTCAAATTATTACGGTTAAATAACTTAATTGACTTAATTGGTACAGAAAAAACTTAAAAACTAATTTGTTACCATTAATTAACTTAAAAATCTAAGAGTTACAAAAAAAAAACTTAAAACCAACTTATTACAATTTAATAACTCAATGACCTTTCGTGTAATTGAGCTGTATTATAATACACTCATAGTTTTAAAAACAGGTCCGGTCGTGAACCAGTGGGTGTGCCAGTTCGAGCTGCTAAATGGATCGGTCATGTTGTTAAACCGGCACGAACCGGCGTGGCTCGGTTAAAACCGTTAAAAACCGACGACTCGGCGGTTTTTCATAAACCGGCTGGTTCAGTGCACGCTCTTGCAAAAAAAAAAAAACAGTCAAACGGTTGTTCGAAGTTCGAACAATGAAAAGCAGTAGTTGCGAAAAAGCAAAAGATAACAGTATTGTTATGCAGTTAACATAGCCATTCCGCCGCCAAAGTCCATGTGCTACGTTGAGTGATAAAGATGACGACACATTGTGTGATTTTTGTCTCCAAAAGTTTATATAGCATAGGGTTTATTATAAATGGGCCTGGGCTTGTGGTTTGTAAGTTGGGGTTGAACATTTCTTTTTAGGCCCCCTCATATCTCTTTAGACCCCCTAAAATTACGAAATTGCCCTTAAAAACGTTCTGTAGAGAATTATTGGATGTTCATTTTTTTTTCAAAAAAATTCATTTTATACATCCGGTAGATAACTACCGGAGGTTCATTTAAAAAAAAAATCATTTTGTACATCTGGTAGATAACTACCGGATGTTCATTTTAAAAAATCCATTTTGTACGTCCGGAAGATAACTACAGGATGTTCATTTTAAAAATTTCCATTTTCTACCGTCGGTAGATAACTACCGGATTATCACCCATTTAACCTTTTGTTTTGCATAACAAACAAACATTATCCAAACTTTCTCTCTCATCTTCTCGCATCTCTCCACCGGCTCACTTCCTCCACCATTTCACTCTGATTACCTAACCGAACCACCAATCTCAACTCACTCACTCCATGCGAACGTTGAATCTTCACCATCCAATTATCCACTATCATCAAAACCCACCAAACTTGCTAATTGATCGCAACTGAATGAAGATTGGCGCTATTTGTTCTATTGACTGTGATGAAAACACAAAAAATCGCTCAAGAATTGCAAGGTTTAGAAGCATATTCAAGTTGAGTGCAAAATATGAAGTAACTTCTTAAAAATTGCTCAAAAATCACAAGTTGAGTGCTTAAAATAGGAAGTTGAGTGCATATTCAAGTTGGTACTAAATTAAGATTTTTAAAATGAACATCCGATAGTTATCTATCGGAGGTATAAATGGAAATTTTTAAAATGAACATCGGTAGTTATCTACCGGATGTACAAAATGAAATTTTTTAAAATGACATCCGGTAATTATCTACGAGATGTACAAAACAGAAATTTTTAAAACGAACATCCGGTAGTTATCTACGGAACATGTCATTAAAAACAATTTTGTAATTTTAGGGGTCTAAAGAGATATGAGGGGGGACTAATGGATGTGGTTCAACAAAATATAATAATGGGTGTGGTTCGTTTCGGTTTAATACAATTTCATACTTATACACATTTTCTATAGAAACCGGGTTATACAAACGAGTCATTTGGTTTAGTCATGCAGTTCAATCAGTGTCCCAATGGTTCGACTGGTAAACCAGTGATTCAGTGACATTGTTGAGTCGATGACCGGTTCACTTTTTAAAACTATGAAATATGAATACACCTCTTTTATTTTTTTGGACAAATACTCCTCTTGTTTTTATTGGAGGAATATATAATATAACGCTCCTTCTACACCGCCAAAGAAAGAAATAGGGTTAGATCGGTGATGAAAGAAAAGAGAAAGAAATGTCAATCAGTTTGTGAATCGTCGGTGGAGGCAATGTCGTCTCCTCCGATTCTCCCTCCAGACCTCATCATGCAAATTCTCTCATGGCTTCCAGTAAAGCTTCTCATCAGATTCACTTCCGTTTCCAAACACTGGCAATCGCTCATCCTCGACCCAAATTTCGCAAAACTCCACCTTCAAAAATCTCCCAAAAACACACACACCATACTCACCGCACTCGATGACGAGGATGATACTTGGGATGTAACTCCATACTCAGTCCGTCGTCTATTACTCGAACACTCGTCTTCCTCTTCTGAGGAAGAAGACGAGTGTTGCGTTTTGACGATGACTCTTATTTTATAGTAGGTTCTACTAATGGCTTGGTTTGTTTGGCTGTTGATAAATCACTAGAAGATGATCGAAATGAAGAACTTTTTATCAAGTTTTGGAACCCTAGTTTAAGGTTAAGATCCAAAATGGCACCGAGTTTGAATATTGGATTGTATGGCCAGGCGCGGCTTGGATTCGGCTATGATGATTTGAATGACACATATAAGGATAGTGAAATTTCAATTACTAATCATTTTGCGCAATTTCTTGGTGATTTTTAATTTTGGTAAAACGATTATGATTAACTGACAGTGTTCAAATATTTTAAACGGTGATGGTGTATATGAATTGGTGTATATGAATGAAATCATTTATTGGTTGTTATTGCCTAAAAAAAAATGATGTGTAAGTGTACATAATGTTAACAAATAATATAATGAATTATGATAGTTCCTATAAGAATGGAAGTACCAACCTTCAGTTTTTTCATGTTAAAGATCAAATTGTTGAGATTAAAAACACAATGAATCAGGTATAAGAGATTAGTTTAGTAACAACTTGGCAGGGCAATATTATGCCACAACATTGGGCTCAATGTGTTGGCAAAACTGATTTATTTTCAAAGAGGGGAGGAGCGGGGGAAGGTAGTTTGCTATGTAAGAAAGCATTGTTAATGTTAACTTGCTTAGCATAATTTGAACAAATTGCAATTGTTTTGCGATACCTTAGTAAAAAGTGTTGTCAAATACGGCTATTGCAGCACTATAGCACTATTGCATGGCAGAATTTGTTCGAACCGCTATTTCCACGATTGACAACACTACATCCAATTATAGACTTTTGAGGAGGAAGATTGGTTGTGTGGTTAACTTCATAGCTTCTAATGCTTGTATCTCCTCTAGCATAACCTCAAGCCTAAAATCATGTTTAATAGCTTCAGTATAACACGTCGTTTCTCTACTAGAAAAAAATTATATCAATGGGGTATGTGACTCAATGTTAAAAGTGCAGGCAACATGAAGGAAATTACCTTCAACTCACGTGTTTTGGTCTTTGAATATACTGGTACTGATCAGGTTACCTGCTTGAGATGTAGATGGGTTTGAAGCTCTACTATCTAGCTGTTGGAGTAAAGCTCGTAAGGTGCTGAGGATTGCGACAATTTCAGCACCTATGATAGCGCTATTCACTGTTGTTGCAGTCCCTTGATTACTATTGCAAAATTTATACCCAGAAGAAAAACCGTGTCTGTGATAGCTCAATAAATTTAGGCCTTGGTGCCTCCGTGTGAGGCTTCCACCGTTGTACTCAGAAGTATTATTCATGATAGCCCCTTTGGCTTTGAAGTTCAAATTTTCTAGTCATGTTGCACAACACAGGAAAACACTGGGGACTCTGGTCAAGGATTCCTCATCAATATGTTAAACCCATCATAACATTGCTATACTGATCATTCAGTCCATGCAGAAATTGCATTTGATCTTATGGATTTCTATTCGAAACACCAGAATGAGCATTGCAAGAGTACTTAATTGCACAAGTGCAGTTTGATCTTATGTAAAGTTGCCAATTTCATCCCAAATAATTCAAGGCTTGGTTAAATAATCAGTCATGGAAAGGTCATCTTTCTTAATGAGATGACGAGTTTTGATACCATCTCAAATGAGGGAACGTAAGAGAGAAAGAGATAGAGAGAGAGAGAGAGAGATGACCAAATGTGTGATCGACAGTTGATTCATTAATAAAGTGGTATGTACATGTGTGTTTATAGCTGGTGCTAATATGTGTTATCAATAAACAGAGTTAGTAACTCCATAATAGAATTGCTCTAACTAATCAATAACTAACTATGGAGACTAAACACTGATACAAATATGAAACTATGTAGTCAGTCATGTGTATAAGCTAAATACTTGTTGATTCTGGAGTGTTGCTAACTTGTCTGTTTTCTTGTTGTTTAAAATATTTGTTGTCTTACTGTCATGCTAGTTACTGATTTTGTGTATTGGTTAATGATGGATCTGGTTGCTTTTGGCTTCGTTGCACCCTTTTGTGGCTGGGTGTATAAGATACTTGTATTACGTACTATCTTAGTGCTAGACTTTTACACTTGCTTGAGCTTTTCAATGAATTGTTGGACTTAATTAAAAAAAATGGGACACATAATAGAAATTATTGCACATTGGTGTTATGAAAAAGTGATACAATTCTTAAGTTTAAGCACTCAGATTTAATCTCGGTTTAATTTTTCTATTTACATCATGCAAGGTGGTAGCTGTCTTTTGGGATCGTACAACACATAAAATGGAGGGGAGAGTTCATTGTGTGGGTGATAGTTGTTGGAGAAAGACTCTCGATTGCCCTATTTTTCCAATTCTACTACGAACTTCCAATGGACCATTCGTGAATGGTAGTGTTAACTGGTTAGCACTTCGCAACTTAAATTGTATTGATTATAAATGGGAAAATGTTACCATCCAACAATTAGTGGTTTTTTCACTTGATCTGCGGAAGGAGACCTGTAAGTATATTTTGCTACCTGATGGTTTTGGTGAGGTGCCCCAAGATGAACCAACTCTTGCTGTTTTAAGGGGTCGCTTGTGCCTTTATTATGATCACATGAGAACCCATCTTGTTTTGTGGGAAATGAGAGAGTTTGGAGTTCAAGAATCTTGGACTCGGTTGGTGAATGTTACTTATGTGCATCTTAAATTTGGTGATATTGTGCCTAATTTTCAGCTATTGCCAGTGTGTCTGTCCGAAAATGGAGATGTCCTGTTGCTGGCTAGAAAAGAAGTAGATCTTTTAGATTATGTTATTATGTATAATCGGAGAGATGATATAGTTGAATTTCTTCAACTTCCTAACAACCAAATTTGGGCGGCCGATGAACATATGCATAGCTTGGTTTTGCCTCGTCCTCATCCACATTAAGCTCCTCTATGTCAATTGTTTGTTTTCAGAACTTTTGCTAGACTATGAAAGTGGCGTGATGGCTATCGATGGTTCCTTAAATGTGTTTTCCTGAGCTAGTTTGACTATTTTGTTGTATGATTTCGTCAGTACTTATAACTAGTTAGTTGTTGGATCAAAGTCTTTGGATTGGATGATGATGTTTTAATTTTATATTAATTAGTATGAGTTAGTTTTCAACATAATGCAGAGATAATAGCCATAGTTAATTTGTATTTCTCCACTTACTATTTACTCCCTCTGTTCCTTTTTAATTGTCACTTTTTGATTTTTTACACAAACCAAGACAATAAATGTATTTTACTACTTTTGATACAACAATTTATGTTTTTCCAATAATAGCCTTAATTATTTAATATCATATTTCATATATTTCTCTTTCCGCAATAAATTACTAAGGACAATATAGGAAAAACAACATTTAATATTACATTGAACTTTGAAAGTGACAGTTAATTAGAAACAAAAATTTTCTGCAAAAGTGACAATTAAAAAGGAACGGAGGGAGTAGTTCTTTTGCATCTATTATATAATATATGCAAAATGTAATCCTATGATGGTTTTTGGCCAATACTGTAAAGTTCAAGGGTAACCATCATGACAAATAATTGTTTTATTAGGGACTTCGCTTGCTTTACCCTTATAATCTCTAATTTGCCTAAAAAAGTTTATAATATGTAATACCTATGGATGGAAAAAAGGCAGATTTAATATGACTGAGCATATATTATGTAAACATGAGGTTGAGGCATGTGGTTATCTTTTTATTTGTATTAGTGAAACATATAGTATTAGCAGATTTAGGTAATAATAAAACATGTTAATATTGAAAATTTATTTATATCTTATAAATTTGTCACATTATTCTCATTCTATTCATTATTTTTAAGTATTCATATAAGTGAAATTAACATAATTGTTATTTTCATTATTTTTATATGTTCAAATAGTTTTGGCAATTAGAAATGAAGTAGTGAGTTTATCGATCTTCTCGTCCCCCAAGCTTTTGGGTTCATATCCCATATATCAGTGCATAAAGGTTAGAAGTTTCAAGTTAAGCCAATCTCGACTAAGGAACTGGAGAGCCATGCCAATGAGCTTAGCAATCTTACTCAAACTGAATATGACTAATTGTAAATAAAATGTAAAATTGGAAGAAAAATGTTTTTCAAAATATTTGTATCCTCTTTATCTCTACGTATAAAAAACCATAAATAAAATAGTTTAAGTGAAAGATAAAATTAAATTAATAAGCCATATCATCTTGTATATGTACATTAATAAGTATAATGTAGATTATCTAGCATCATATGGAGGCCCTTAGAAAACCAAATATTGATTTCTACATAAGGGCAACAGATATAAGTTAAATGTGCAATATAAACACAGGTCAAAGAGTTTGCATCTTGGCTTTGACATTGTCTATGATGTTAGAGCTCCACCACAAGGGTGACGGTCGACCCAGTGAGGTTCTTGACGAAGATTTGATACCCCCATAGATGGAGCACCAAGTGGAGGATGGACTCCTATTGGATGTTGTAATCATCAAGGGTGCTCCCGTCCATCAACTGCTTGCCAGCAAAAATGAGACGCTGCTGATCTGGTGGGATCTCTTCCTTGTCATGAATCTTGGCCTTAACATTGTCTATGGTATCTGAACTCTCAACTTCAAGAGTGATGGTCTTGCCAGCGAGCGTCTTAAAAAATATTTGCATCTATAATCCAAAATAAACAAACTAAAAAACACTCATGTTACAAAAGACTGGAAAAGATTTGCATCTATAATCCAAAAACACTTTCTGGTCAGACTTTTGGGTCTGCCATTTCTGATATTTTGGAGTTGTGCTAAATTAAGATGCCGCAGGTTTCCTTGTTTGTGGATCACAAGAGAATCGTGTTCGCTTGTTGGTGCTTTGTCGTGTGATTCTGTAATTTAATTAGCTGAGGTAAGTGATCTTGACCTGTTTATATGTTACTACTTCATTCCATTGCTGCCAACTATCTAGAGTTGTATGCCCCACATTAGCTGACCATAACTTCCACAATACATCATTTCTAGCTGACCATAACTTCCAAAGAAGCATAGTCATATGCCTCGCTGTATCCTTACTTTCCGTCCTACAAACATCGAAAATAAAGTGTGCAAGGTTATTAAATCTTCCTGACCGCTACTGCAAGACCTTAGATAGACCAACCCAATACCAACATTCTTTCGCGACATCACACCCCACAAACGTGTGCGCCTTATCCTCTACTATCGAATTACGCCAAGGACAAAGCATGAGCAGGGAATATACCTGTCGCAATTTAACATGTGTGGGAACACATCCTCTTCAAATACACCATAAGAGATTGACAGTTTTATGTGGTGTGTTTACGCGCCATAACGAGTCCAATCTCCCTTAACATGAAACTGATCAGCATGTAAAAGCTCATCCGTTATCAATCTGCACCCTAACCTCACCGAATATATCCCTTTTCGATCATCTGTCCAAATCAAACGGTCCTCTTGGACTGATACAAACAGCTATGTATCTATGATAGTTTGCACCACTTCAACTGAAAACAAAGAGGAAACTTTGTCAATATCCCATCTTTTCTCCCCAACAGTCATAAAATCAGAGACAGTCAATTCATACACACCTTGATTTTGAGGAGAAGAAACCCACCTCCCTTGGTCACCCTGGATCCAAGGTTCATTCATAACATCTATCTTTTTCCCATTACCAATCGCCCATCTACAACCACATAAGAGAACTTGACGAGAATTCCAAATACTACTCCAAGCAAAGCTAGGATTATAACCAAGTTTAGCATTCGAAAAGGAAGTGCGGGGGAAATACTTTGCTTTAAAGATCTGAGCCACTAGAGAATTCGGCTTAACAAGAAAGTTCTAACCTTGATTTTGCTACCATCACTAAGTTGAAGGCTTTAAACTTACGAAATCCCATTCCACCAAACTCCTTCGGACACGCCACTCGCTCCCACGCTAACCATTTAATACCTTTGTTGTTCATGCCTCCTCCCCACCAAAAAGCATTACACATTTTCTCTATTTAATTAATTATGGAATTAGGGAGAACATAAATACTCGTTATATATGAGGGGATATATTGGAGCACAGACTTAAAGAGGAGCACGCTCCAAGGTCCCAAACTAACACAACCAAACCAACCCAAGTGGGTTACTTTGAGACAACACTTGATAAGAGAGAATAAATAATTTCTTCCCAGTATTCATTGATAGAGAACACAACAATTTGGTGTCCCTTTGTTTAGTGTCATATTTTGCTTCAAACGAGTTATGACAGCTACAATAGTTATGATACTCAATCTCTAAATTTGAGTAGTATATTATCAAACCGACAACATTTGATATTACCACACAAAGTATGGGATGCGGGAAATTATACATAAGTGAATGTGGTCTATGTGGGTTTAAAGCATCAATAATCAACACTGAAGTTCATTTAATCAGTACCTTCAGTAAGATAGGAAGATTGAATGCTATAGTACACCAATATCTAATTCAAACTTTGTTAACTTAGTATCGAACACACTTGGAACTTTGTTTGATCTAATTCAAACGCATCACATTAGTTACCGACATGTACTTTAATAACCCGCTAGAAGAATAAAGATCAAAATATAGGAAACAAACAAGAAACAAATAAGCAATTACAAATCTTTGTTTGTCTCATTTTTAATCCAGAAAGAGAAATAAATTCCTTGAAAAGATGAGGAATATAATTGTAAAGTGCAGACCTAGGACAAAGATAGCATGTTTTGTTGCAATGAAATACTAAATATGGAAGGATATTTTCATTTTTTTGAACGGGAAAAAATTATATTGATAGGAAGAGAGAACAAAAAGAACTTTATAAGCTTGTAAAAGTCGTTGAGATAAAAAAAAAATCTAGTATAGTGATTGTTGCAACTAAAATATTAATAAAACATGTGGTCTTATGATAGTTAAGTGTTGCCAAGAGAATTAAATATACTAGAGAACCATATATTGTCATATCATTCAGAGAATTTTGTGCAGCAACAAAAATATTTATATCATACTCAAATTGTCCTGCAAAAAGTGTACTCAAACTACTCATAAAGATTTGGGGATTTTCACTTGCCTTTACACAAACAGGATTATAATCGAAAAACAACAGTTATTATGCAATAAGTTACTACAAAATACAAATGTTTTGAAAGAAAGTCTAAATAAACATCAAGAGAGCCATTAATGTATTAAATAGAACAGATACTATGGCTGAAGAGAATGTAGCATCAATAAGCCTCTTTCATCTCACCATCACGACATGTACCATCAATAACGCTGGATTTGCTCAGAGTTGAGGTTTCCCATTAGACGACATGAGAGTGAAACAACAGAACACATCAATAGTGAAGTCATATCCCCTTGTGAAAGAAAAAAATAAAGAAATTAGTTTCTATATACCATAATGCAACAATACAAGTCTAAACCTCTGTTGTCAAACGCGGCCGCTACCGGCGCGATCGCGGCGCGGAGCGGCCGAAAATGAGCAAGCGCGTTGCGACGCTCCAAGGCGGAGCGTTTGGCAATCGCGGCAAAAGCGGCCGGTTTTGGCGGAGCGGGCGCGGATCAAAAGCGGGTCAAAAGCGCTGCTATCCAGGTTGGAATCAAAATACGATTTTGCCCCTCACTTAAAACTATTTTTGAGGGTCAATTTGGTATTTTTCGAAACCCTAACAACACTTTCTCCCATCAGAAACAACAGCAGCAGCCGCACAACACAAACCCTCTTCTCTTCATCATTTCAAACCATCTTCTATTCATCTCTTGATCTGTTCTTCATCTCTTCATTTCATTGACTCTCCAAAAGCAAAAGCAACCTCTTCATCTCTGTTCTCTCTTCATCTCTTCAGCTGCAAAACAACCTCTTCATCTCTTCATTTCTAAAATACTCCCTCCGTCCCAAATTGTATGTCGCTTTGGGAAAAAAATTTGTCTCAAATTATATGTCGCTTTACAATACCAATGAAACATTAATGTTACTTTTCCTATTATATCCTTAACTATTTATTACTATCTCTTCTTTCAATTCTTTAATTTATTTTTTCCATACCATTTATTAAGGACAATTTTGTAAAACAACTCATAATATCTCTTTCCCACACAAAATTAATTATATTTCTTAATACGTGTGAAATGCCCAAAACGTCATACAATTTGGGACGGAGGGAGTAAGTTTGTTCATTTCAATTCATTCATACTTCATCTCAATTTTTCTTCATCTCTGTTTTGTAATTCCTTTTCTATTTCCCTTTTTACAAATATTTTTCACTCTCTATTTCTCTAAGTCTGTTTTGTAATTCCTTTCAAAAATATTTTTCCCTTTCTATTTCTATTCCCTTTCACAAATATTTTTCCCTTTCTATTTTTCCCTTTCAATTTTTTTTTTCTGCTCTGTTTTGTAACTCCGTTGAACAGAGTTCTGTTTTGGTAATTCTTTTTTGTAACTCTGTTAAAGTGTTGGCTACCTTGAATTTTATTAGTAATTCTTGCAAGGATGTTCTTATGTTTTGTTTAAGACTTGTTTTATTTCAAATTATGAATACATTATGAATTTTATTAGTATTTCTTTTTCAACATTATAGTATTTTAGTATTAAAATATTAGTATCCGCGTCACGGGAATAGCCCCCGATACGCGCCCGCATCCCGCGCCGCGTCAATTTTTGGGGTGGCCGCGCCGCGCCGCTTTTCCGCATTGACAACAGAGGTCTAAACCGGAGGTGACACTGTGACACAAGGGTATATAAAATTCAATAGAAGTATATCATTATCAGGTATAGAAATAAAATAAGTGTCACTTCCAAAAACATTGGGTGTAATCACTAGCAGACCAAGAAGAAATTCAATATTTATTGATTTGCAAAAACATTACAATACACTTAAAATATACATAGATAACTGAGTTCTAAATATGGTAATAGGATCAGTACATTAATTCCGCATATCTATGACAAAGTTTTGGAATAAAGGAAATAGTCACACTACTGAAATGAAGTACATGAATTAATATATATTGAAATAAGTATATCACTAGATAAGAACTTACTTATATTCAAAACTTTATTGGAAGCAAATTTATCAGTAAGACTAAGCTCTTCTAGGATGTTGTTATCTAATTAAAGAAAACAACATATACAACAGATGGTCTAATGCCTACCTACCAGAATGTAAATTATTCGAACTCTAGCAAGCCCAAGTTGACCTTAAGATACATTAATAATTTGGTGTCTGTGTTTAGTGTCAGATTTGCTTCAAACCAGATATCAATTTAATAGTACAATGAAATCAGTCCAAACAAACTGGGAAGGTGAATCCTTTTCCAAAAGTCTTGCTGAACTAGATAGCCTCCATGCATTGATTTGGAATAAGCCTATTGTTTAAACTAGTTTACCCTTTCAGTTTTTGGAAAAAACAGACCTTCTTTTCATTCTCCAAATCAAAGAGTCCAGATATTTTCCATATATCATCGCTATTCTGACAAAAAGTTCATCAAAACCTTTGGTAGTGCATGTTTTCACTTCCTTAGACATTACAACACTAACGAATTTAAATTTTAGAAGGCCAAATTAGTGGCCAAAAGATTTCACCAGTAACAAAGCTTTGGGCAAAACATGCATTTATGAGAAGATAAATACATGTAAATGCCCCTAGGCTGAGGCATCAGATAGCTACCTAGTTTTCAAGCTAAATAGACTTCTGTGTGGCCTCAAACAAGGCCAAAGAGCTTGGTTTGAAAGATTACAATCTGCAGTTACTCAATTTTGTTTAAACAGAAATTTTACGTATCACTTAATTTTCATTTGAGAAGAAAGATATAGTTTCATAACTCACTGACCTTAACCTCATAAAACTAAACCCTTAACCAGAATGTTATCAAACCGGACACATTAGAAATTACCTCACCAAGTATGGAAGTGGGATTATTCTGCACAAGTTAATGTGGTCTATGGGGTTTAAGGGATCAACATTTACAATAGCACCATGTTAGTTATCAACATCAACAATAACACCAACATCTATACCACAGGTGACACGGGGTGTCTTATTAAAAGTCAAATTCAATAACAGTATGTCATTATAAGGTATAAAAATAATAACTCTCAATTCGATAATCATCACGCATTTACTTGAATTGATGTAATCAGACCAAGAAGAATATTCGATATATATATATAGATTAGCAAAAACATTATATGCTTTAAATATACATACATATTTCATAACTATGATCTTAATATGATAATAGGATAAGTCGGTTAATTCAACATATATATGAAAGGGTTTTGAAGTAAAGAAAATTATCACACCATTGTAACTAAGCACATGAAGTAATATATATTCAAAAAAAGTATAAAGCCAGAGAAGAACTTACTTCAAGAAGTTGAAACCAAGCTTTCGACATAATCTTTCATTAAGAACCGAAATATCTTTTTGTTAATCCTAGTTTTCTTTGCTCTGTTTGTTCTCAGGTTATAGAGAATCATTTGGTCTTCAATCATGTCTGCCAATACCATTGTTTCACCATTCTCAGAAAGATGCAACGGTGTTAATCTTATAACCAGGCTACCACCATCTCTGTAATTCATTGGAATATTGTGATAGCTAACTTTGTGGAATTGAGTCCAAGAATTTTCATCTCCAAATTCTATCATCTTCCATATAACCAAATCGGTCTTCTTGAAATCATGATACAGACACAAGTGGTCTTTCAATACACAAATTCTTGCCACTTTGCGATTATCAAAACCTTTAGGGGGCATAAACTCTGTGTATTTCTCTGTACCAAAATCAAAGGAAAGAATCACAAATTCGTTATTATACCAATCGTCACTCTTATTGGTCAACCAATTAACAGTGCAATTCAAATGTACATTATAAAGCCCCTTGGAATTGAGTAATTGAAGCGGAAGTACCGAAAAACTTTGAATAGTTCTCCAATTATTATCCGCCAAACTAAAGACTCTCACTGTGGTTTTCGTTTGAGGATCACTATAACCACGGGGACTTAACTCCATTTCCACCACCTTATAAATGTCGGTTGAAACATCATAACCAAACACGAACTTAGAATATATGGAACAAGTCTTGTACCCTAATTTATCAGATATTTTTCTGGTAGCGGGGTTCCAGAAACGGAACCAAACACTCTTATAACCAACAGTCTGGTTATAAGAATAACCGAGGAAGCAAATCAATCCATTGCATGAACCAACAATTTCGGGGTAATCCTTGTCATTCAAACGGATGTAAGGATCCCTAGGAATGGTGATCCGATGGTTTTGCAGTACACGACTGACGGGGAAGTGTACGAAACTGTAATCATCATGCTGCGCAGAGACTAGCGACCAGAAGAAAGGGTTTCGTGCAGAACGATGAAGGTGCATTTTGACGAATTTAGGATCGGAGATGATAGTGTTCCAAGTACGACTTACAGACTTCACCTGCATCAGAGATTTGACTGGAAGCCATGATAGAATTTCGGGGAAAAGCTCGTCGGGGAGGATTACGGACGGCGATGGATTGGATCGAGGTCGGAGACGCCGTGACTTGGGTGGATGGGTCTTCATCAGTTAGGGCGGTGGCTACAGAATTCGAAGAAGTGTATGAATGAATCTCACTGAAAAATACAATAATCTTTCAATAAAAGACAATTCAAGAAATTTATGACATTAATTTTTTTTTTTTGACAAAAAATTTAAGGCATTCTTATCACCTACTCAAATTGTTAAAAATCAATTTTTTATAAGGGCAAATTAATCATTTCAATATTTTTCCTTTTTATTCTTTTTTGACCAGTTTTTATTTTTTGGTTCTTTATCTTCTCTTTTTTTACTTTTAAAATTATAATTATTTTCTCTTTTTCTACTACTCTTCTCTTTCTTAATTTTTAAATTTTTTATTCATTATTCTTACTATCTCATTTTCTCTCTCATAAAATAGAATACACACATTAGTAGTGTTTAAATTGCAGTATTTAAATTTAAATATTTTATAATGATAAAAAAATAATATTAATTATTATTTTTATTCGTGGGTATCACTTCCCATAAATTTAGCTTATGTTGGTTGTGATAAGATTAATAATTCAACTGAGTTTCCTATATTTTCTTCATTCATATCTAATGATTTTGTTTCCTTTACTTTTGTGGGTTTGTTTCTTTTTGATCTTATCCACAAGATTTGTTGAACTAGTTAATGGTTAAGCTTATTTTTGATCTTATTCACTAGAGTAACCGTTATCGCAATTTTAGCTAAACCAATTACAAAACCTCTACATAAATAGAGGACTCCATTTAGTTCAAAAATCACAGCAAACAGTTCTATTGAGTTGTCGAGAACTCATTCTCTCTTCTCACTCTAGCTTGTGTTAACGAGCTATTCTACTTGTCATTTCAAACGGTAGTAAGGATCCTTAGGAACTGTGATCCAATGGTTTTGCAGTACACGACTAACGGGAAAGTATAAGAAATTGTAATTGTAATCATCGTGCGGGTCATCAAGGTACCATAAGTAAGGGTTTCGTGCAGAACGATGAAGGTGCATTTTGATGAAATTAGGATCGGAGATAAGAGTGTTCCAAGTATGACCTACAGACTTCATCTGCATCAGAGATTTGACTGGAAGCCATGATAGGATTTCGGGTATAAGCTCGTTGGGGGGTTTACTGACGGTGATGATTTGGAATGAGAGCGGAGACGCCGTGAATTGGGTGGATGGGTATTCATCAGTTAGGGAGGTGGCGAATTGAAAAAAGTGTGCGTTAGAGCGGTGGCGAATTGGAAAAAGTGTGTGAATGAATCTTATTAAAAAATGAGTCTTTCATTTTAATTGCTCATTTCTCAATGGTTTAATTAATATGTAGGTTCTTATATTAAAAAAGTTGTTTGTTTATTCCCTCCGTTCCACTTTATATGCTATTCCAGCAAATGCACATTGATTATAAAATGCAATTAATGTTGTATAGAAAAGAGTAATTTTGTAGTTTAGTTCCAACTTTTTAATCCGATTCAATTTCAATTTCGTCGTTGAGTTTCAATTTTTGAAGGTGAGAAAAACACAAGAAGGGGGGTTGAATTGTGTTAAGTTTTTCAAACTTTTTCTAAGTGTTTTATTGGTCAGAGTTTGAAAGAGATCAGAGTCTGAGTCTAGGTTCTGAATGCACCGGATTAGTTCAAACACAAAGAGAGAGATAGAAAGAGAGAAAGAGAGACACAAATCAATTATACTGGTTCCTCTCACAAAGCAAGAGTAGTCCAGTCCCTTTGCACTTCCAAATGATTTTCAC
This sequence comes from Medicago ruthenica, assembly GCA_018208015.1. Taxonomy (NCBI): domain Eukaryota; kingdom Viridiplantae; phylum Streptophyta; class Magnoliopsida; order Fabales; family Fabaceae; genus Medicago; species Medicago ruthenica. The sequence goes on along the minus strand of CM031377.1, from coordinate 52,725,356 downwards.
TATAATCTCACAGATTACAAATGCTCAAGCACACAAGCAAGAGACTTCTAAATGCTCATGCACACAAGCAAGAGACTTCTAATGCTCAGTCACAACTGAAAAAGTCTTATGATGCTCAATCACAATTGAAAGATACTTTTGACAATCTAACTTAATCAAATAAAAAATTGTTTGGTTTTACACTTGATATACAATCAGAAGTGTAAACAATTACAAAACAGAGTAAGACTCTTAAGACAATAGAATTTCTAAGATATAAACTTGGTAAGAAATTCTTAAGTGTTTATGCATTTTTCAATTTGGCAGAGTATTGACACTTGTAAAAACTGCAGAGTTTTGTTCCTTTCTTCATGTTTTAAGCTCCTTATATAGGGAAGGAAAAGAGAGACGTTGGAGAGGTGCCAACACGTAAATTAGAGTCTTTAAGAAGTTTGATCATAGACGTTGGAATGTTCCTTGATTTGGTTAATGCCGTTGAAAAGACGTTTGAAATTCCTTTGCTGAAAGAGGAATTATCCGTTCATTCCATTTGTCCTTGAAGTTCTTTGTTTGTATCTGCACATGATCAGAACAAGAACAAAATGTAGTATCTGAGTCTGATATGGACATCTTCAGAGGAAGACAAGGTTTGACGTGTCCTTCAGAGTCTTCAAAAGTCTTCAGAGTCATCTATCCATCAGAGTCTTCTATCTATCAGAGTCTGATGATCTTCAGAGTTTGGATATGCTTCTTCAGGATCTGATCCAAGAACTTCAACTTCTTTTCAAATTCCAAATGCTCTTCTTATACATTCTTTCAGTGCCAAAACTTGATTTTAATCGATGAATTTAAGTCTATGGTCCTACATACTTGAACATATATTAGCATATCTAATTGATCTTTTAATACCTTGTTATCATCGAAACTCTTAGAGCCATTGTACAAAACCCATTTTATTCCAACAGTTTTTGTTGATCAGATTAAAAAATAAAAAGGGTTTTGTTTATGCAGCTGAGTTCCAATCTTTGTTGATTCATTAAAAATCTATGGATTTTTTAATGGATTTGTTTTGTTGTTGTTGTTGTTGTCACAAATGAAGGATTTGGGTTATGCTGTTGTTTTACTGGGTTGTACGTTGTTGTTGAGAATAGAAGGGATCAGAGAGAAAGAAGAGAGAAGGACGAAGAAAAGAGGCGGAGAGAAGAGAGGGATTAGAGAGAGATGATGAATTTGGGTTGTACGGTTGGTTTTCTGGGCTGTGATGTTGTTGCTGTTGTTGTATTTAGGTTGTTTTTGAATGAATTTTAGGTTTTTTTAATAAAAAAAAAATTACGGGTTTGTGATGAATACAAGAACAAATTGATGAACAAGATGATATATTTGTCTTGTTTGGTAAAATTACGCGTTTGTGATGAATACAAGAACAAATCGATGAACAAGATGATATATTTGTCATGTTTAGTTAGAAGAGATGATAAATTTAATCTAAACCTTTCATGTTTTTTGTGATGAATTTAATGATGTAGAAATTCAGTGCTCATGTGTATAATTTGGTTGTCATGTCATGATCCAAATAAGTGTTAACTAACCGTTGACTAACGAATTCTTAACGGAAGGACCCAATAGGAAAAAAAATTAATAGTCGAAATATTTGATTACAACTTTTTTAGTTTAGGGATCAATTTCAAAATTTCAAATAATTCAGCGATCTGGAGATTAATATATTAATTTATTTTTTATTCGTCTTATATTTGGCCACCCCGTATAAAATTGGCTAGCTTCGCCGCTTATTTTCTTCCAAGTATTCATTAATAGAGAACACAACAATTTGGCGTCCCTTTGTTTAGTGTTAGATTTGATATTACCTCACCAAGTGAATGTTGTCTATAGGGTTGAAGGCATCAACAAAAAAAAAAAACACTGAAGTTTATTTAACTAGTATCACCTTCATTATTGGTTTCTTATATGTTCCAACTCATAAGCCTCTTACCATACTAAAACTTAACAATCTCTTGTTTCCCCAATCAAAACCTCATAAAACTAGACCTTAACCAGATTGTTCTCACAACATGAAATAATTTAATCGAACTAATTCAAGTTATTATGCTAGATTTTCATTTTCTTAAGCTTACAATTTGAGTAGTATAGTATCAAACTAACCACATTTGATATTACCTCACCAAGTATGGGATGTGGGATATTATGCATAAGTGAATGTGGTCTATGGGGTTTAAGGCATCAACAATCAACACTCTAAAGTATATTTAACCAGTATCACCTTCACTAAGATTGTAAGATTGAATGCTTTAGTACATCAATATCTAATTCAAACATCGTACTTTAACTAGATCTAATTCAGACCTTCAATAAGAGGGTATCTGTTCTAGTTTCCGACATGTACTTTGACAGCAATATGAAACAATGAAAATAAGGATCCGTTCAATGTAAAGTTAAGTGTTGCCAAGAGAATTAAATACTGTCATACCATTCAAAGAATTTTGTGAAGCTACAAAAAATATTTATATCATACTCAAATGGTCCTGCAAAAAGTGTACTCAAACTACTCATAAAGAGTTGGAGATTTTCACTTGCCTTTACACAAACTGAACTATAATTGAAAAACAACACATTTATTATGCAATAAGTTGCTACAAAATAGAAATGTTTCCAAAGAAATCCCAAGTAAACATCAAGAGTTCCATTAATGTCTTAACTAGAACAGATACTATGGCTGAAGAGAATGTAGCTCCAAAAAGCCGCCTCCATCGATCCCACCATCATGACATGTTCCGTCAATAAAGCTGGATTTGCTCAGAGTTGAGGTTTTAGATCTACAATTCGAAAATGATTCCCGTTAGAGAAGAGAGTGAAATAACAAAACACATCAAAAGAACAAAGACACAAAAGAAAGTGAATGCCTAAATCTCAATAGTGAAGCCATATCCCTTTGTGAAGAAAAATAAAGAAATCAGTTTATATCTACCATAATGTAATAATACATGTTTGTACCGCAGGTGACACAAGGGTGTATAATTAAAATTCAATAGCAGTATATCATTATCAGGTATAAACAACATGATCATAAGAGAAACTATTAGGAATTAGAGAATAATGAGTTTGATCGAAATATGGTTTATGATATAACATTATGGCGTTATTTCATCCATGTAATCGACCCCGCTTAGTGGGATAAGGCTTGGTTGTTGTTGTACTTGAATTCGTTTAATCACTGTCAGACCAATAAGAAATTCAATATTTATTGATTAGCAAAAACATTACTATACACTTAAAATATACATAGATAACTGAGGTCTAAACATGGTAATAGGATCAGAAGATTGATTCAGCATATATATATTTTTTTTATAAGCAATTCTAAGTTTATTTGAAGAGAAAATAGAGTATTATTGTTGGCCTGTACTCATTAATAAAGACCACAGTAATTTGGTGTCCCTTTCTTTAGTGTCAGATTTGCTTCAAACCAGATCACAATGCAATCATTTGCCATATTATATCACAGCAGTGAACAAAAACAATTTGATCAGAGTTATGGAAGCTACAATAGTTATGGTGCTTAATCTCTAAATTTGGTATATGGTAATTTAGACCACAATTTTTAATGTAGTATCTAGTTAGTGTGAATCAACTTGTTCTCTGTCAGGACCTTTTGCTACTCAGTTCAATTCCCTCCTTTGTATCATCATGGTTTTGCAGGCTTGGTTACCCTTTATCATGAAATATCATGAAAGGTTAAAAGACATTCTCAAACTTTGTAACATGCCTTTGCCAACTAAAAGTATTTATGAATTTTGCTTGGCTTGATGTTAGAGTAAGGTACATCATCAATTACTGAATATCAGTATCAATTAGAAATGGTCCTCTGTGATTTATGGGGACCCAGTCCCACTTGAACATTCTTGTGGATATTCAATTCTTTGGCTTGTGATGTTGCATGCAAATGGTTCACTTGGGTGGATCCTCTTATATCATCACTATTCTGACAAAAACTCCAACAAAATCCTTGGTAGTGCATGTTTTCACTTCCTTAGACCTTATAACACTAACGAATTTAAATTTTAAAAGGCCAAAACATGCATTTATGAGAAAAGAAATACATAGTTTTGGCTACACTAAGACATTCTTTCCGATAATCAATCTTGTCACTAATTTTGACCCTTGCTCTCTCCCATCACTGGGCAAAACATGCATTTATGAGAAGAAAAATACATGTAAATGCCCCTAGGCTGAGGCATCAGATGGCTCCCTAGTTTTCAAGCTAAATAGACTTCTGTGTGGCCTCAAACAAGGCCAAAGAGATTGGTTTGAAAGATTCCAATCTGAAGCTACTAAATTTTGTTTAAACAGAAATTTTACCTATCACTTAATCTTCATTTCAGAAGAAAGATACATAATCTCAAACTCACTGACCTTAACCTCAAAAATGAAACCTTAACATGAATGTTCTCACCGCATGAAATAAATTAGTCTAACTTAAAGCCCCTATGCTAAATTTTCATTCTTGCTGCTAATTTGTGTATTATAGTATCAAACCGGACACATTAGAAATTACCTCAGCATGTATGGCAAGTGGGATTATTATGCATGAGTTAATTTAAGACATTCTTATCACCTACTCAAATCATTAAAAATCAATATCTTATAAGGGAAAATTAATCATTTCAATATTTTTCCTTTTTATTCTTTTTTGACCAATTTTTATTTTTATTGTTCTTTATCATTTCTCTTCTCTTTTTTACTTTTAAAATTATAATTATTTTCGCTGTTTCTACTACTCTTCTTTTTCTTGATTTTTAAATTTTATAATCATTATTCTTACTCTCTCTCTCTCTCTCTCTCTCTCTCTCTAACTTTTTAATTTTTTTCTTTTCATTCTGTTATTTTCCTTTTACATTTCAGATTTAAAGTTTCTCTCTTTTTTATCATTTTGATTGATTGTTGTTGTTGGTGAATAAAAAAAAAATTAGAATGAAAAGATGATGATGAAGATAAAGATTTTGGGTTGTTTTTAATTTCATTTTTTTTATTTTTTATAGGTTTGTTTGAATTTTATGTTGAAAGTACGAAGTTGATGATGAAGATGAAGAACATGTGGAAGGAAAAAGATGAAGAAAGCAAAAAAAAAGTCATTTAAGATATTCTTTTTTTTTTTCTTACAAAAAATTTAAGACATTCTTATCACCTACTCAAATCATTAAAAATCAATTTCTTATAAGGGCAAATTAATCATTTCAAAATTTTTCCTTTTTATTCTTTATTTACCAGTTTTAATATTTTAATATACATTGTATTATAAATTACTTTTTATTATATTAATATTTTTTAAAAGAATACGTTAACAAATATAAGATAAAGAAATAGTGAAAATAATTGTACTTGTTGTGAGTACAATATCTAAAGCTAGGGTTTAGTCTGTTTAAGTGATGCCTTGAGAATGTCTCTCAAGTGAGTATTTATAACCCTGTGTGGGCTTGGTTTCCCGTGTCTTTGGCCCCAAGTAGCTTGGGTACAAAGCCACGCTTAGAGCATTCTGGAGCGTTCTAGAGGCTTCTAGAAGCTCACTGAGGCGGCGCCCCTTGCGGGTTCGCCTAAGGCCTAGCTGGCCCTTATGGAGGGCGCTGAGCCCTTGCTTGAGGGCGTCAAACCCTTCTGGAGGGCTTTGTGCCCTAAATGATAAGATTAATGATAGTCCAATAATATTTTACTTTTTCAAATAAGAAAGAAATCAAGTATTTATTTCTTTTGAATGACACTAACAATATCGCATTTTTATAGTTTAATTTGTTTAAAGGTATAACTGAAAGTAAAAAGTGACATAAAAATTTGTTGAAACATTGCTGTGAAATTGGAAGAAAGGATCCTTAGGAACGGTGATCCATTGGTTTTGCAGTACACGACTAACAGGAAAATGTAAGAAATTGTAATTGTAATCATCGTGTGGGTCATAAAGGTACCAAAAGTAAGGATTTCGTGCAGATCGATGAAGGTGCATTTTGATGAATTTAGGATCAGAGATAAGAGTGTTCCAAGTATGACTTACAGACTTCATCTGCATAAGAGATTTGACTAGAAGCCATGATAGGATTTCGAGGAAATGCTTGTCGGGGAGGATTACCGATGGCGATGGATTGGATCGAGGTCGGAGACGCCGTGAATTGGATGGATGGGTATTCATCAGTCACAACAGTGGCTACAGAATTCGAACAAGTGTGTGAATGAATTAGGGGTTTTTGTAAGTAATAATTTTTAAGACAATACAAGAAATTAAGACATTATTTTTTTTTAGGGAAAAATGTAAGACATTCTTATCACCTACTTAAATAATTAAAAATCAATTTCTTATAAGGGCAAATCAATCATTTCAATATTTTTCCTTTTTATTCTTTTATGACCAATTTTTACTTTTTTGATATTTTTTTTTATTGAAGAAGCTAAAATGGAATTATATCAACCAACATTCTTTACATGCCCTGTGTTAGAGTGCAACAAAGAGAAGGCAAAGTTACATCATACATAGATATGGTACAAACAAAGAAAACCCTTACAAGAATTGAAGAGATTTAGCCACCACATGTGGTAGTCAAAAGCAAGGTTATTGTGTTTCGCTATCAACCATCCAAAAAATTGCAAATGTCGAATCTTTTGGAGTTTAAGAAGTTTAAGAGAGTTTGAAGATGAAGACGAGGGATTAGATTCAGTTGTTATTTGGTTTAGAGTTAATTCAACTCTAAGCTTATGCTTAAGCTTCCTATTTGACAGAACAAAACCATTCTCAATTTCACCACTGGGTTTTTGGTTTTGATTCAATAACCTTTTAAGCTGTTGTTTAAGCTTCCTGTTTGACAGAACAAAACCATTCTTAATTTCACCACTGGGTTTTTGGTTTTGATTCAATCACCTTTTAGGGTTTCGATTCTTTTGGGGGGACAAACACCAATCAACAATACAAAAAGATAATCACTTTTGATAATCACTTTCTGATTACTTTTTGCAATAATCACTTTTTTGCGATAATCACTTTTCGCAAAACACAAGCATAGCTTTTGATTTTGATAGTTTGAGTAGGTTCTATTAGAACACACCAAACAAAGAGAGTAAAACATTAGGGATTTTGATAAGCACTCTTTTCAACACACTCACAGTGTAGATTTTGATTTTGAGTTCAATAAAATCGATTTTGTAAGTAGCTTCAGTTATGGAAAGGATTTTGTAAGGTGCGGTGGTTATTGTTGATTCTGATGTGGTTGTTGGAGGAGGTGTTGGTGGTGGGGAATCAGGAGAGGAGGTGGGCGAGATTATAGAAGAAGAGGAAGCTCCCGTGCTTCACTCTTTCATTTTTTTTATTTTAAAAATACACTCATGGCATTTATATTTATTTTTAATTTAAAAAATGCACAGGTGGCATGCTTGTCACTTAAGTGACGTGACACATAGGCGTTGACCGAGTCAAATTTGAGGTTTTGCAAAAGGGGGTAAACTTAGGGGTTAAATTATCTATTTTTTTTAATAAGGGGCCAAAATCACAACGTTTTGAAACATAAGGGGAAAAAGTTCATTTAAGCCTATTTTCATTTGTATTCTTGAAGATTCTCGCATTTTTTTCTCCCATAACACCCTAACTGTAGAAAACTAAATTTAGAAACCCTATTTAACCCCAACAATAACATGTGCGGCAAGATAACATGGTTATAATTTGACCTAGTTATAATTACAGCGTTACCAGAAGAAAGATTTAGAAATTACAAAGTTTAATACCTAAGTTCATTAATTATAAATGATAAATAGGCAATTGGAACTACCATGAACAAAGTAAATTTGGGTTGTCAGGCCTATTAATACCCTATAGATCAATCTTCAAGAATACCAATACGGATTCTCAGTTGAAAAAGCATTAAGAACCGACAAGGACAGATTAAATCGGACACAATAAAAATCATAACTGAATATAAACTTTATTAATAGAATCCAACAATAAGAAGAGGTTCATCTTAGAAACATAATCAAAGAGGTTTAGTTACTCATGGCAACAAACATCATAACAAAACACTAGAAAAACACACCCTAGAGAGAACAAGAGGAGGAAGAAATTCTGCCTTGAAAACTCTGATTCTTGACCCTTGCCTTGAACCACTAGTTTTCTAAATGAAAAATAATGTGTGCAAGGGTCTCTATTTATAGAAAATGATTACTTAGGGTTTAAGAGAAGAAAATTGGGCATGTTGCACCGATCCAGCTTGAAAAAAAAGCAAACTGCCAATTCTGGCCGTAGCTAGGCGCATGGACCTAGGCGCAGGGGCGCCTGAGGCAGTGGTAAATTCTGCCTCAGGTGTAGGGCCCATGGGACAAGCGCAGGGGCGCATTCAATAGCCTCTCCTATGCGATTTCTTGCATTTTCGTCCCATTTTCGATCGTTTTTCCGTCTAAACTCCTAGGAACTTGAAATGAATTTTCTTCACTTTATATTGTCTTCAAAAACCTTCTAGGAACCATTGGCCTTCAATTTCATATCATTGATCCTTCACGTGATGTCTTGATTTGTCTATTTACATGATTTCTCACTACAAAACACTCAAAACACCTATGGAGTTGCATGATCTAGGATAAAAGTGAATTACCACGACTCGAGTGTAAACAATACAATATCTTTCTCAAACCAATGACAACTCCTCTAACTCTCATCTTATTTGTCTTCAAATGCAAAGAAAAAACATAGCCAAAAATGTCATATGATGCTCCGTCATCAATCCGCATCCCCTAACCTAGCTGCCAACACTTTCAACCACAAACTATCACGCTCCTCCTTCAACCTCCACCGCCATTTTTCTAACAATGCCACATTAAATTACCTTGACTGCCTAACCCCCAAATATCCTTTCTCCTTATTAGAAGAAATAGTATTCCAATTTATCCAAGAGATTTTCCTTAAATTACCTTGTTCTCATAACTGAATATAAACTTTATTAATAGAATCCAACAATAAGAAGAGGTTCATCTTAGAAACATAATCAAAGAGGTTTAGTTGCTCATGGCAACAAACATCATAACAAAACACTAGAAAAACACACCCTAGAGAGAACAAGAGGAGGAAGAAATTCTGCCTTGAAAACTCTGATTCTTGACCCTTGCCTTGAACCACTAGTTTTCTAAATGAAAAATAATGTGTGCAAGGGTCTCTATTTATAGAAAATGATTACTTAGGGTTTAAGAGAAGAAAATTGGGCATGTTGCACCGATCCAGCTTGAAAAAAAAAGCAAACTGCCAATTCTGGCCGTAGCTAGGCGCATGGACCTAGTCGCAGGGGCGCCTGAGGCAGTGGTAAATTCTGCCTCAGGTGTAGGGCCCATGGGACAAGCGCAGGGGCGCATTCGATAGCCTCTCCTATGCGATTTCTTGCATTTTCGTCCCATTTTCGATCGTTTTTCCGTCTAAACTCCTAGGAACTTGAAATGAATTTTCTTCACTTTATATTGTCTTCAAAAACCTTCTAGGAACCATTGGTCTTCAATTTCATATCATTGATCCTTCACATGATGTCTTGATTTGTCTATTTACATGATTTCTCACTACAAAACACTCAAAACACCTATGGAGTTGCATGATCTAGGATAAAAGTGAATTACCACGACTTGAGTGTAAACAATACAATATCTTCCTCAAACCAATGACAACTCCTCTAACTCTCATCTTATTTGTCTTCAAATGCAAAGAAAAATACTAAAAACATAGCCAAAAATGCAATATGATGCTCCGTCATCAATCCGCATCCCCTAACCTAGCTGCCAACACTTTCAACCACAAACTATCACGCTCCTCCTTCAACCTCCACCACCATTTATCTAACAATGCCACATTAAATTACCTTGACTCCTTATTAGAAGAAATAGTATTCCAATTTATCCAAGAGATTTTCCTAACATCCTCACTCCCCCCCCCCCCCCCCCCCCTTAGAAAAAACAATAAAAAAAAGATATGATATAGGAAATGATACCAACGGGAGCCTTGAAGAAGGAAAGAAAGTAGACCGGAAGAGAGGACAAGAGAAGAACCACTCGACCACCTAAAGATAAGTTTCTACTCTTCTAACTCGACAATCTAGATTTAATAAGATCAAGGAGCGGTTGCTAGATAAAGGAAAGGAATGTGTCCAGTTTTACAATTCAAAACAAAAGTGGCCTCAGCCAACCAAGAAGCAGCTACATTAACGCCAACCAACATACTCTTATTGAAATTATTCTTAAGGCCAGAAATTTCCTCAAAAAGAATAAGAACAACTTTTAGGGATCGAACATTCGCCCAACTCTTGACTCCCAACAAAAGAGTGTCATTGGCAAATTGTAAGTGAGGGACTGAGATGCTACCTAAGTGGTCGACTGAGTACCCAATGAAGAGCCCAACTTCGATACTAGCTTTTGTAAGACCCCGAACTCCGAGACTACTAATTAAGAGATAAATCATGCAACACAACTAATCAGAATCTAACAAATCACCAATTAACTTATACAACATTTCTCATAATGAAAATCTCATCAACATTCTTCACAACAAAGTGGAATAAATCATCTCAATATAATAATCATCTCGGGTCTCAACATAAATATCTCAAATAAATACATCCTCATAAAATTCAATAAGTAAAATAAATCCCGGATTCCTAGATTAGAGCACCTAATCTAGACATCCTTGAAAATAAACGTGACATAAAAGGAGAATAGGCGTGATGCCATCCTCATCACAACTCACCGAGCACTACTCCTCAACCTGAAAGTCTACATCCGCAAGGGTTGAACCCACAGATGAGGCGACAATAAAGCCACTAGAGGGTAAGATATACATTCAACAAAATGATATAATAAACACATAAGTTTTAGGAAAAAACATCACTTAACATTCAAATATTAATCAATACAAAAAGCCTGGTTAGTACTCATGCATAATTCGTAAATCATAGTATACCTTCATCATTATATAATTACCAACTTAGTTATACATCATCAACAATTAAATCACCATTTCAATTATAAATCACCAACAACACAATTATGAATCATTCCATAATTTTCACACACCAACAATTGACATTTACCACATAAATGCACAAGTTCACACCAAAACATTATCAAACACGACTCATGTGTATGTAATGTGCCTAATACGACTATACATGCATGTGGTACCACCGTGATCTTAAATCACGCTACATTTAAATCTTGATCTTAAATCAAGCTACATTTGGATCTTGGTCTTAAACCAAGCTACATATAAAATCTTGATATTAAATTAAGCTACATTTGACCGACAATGAATGCATGGCTGTTCACGTTTGGACTTGACAATGCACACAACTATAAATCATGATCTCAAACCATGCTACATTTCACCACTTTTCATTTGCATTATCAAATCAATACATTCCATACAATTCATGTTATCAACACATCATCATTTAAATCACAACTATAATGCATTAAGGCACATCCAACATCATTCACTTCATATTAATGCATTTTACCAAGTTTAATCGCAAACACACCATTCTTGCATTTATTCACCATAAATCACATAATCTACATTGCATGAATAAATTAAGAAAGGTTACCCCAACCTACTACTACACCACATTATATTCATGATCCAACTTCATCCATACTACTATAATTGATTATTAGGTTCATTTCGACATTTATCAAGTTTCACAAAATCGCCAAGTTCGTCTCAAAATCAAACTTTATAATCAATTCATTGCAAGCAATCGTTATCCATCAACAAATGGTCAAAACAACAACAAAACAACACAAAAGGAATGCTCGGGGATGTCCGGAAACATCCCCCGAGGACCAAAACGCACAGAACAGCACATGATGTATTTGTCATGGTCGCTCAGCGACCAGGGACTTTGCTTAGCAAAGTCCTGTTCCAGAAAACAGGGTATTCACTACGGGAAGACCCCAATTTCCACCCAAAAATCCCATTTTTCATCCCAATTGATCCAAATCATTTTACAAACAATACCCATGATCAATACACTTTAATTGAACAATGGATACACAATGAAACATCAAATTGACATGAATTCTCAAGGTTTTTCAGTTAATTTCAAAGTTTGTCTCAAAATTCCATTTTCACCAACAACTTAGCAAATAAGCTTGTATAACAACATCAACAGTATTTCATCAAGTTCAACATCACCATAATCACCTATTCAAACTATTCCAGCAACAACTTATTCATTTAAGCAGCAACTTATTCATTTTCACTTCATTAAGCGATTTTAGCAAAACACCACCACCACCAACAACAACAACCTAATTATCATCAAAGCTACACAACCAACATAATATTTTCATGCTTTTCATCATATGGCAGCAACTTAGTCAAAACAATAGCAACTTAATCAAATTCACTTAATTAATCAATTTTCCCAAAATCACTTAAATCAATAGATTATTAATTCACTGAATCAAAAGCTTTGTTAAAATCAACTATGAACAACAACTCTTTTTTTAACTTTCGGGCATCATCCACTATCTCATTAGCTATAAGAATATCATCCAGGATTTGTCTTCCACGGACGAAAGCTGATTGGGATACTGAAATTACACTTCCTATAACTTTCCTTAATCTGTTAGATAAGACTTTTAATAAAACTTTATACATGCTGCTTACCATGAAAATCGGCCGAAAATTCGCAAGCCGCTGAGGGAGGATAGTTCTCCGTTGCGATGGAATTCTAACATGAATCTCATAAAATCATCCTTTAATTCAACACAAAATTCCTTGATGAACCAAAATTAATACCATTTGGCCCTAGGCTCTTAAACTATCATAATTCCACACCGCTTGCTTAACCTCGTCATGGCTGAAAGGTTAAATTAAATCTCAGTTTTCAAGAAGATTCAAAGAATTAAAAATGAGATTATCGATACCCAGGGGAATTGCAAAACCTGATTGAAAATGGGAAGCAAAATGGTTGAAAACTGCTGCATGAAGGGCTCCCCCCCCCCCCCCTCGCCTCAACAGCTCGCCGTTAACATGAAGAGAAAGAATAACATTTAAACAACGATGGGAGGATATTATGCCATGAATTTATTTGGAATTAACATCGCCCTCCTCTAACCAAATCAATCTAGACTGCTGCCATTGTTTACTAGTATTCAATTTTGATAGAGTAAACAAGTTCGAAGTTAAGGAATGCAGCTCTTCTAACTTTTCAGCCTCAAGGTTGACATCCACCCCTCGAGTGTCAAGAGCAGAGATGTTCTCTTTCACCTCAATAATACGACCTTCCAAATTTGAGAATGTTGTTGATGCCAAATCCTCAGACTACATTTGATTTTTTTTATGTTTTTCCTTAAGCACTGTTGAGTCTTTTGGTGTTGGCTGCATATTTTGGCAAAACCAAAGTGTTGAATAGAAGCATCTCCATGATTAGAACATTTCTTCAGTTGGAAGTTTTCTCATTTGAAGCCATTCAGAAGCTGAAATCTACATCAGAAGCTGAAATGCTCATCAGAAGCACTGTAGCACTTCAGAAGCAGTTTCAGGTTCTGAAGCCAGCGTTGACTTCTGTTGACCACGTCAGAAGCTGGGTTTGCTGGATTGTTTTTGCGCGTATCTTGGGAGATTTAGCAAGGAATTATTCTTGTATATTTGCTTCTAGAAGGCTGGTTTAATTGGAGAAGATATCTTTAAAGATTTGGTTCAAAGTTATGAAAATTCGTATTTTTCTGTTTTAAATCTTTCAAAGATTGGATGCAGTTTTATTTGTTACTTTATTGGATCATTCTTATTCCAGTAACAAATCAATTCAGAAGATTAAGTTGTTATTTATGCTGCAAGACTGAAGGCTATATAATGAGGAAGGCTGCTGCTATTCAACTCACGAATTTATAGAGTTTAAGTTCAGAAAATTGAGTCTTAGTATTTTAAGCTTTTAGCTTTATTGTGCACCACTCTGTTAGAGTTGGTTTAGGATTGTGTTTGAGTTGTAATTCATTCTAAGCCTTTAGGTACGAATGAAGTTTTGTCTTTGAAGGTGTATTCAAAAACAGGGTAGTTTGTTTCAGAACTGGTTAAGTTCAAAGGGTAGTTCAAGTAGCTGGGTTGCAGTTGCTTGAATAGGAAGTTAGAGTTTTTTCTAATACTTAACGTGTTGGGTAGAATTCAAGACTAGGTGGAGATTAATTGCTTGGGATAGGAACTGGGAGTCAGTGTCTGAGTCTTAAGGATTAATTCCAATAGTGGAATTCCTTCCTGGATTGGTATCCCCCAGAGTAGGAGGTGTTTACTCCGAACTGGGTTAACAAACCTTGTGTGCCTTTTACTTTCCTGCACTTTAATTTGCTGTCTGTGTGTGTTTGTGTTTGTGCTCTGTTTTGCAAACTATTGTGCCCTGCGTGTTGTTCAGAACCTGTTAGGTTCAGAACCTGATTACTCTGTTAGTTTCTGTTCATTGCCTGGCCAGAATTTCAATTGGTATCAGAGCAGGCACCCTGCCTATATTTTGGGTGAGATCCAGAGGACTTAATTTCTGGTAAGCATGGATAGAGAAGGAGGATATGTCAATAGACCACCTCTACTAGATGGCACAAACTATGAGTATTGGAAGTCTAGAATGTGTGCCTTCTTAAAATCTATTGACAGCAGGACTTGGAAAGCTGTGATTAAAGGCTGGGAACATCCTGAGGTTTTGGACAAAGATGGTAACAAAACTGGAGTTTTGAAGCCTGAAGAGGAGTGGACCAGAGCTGAAGATGACTTGTCTCTGGGAAATTCAAAAGCTTTGAATGCAATCTTTAATGGTGTGGACCAGAACATGTTCAGACTTATCAAACAATGTACTGTGGCTAAGGATGCTTGGGAAATTCTGAAAACCACTCATGAAGGAACTTCTAAGGTGAAGATGTCCAGATTGCAGCTGCTGACTACCAAATTTGAGAACCTGAAGATGAAGGAGGATGAATCCATTCAGGATTTCTACATGAATGTGCTTGACATGGCAAATTCTTTTGATTCACTTGGGGAAAAGATGTCTGATGAAAAGTTAGTAAGAAAAATCCTCAGGTCCCTGCCCAGAAGATTTGACATGAAGGTCACTGCAATTGAGGAGGCTCATGATATTTCTGCTATGAAGGTTGAGGAGCTGATTGGGTCTTTGTTAAATTTTGAGACTGCATTCTGCAAACAGCCTGATAAGAAAGGGAAAGGTATAGCTTTTACTGTGAATGCTGAAACTGATGATCAACAAGAGTCTGATGAGGATGACTTATCAGAAGCTCTAGTGTTGCTGGGAAAACAATTCAACAAGATTCTGAAGAATGTTAACAGAAAAGCCAAAGCCAAAGGTCAGAATTTCAGATTCAATAACAAGAAGCAACAATCTGATGAGAAAAAGACCAAGTCTGAGGAGAAAAGTAACCAAGCCAAAGGTGTGCAGTGCTATGAGTGTGAGGGCTATGGGCATATCAAATCTGAATGTCCTACTTTTCTTAAGAAACAGAAGAAGAGCCTAGTTGTTGCATGGTCTGATGATGGTTCTGAAGAAGATGATGATAGTGAATCTGGTATGTGTGATACTGGTCTGGTAGTGAGGTCAGGAGCTATCTTGAAGAAGGAACCTGTTTTAGAGTCTGAGACCTTTTCAGAGTCTGACTCAGAGTCTGAAGCCTCATATGTGTCTGAAGCTGCTAAAACCTCATATGATGAACTAGCTGATAACTACAAGAAGCTGTATACCAGAAGTGCTGAGGTTTGCAAACAAGTTTTGGATCAGAAGGAGACTATTCTTCAACTAGAGGCTGAAAAAGGTGAACTGTTAGTACAAAATTCAAATTTAAAAGAAGAAGTGAACCAACTGAACTCCCAACTTGATCAAATGAAGAAGCAAGTGAAGATGTTGAACTCTGCTACTAATAAGTTGGAGGACATTTTGGGGAATCAGCAACAAGGAAAAACTGGTTTAGGTTTTGTAGATCAGACTCAGATTCCTAAACAGATGAGTTTTGTTCCTGCTACTCAAACTCATGATTCTATGGTTGGAACATCAAAGAGGAGACCTTAGAAACAAGTCCAGATGCCAGCTCAGAAGCAAGCTCAGAAGAGACCTCAGATGCAAGGTCAGAAGCATGTTCAGATGCTACCTCAGAAGCAACCCCAGAAATCTTTCAGAAACAGAAGGAGGAGGAATCATCCATGGGTCTGTCATCATTGTGGAAAGAAAAGGCATATCAAACCATTCTGCTTTAAATTGTATGGTTACCCTGAACACTTTCAATTTAGAAGAGTGCAACCAGCTGCACCCAGACACAGTGTTCAGAAGGTGTGGAAACCTAAGGTTCAGAATGTAGGCCTGATTGCTCATACTTCTTTGAGAGCCACTTCAAAAGAAGATTGGTATTTTGATAGTGGGTGTTCAAGGCACATGACTGGTGTGAAGAAGCTGCTGAGCAACATCAGATCATACTCAAGAAGTTATGTGACATTTGGAGATGGTGTAAAAGGTCAGATTCTGGGTATTGGTGATTTGAACAGAGAAGGCTTGCCCAGACTTAATGATGTGCTACTGGTGGAAGGATTAACTTCTAATCTGATTAGCATTAGCCAACTTTGTGATCAAGAATTAAAGGTAAATTTCAACAAGCAAGAGTGCATTATTACTGATCAGAAAGATAAGATTCAGATGAGGGGCTGCAGATCCAAAGACAATTGTTACTTATGGGTTTCTGAAGAAGAAAGAAGTCTGACTTCTTGTCTTATGAGCTCAGAAGAGGAAGTCAAGCTCTGGCACCAGAAACTGGGACATCTGCAATTTAAAGGCATGAAGAAAATCCTAAGTACTGAAGCTATCAGAGGTGTACCTAATCTGAAGATCAATGAGGACAATGTTTGTGGTGATTGTCAAATTGGGAAACAAACAAGAAAGTCTCATCCCAGATTAGTTCATCAGGTAACTACTAAAGTACTAGAACTTGTTCATATGGATTTGATGGGGCCCATGCAAGTTGAGAGCATTGGAGGCAAGAGGTATGCTTTTGTAATGGTAGATGACTACTCAAGATTCACATGGATTAACTTTGTTAGAGAGAAGTCTGATACTTTTGAAGTATTTAAAGAGCTGTGCATTCAAATACAAAGAGAAAAAGACTGTGGTATTATCAGAATCAGAAGTGACCATGGCAAAGAATTTGAAAACAAGAGTTTCTCAGAATTCTGTGCTTCTGAAGGTATAAAACATGAGTTTTCTGCACCTATCACACCTCAGCAAAATGGTGTAGTTGAGAGGAAGAATAGGACATTAGCAGAATGTGCAAGGGTTATGTTGCATGCTAAGAAGCTGCCATATATGTTTTGGGCTGAAGCTATGAACACTGCATGTTATATCCATAATAGAGTCACTCTGAAGAAGGGAACAACATCTACATTGTATGAACTGTGGAAAGGGAGGAAGCCTACAGTCAAATATTTCCATGTTTTTGGGAGCAGATGCTATATTTTGGCTGATAGAGAAAATAGGAGAAAGCTGGATCCTAAGTCTGATGAAGGCATATTCCTGGGTTATTCAGTAAACAGCAGAGCTTATAGAGTGTTTAATTCCAGAACTAAAGTTGTGATGGAGTCCATTAATGTTGTGATTGATGACCTGACTGCTGAGAAAGAAAGAGATGGTTCTGAAGTTGTTCCAGAGTCTGAAGCTTCAGAAGAACAACTGTCAGAAGCAGAAAAGCATCCAGAGTCTGAAGGAGAAGGAATTCAACCAGATCATGTTCCTACTGGTAAAGGGCCATCAATTAGAGTTCAGAAGGATCATCCTAGTGACTTAATTATTGGAAGCCTGGATCAAGGTGTTAGAACAAGGAGATCAGAATCAGCTGCTACTGATTCATGTTTTGTGTCTAAGGTTGAGCCTAAAAATGTGAAAGAAGCCCTAACTGATGAATTTTGGATTGAAGCAATGCAAGATGAGTTGAATCAATTCAAAAGGAGTGAAGTGTGGGATCTTGTTCCAAGACCTGAAGGGCTGAATGTGATTGGCACTAAGTGGATATTCAAGAATAAAACAGATGAAAGTGGTACTGTAGTCAGAAACAAGGCAAGGTTGGTTGCTCAGGGTTATACTCAAGTTGAGGGACTTGATTTTGATGAGACCTTTGCACCTGTGGCCAGACTAGAGTCCATAAGACTACTGTTGGGTGTTTCCTGCATTCTCAAGTTCAAGCTATTTCAGATGGATGTGAAGAGTGCATTTCTGAATGGATATCTGCAAGAAGAAGTATATGTTGAACAACCTAAGGGTTTTGTGGATCCTAAGTTTCCAGATCATGTGTACAAGTTAAAGAAAGCTTTATATGGATTGAAGCAAGCACCAAGAGCATGGTATGACAGGCTGACTCAGTTTCTTGTGGCTCAAGGTTACAGAAAAGGAGGCTCTGATAAGACTTTGTTTGTGAAAGATGAAAATGGGAGTCTGATGATAGCTCAGATTTATGTGGATGATATAGTGTTTGGAGGGATGTCTCAGAAGATGGTCAAATTGTTTGTTCAGCAGATGCAGTCAGAATTTGAAATGAGCTTAGTTGGTGAACTGACATACTTTCTTGGGTTACAAGTCAAACAAATGGAAGATACAATCTTCATTTCTCAAAGTAAGTATGCCAAGAACATAGTGAAGAAGTTTGGAATGGAATCTGCTGCTCATAAGAAGACACCAGCTGCTACTCATCTGAAGCTAACCAAAGATGAACAAGGAGTTTCAGTAGATCAAAGTCAGTACAGAAGCATGATAGGAAGCTTATTGTATTTAACTGCAAGCAGACCTGATATCACTTATGTTGTAGGAGTTTGTGCAAGATATCAAGCTGATCCTAAGATGAGTCATCTGACACAAGTTAAAAGGATCCTGAAGTGTGTGAATAGCACAAGTGACTATGGAATCATGTATTCTCATAGTTCAAGTTCTGAACTGATGGGATATTGTGATGCTGACTGGGCTGGAAGTGCTGATGACAGGAAGAGCACCTCAGGAGGTTGTTTCTTTTTGGGAAATAACTTAATTTCATGGTTTAGCAAGAAGCAAAACTGTGTGTCATTGTCAACTGCTGAAGCTGAGTACATTGCTGCTGGAAGTAGTTGTTCACAACTGGTTTGGATGAAACAGATGCTGGAGGAGTACAACATGAAACAAGGAATCATGACCTTATTTTGTGACAATTTGAGTGCTATCAACATTTCTAAGAATCCAATACAGCACAGCAGAACTAAACACATAGACATCAGACATCATTTTATCAGAAATCTTGTGGAGGATAAAGTCATTCAGCTGGAACATGTAGCTACTGAAGAACAAGTTGCTGACATATTCACAAAGGCCTTGGATGCTAAACAGTTTGAAAACTTAAGAAGCAAGTTAGGAGTGTGCTTACATGAAGAGTTATAGCAATTACTGCAAACTGGATGTGAGGAAGATAGAGTACCTGCCAGTTGTGCCTATGCTAAGTGTGATCCAGAACCTGAGTCTGAATCTAATATGTTTTCAAGGATCTGTGTTACCTGTTTTGATTTTATTCCCTATTTGAAGTCTGAGTTGTGTCAGAATTTTGTGGCTAAAAAGGGGGAGAAAATCTTGTGTAATGTGTTGGCTCTGATACCAAAAATCTTATGCAAAGTGTTGCTGTTCAGAATTAGTTCAAATTTAGCTTTCAGTGTTATTCAGAAGATGACTAGTTTTGCTCTGATACCAGCAACAAGATATGTCCAGATATGATTGAAGGGGAAGATATGTCTCAGGGGGAGTACAAGATTGATATGATCCTGAGTGTTTGTGTGTGGTCCTGAAGATCAAGAGTGCTCTGAAGTGTGCTCTGATACCATGTTTCTCTGCAGTTCAGAAGTCAGGGGGAGTTTGTGTGATGAAGCTGAGTTGCAGGGGGAGTGTTGTAAAGCTGGAGTGTTTGTTGTGAAGCTTCAGGGGGAGTGTTTGTGATGATCAGGAGTTGATCAGTAGCTCTGATACCTTGAACTGAACTGTTAATCAGTACTTGCTCTGATACCATCAAACTGAAGTTGTTTTGTGTATTTCATGATAGTCATAACCTTGTCCGCTGCTTAGCTCTATGCTATGTTATGATTGATCAGTGTGGAGTTCTTCATTGTTGAGTTGCTTTTAAGGGAGATTGAAGAACTTGGATGGTTTTAGCCAAAAATTTGCCAAAGGGGGAGATTGTTGAGTCTTTTGGTGTTGGCTGCATATTTTGGCAAAACCAAAGTGTTGAATAGAAGCATCTCCATGATTAGAACATTTCTTCAGTTGGAAGTTTTCTCATTTGAAGCCATTCAAAAGCTGAAATCTACATCAGAAGCTGAAATGCTCATCAGAAGCACTGTAGCACTTCAGAAGCAGTTTCAGGTTCTGAAGCCAGCGTTGACTTCTGTTGACCACGTCAGAAGCTGGGTTTGCTGGATTGTTTTTGCGCGTATCTTGGGAGATTTAGCAAGGAATTATTCTTGTATATTTGCTTCTAGAAGGCTGGTTTAATTGGAGAAGATATCTTTAAAGATTTGGTTCAAAGTTATGAAAATTCGTATTTTTCTGTTTTAAATCTTTCAAAGATTGGATGCAGTTTTATTTGTTACTTTATTGGATCATTCTTATTCCAGTAACAAATCAATTCAGAAGATTAAGTTGTTATTTATGCTGCAAGACTGAAGGCTATATAATGAGGAAGGCTGCTGCTATTCAACTCACGAATTTATAGAGTTTAAGTTCAGAAAATTGAGTCTTAGTATTTTAAGCTTTTAGCTTTATTGTGCACCACTCTGTTAGAGTTGGTTTAGGATTGTGTTTGAGTTGTAATTCATTCTAAGCCTTTAGGTACGAATGAAGTTTTGTCTTTGAAGGTGTATTCAAAAACAGGGTAGTTTGTTTCAGAACTGGTTAAGTTCAAAGGGTAGTTCAAGTAGCTGGGTTGCAGTTGCTTGAATAGGAAGTTAGAGTTTTTTCTAATACTTAACATGTTGGGTAGAATTCAAGACTAGGTGGAGATTAATTGTTTGGGATAGGAACTGGGAGTCAGTGTCTGAGTCTTAAGGATTAATTCCAATAGTGGAATTCCTTCCTGGATTGGTATCCCCCAGAGTAGGAGGTGTTTACTCCGAACTGGGTTAACAAACCTTGTGTGCCTTTTACTTTCCTGCACTTTAATTTGCTGCCTGTGTGTGTTTGTGTTTGTGCTCTGTTTTGCAAACTATTGTGCCCTGCGTGTTGTTCAGAACCTGTTAGGTTCAGAACCTGATTACTCTGTTAGTTTCTGTTCATTGCCTAGCCAGAATTTCAAGCACAAAGCCTCTCAATTCTTCTACATTAAAAGAGATCCACTGGTCTTTAACAAACTGTTTGTAACCAGGAAGGTCTGCCCAACATTTGAGCAAGCATTGAGGTCAAGTACTCCAATTCTCCTAATCAACAATTAAAAAGATGGGGCAGTGATCAGATAAACCTCTTGGTAAAGCAATTTGAACACAGTTGGGCCATTGCTTGCATCACTCCTCGCATAAAAGAAATCTATCAAGGTGACTCATAGAAAGGTTGTCGCCCCGATACCAAGTGAAGCACCTACCACACAGGAGAAGATAAATTAAAAAGTGGTAACTTATGAACTGATTGAAAAAAGAATGGTCTTCATGCCTGGAGAAAGATATTCTACTAATTATCTCTTCAATGGAACAAGTCTTGCTTAACACACACACACCATTTATCTCCCATATTAAAATTAATCAAATCCACCAATCTAATCCACAAGTCTTGCCTACCATTTTGATCACACGAAGCAAAGACATTAGTAATAAAGAACTCATCACCACTTTTCAGAAAGCTTCCTTTAATAATCACCACATTAAGCATACTCTTAGTAAACCAAACCTCAACTTTCGAGGCATCCCATAAGGTCAGGATACCACCAGAAGCGCCCATTGAAGGCCAAAAAGAAAATCCAAACTCCTTAGAACTCCACAAAGAAGCACAAAGAGAATCGTCCATAAACTCCAGCTTAGTCTCTTGAAAACAAACTACTATCGGACGGTGTTGCACAACCAGCTTCAAAATATCATGTCTCTTCTCCTTTCCTCCAAAACGACAGATGGACCATAGATCTTACCATTTAGGCCTTAGAGCCCTACAGACAGGGCTTGAACCCTTATAGTAAGGCTGGGAGCCCTCCAGAAGGGCACAAGGCCCACCGGACAGTGATATATAACCTTAGGGAAATCTCCTAAAGGATACCCTCTGGAGGCGCCCTCAGCAGCCTCTGAGGGAGCCCTAGTCATGGTTTTGGCCCTTTATGATTTGGGCCCAAAACCATGACCGGGTAAGCCCAAATTGGGGATATAAATAGTAACCTTGGTACCATTCCCAAGGCATGACCAAAACAGACCCTGAAAACCCTAGTTTTCCTAGATTGTACTCACAGCCAGTACAGTTGGTGCCCACCGTGGGGCTACGGTAAAACTGACCTAGCCACCGTCTCTGAAACGGAAGCAGTTGATCCACGACCTCTAAACTCCACCAGAACGCCGTGAATCCACCGTATCTTTCAAAGCAACCCTAAACCCTCCAAATCCGCTGTGATTTATAAACCGTCACTAGTCAAACGTTCAACCCGTATCCGTTCGAGGAACCGATCTAAGCCCTGAGATTCGCGAGCTCAGTCGCAAATCTCCAACCGCCAATCTCAACCTTCACGGACTGACTCAAACAACCGTCGTCGCCACCACCGATGGCGGACCCGGCGGCCTTAGAAGCTCTACAATAACAGATCCATCAGCTTCGCGACCACAACGAAGCTTTGCAAGCAACAATGGAGACAATCCAGCATCAACAACACGCTGAAGGAAACGAATCCCAACAAGATGAATCCGTGGATCCGGATCCTCAACCACTTTCCGCCGAAGTTTGGAACGCGCCAGTTCCAGAAAACTTCAAGCCACTTTGTCTTTCGTCCTTCGATGGAAAGAGCGACCCGGTGGAACATGTGCCTGCTTTCAACACTCAAATGGCCATCATCGGCGCCACTGACTCTCTCAAGTGCAAGTTGTTAGCAGGAACCCTCAAAGACGCCGCCCTCAGATGGTATATGAACCTACCCCGTTTTTCCATTATCAGCTACCAAGACATGACACGCAAATTAACACACCAGTTTTCAGCAAGCCGCCACCGCAAAGTATCATCCACCAGCCTCTTCAACGTCCGTCAAGGATCAAAAGAGTCTCTCCGTGAATATCTCGCCCGGTAAAACGACGCCACTATCAAAGTTATTAACCCAAACCAGGTGTTGTTCGTGGGAGCCTTTCAGAACGGCCTCCGCGCTGGCCAATTCAACGAATCACTGGCACAAAAACCAGCTGATTCCATGGAGGAGATTATGTCCAGAGCGGAATGCTACATCAAGGGAGAAGAAACCAACGCTGAGAAGAAAGCCAGAGATTCTAGAGAGCGCGGCCCCAACAACTATGACCATCGCCGAAGCTACTATCCGCCCACCCACAGAGACAGAGCGCCTTACAAGCGCAATATCCCAGACAGGCGCGCACCCCTACCAGAATCCTTCACAATGCTCAACACTCTTTGTGAGTAGATCTGGAGAGATGTCTACCACTCTAGGCTCATCCCTGACCCCCCCCCCCCCCAAGAGGAAACATAATGGGAAATGATAAGGATGCCTGGTGTAAGTACCACCGGATAAAAGGACACACCACAGGTGACTGCATCCATCTGAAAAGAGAGATCGAAAAGTTGATTCAGAATGGCCGACTAAGAGGATACGTCAAAGATAGCAGGGAGGGAGACAAACGCCCCCCGAAGACCCCCCAAAAGAGAAAGAGACGACAAAGTATGGAGAGCGCCACACTCTGAACACTATATCCGGCGGGTTCGCAGGAGGCGGTGAATCCAGTGCTTTTCGAAAGAGATATGTGAGACAGGTGATGCTTGTTGATGACCACGCCCCGACAAGGCCAGAGAGCCAAACAAATATCACCTTTTCAAGCGAGGACCGCGAAGGGGTAATTCCCCATGATGACGATCCTATGGTCATCACTGTATAAATCTTTAATTGGGACATCAAGAGAGTGCTGATTGAACCCGGCAGCTCAGCAGATATCCTTTATTACTCTGCCTTTGAAAGAATGGGACTTGATGAGGACCAGTTGCAGCCCTTCAAAGGGATCCTGGCTGGCTTCACAGGAGAACAGGTGCACGTTCGTGGATACATTACTTTGAAAACAACCTTCGGTACAGGCAACATCACCAAAACCGTCAGGATTAAATATTTAGTGGTCAACTCACCTTGTTCTTACAATATCATAATAGGCCGCCCGATTTTCAACCTTCTTGACGCCTATCTGTCCACTAAGTTCCTCGTCATGAAATACCCACTAGAGAATGGACAGGTCGGCACTATCAGAGCAGACTAGAAAATTGCCCGAGAATGTTACCACAATAGCTTGAAGCTACAGAAGGAAAAGAAGGGAGCCGACAACACAATAACACACCAGGTGAACGTCGTCAGCATAGGTCCAGGAGAAGAATTTCAGCAAGAGCGCATAGAACCCACTGAAGATCTAAAAGAGAGTTTGATGGACGAAGAGCTGAGCATAACAGAGCTCCTTAAGAAGAACCTAAACCTCCTTGCTCGTCAGCCGACATATATGCTTAGCGTCTACCTCGCCGAAGTGTGTCGTTGCCTCGCTTTGTGTCCAGAAGTTAAGCCGGTCAGCACGCCAGCCTGGCGTACCGGAAGTTCCCTGAAGAAGAACCTAAATCTCCTCGCTCGTCAGCCGACATATATGCTTAGCGTCTACCCTGCCGAAGTGTGTCGTCGCCTCGCTTTGTGTCCAGAAGTTAAACCGGCCAGCACGCCAGCCTGGCGTACCGGAAGTTTCCTGAAGAAGAACCTAAATCTCCCCGCTCGTCAGCCGACAGATATGCTTAGCGTCTACCCCGCCGAAGTGTGTCGTCGCCTTGCTTTGTGTCCAGGAGTTAAGCCGGTCAGCACACCATCCTGGCGTACTGGAAATTTCACAAAGAAAGCTAGCAAGACAGACCTACTACATAGAACGAACACGATTCTAGGATTTCAAAAATTTAACCACATCCAAGACTTCGCCACCAAATAGAGAGGTGCCCACCATGACAAATCAAAGGCGAGCTAGAAAGCTTGTGAAGCCATTTTAATTGTTACCTTGTTTTTTATTTTATGTATTTTTGTATTGTTTAAATGAAAAGGAGCACAGAGTACTCTTTTCCCCCGCAATAGTGGGGGTTTTTAATGAGGCACCCTGCTTTCTTATTGAAATATATCTATATCATCTATTTTTTATTACTTACATCGCCTGCAACAGATCAACAATGCCAAGAACGAAAATAAGACCGCCACCTAATTCCTTAACCCCAATGGGGGCTCTGAGACGTGGTTAGCTTAAATGAGATCGCCACTTAATTCCTTAACCCCAATGAGGGCTCTAACACATCGTGAGCCGAAAATGAGATCGCCGCCTAATTCCTTAACCCCAACGAGGGTTGCCACCAAATTCCTTAACCCCAATGAGGGCTCTAAGACGTTGTGAGCTTAAATGAGATCGCCACCTAATTCCTTAACCCCAATGAGGGCTCTAAGACGTCGTGAGCCGAAAATGAGATCGTCACCTAATTCCTTAACCCCAACGAGGGTTGCCACCTAATTCCTTAACCCCAATGACGGCTCTAAGACGTCGTGAGCTTAAAAGAGATCTGCCACCTAATTCCTTAACCCCAATGAGGGTTCTAAGACGTCGTGAGCCGAAAATGAGATCGACACCTAGCTCCTTAACCCGAAAGAGGGATCTAAGACGTCGCGGAAATAAGACGATCCATGCAAGAAACAATAACATTGAGAATAAAACAGATTATGGTTCGTCCACTAGGGCGCCATCTACAACAACCTTAAAAGAATCAAGGGCGAAAAGATCAACGCCAGGGTGCAAAAGAGCGACTTGAGCTTTAGCCCGCTCAAAGCCAGCATCAAAGGTCAGGGCCAGCTCGCCCTTTACCTCAGAAACCTCAGCCTTGAGCTGATTTTCCCTTTCCTCTCCAGCCGCGACATCATTTTGAAGCTTCGTGATAACCCCGTCCTTCCCCGCCAGATCCGTGGCCTGTCCGATTTTCAGATCAGAGATGCACTCGTCGCACTCAAGTTTCATCACCTCTTTGGCCTCCTTTACCTCTTTCTCCCTGGCTTCCTTAGCTTCCTTCAACTCTTTTTCCAGTGCCCTCACCGTGGCCTGAAGCGCTTCTTCATTCTGCACCTGCTCTTCATGCTTTCGATCTATCGCATCCAAGATCATTATAGACCGCAAGCAATGGACGCCCACATCTCTTGTCATGAAGGGAACAACACCTTGGTTCCCAGCCTCCACATCTTCTGGATTAAAGACCAACCTCTCCTTGACATAAGCGCCACAGTTGAAATCCTTATCCCAGAAGGATTGCACTGATCCACTGGTCCTGGCGACGCTAGTCGAATGAGGAGAAGGCGTTTTCTTACTTTTTTCTCAGCCGCAACCTTCCCTTTATCATCTTTCCCGAGCAACGCCCGCCCCTTGTCGTGCACGACCGCCGCGATGGACTCAGTCTGAGTCTCAGGCGGATTGTCAGCCTTCCTTTTAGGCTTGCGGGTGATGAGTCCAGTAGGATCGCTGACTGCCATCCCCTCAGCAGCCTTCTTTGCCTTCATTTCCTCGAGATATCTCTTCCTCTCCGCCGCAGTCATGGGCGCCATGGATTCTACAAAAATGAAAACGAAAAGGTTACAAGGACAAGAAGATAGAAAAATACAGCATACACATAAATAAATAAAGCCAACTCACGTAAGTAAGCGTCTAAGCTATTCACGTCCCCTTCCCTATTCAGCAGCTCCCGGATGTTCATAGGCAGCATCTTGTCTAAAAAGCAGATGATGCCTTGGTCATACATGCCGGAGTGCTCGTCCAGCATATGGGGAACCTCAGCTTACTGTTGGCCCGCACAGAGGCTGCTTCACAACCCTTTCCCCCCCATGTCCTGAGAAATGTCTGCCTCCAGTTCTTATAATGGGAGGCGTAGGGCGGGAATAACCGCATGCCAGGATGCGCGCTGACGGACACCCAAGACAGCTTGTCTACCCCTTTTGTGCTATAAAATGTAAAGAAGGACCCAACCGAGGGTTGAAAACCTAGCCCCTCGCATAGAATTTCAAAAGCACGTATAAATGCCCAACTGTTGGGCTGAACTTGAGACGGCGCCACATTCAGACAATTAAGGACATCTACCTCAAAAGGTGTGAAGGGATACTTCACGCCCAGGTCTTCAAAGACAGCCGTATACATATGAAACATCTCATTCTTCACCCCCTCTGGCCTCCGTAAGCACACCTTCTCGCCCTGGCGACAATGCTCCAAGACCATGTCCTCTTTAAATCCCGTTGAGGACACATGCAGTTTGCTATGGAAGAACGCCACTCGCTTGGGATCCATATACATGGACTCCGAGCGAAGCACTTCGTCAGCGAAATTCTCTTGCTCTGATTCACTAGAGGACACCATGTAACAAATTTCTTTCCTACAGAAGGGACCTGGGCGAACAGAAAGAATAATGCAGTCAGATGAATTCCCGCTACTACTCCCTCCTTCACCCTCGTCTGAATCGCTCGAAAACTCCTCTAAGAGGGAGTGGCCGTAGTAGGCTTTTTCAAACACCACCCAATCGGTGGTTCCATCTGACGGCATTGCATGTCTAATGCTTTCCCTCCACAACCTATCCCTCTCCTCTGAATTCGCTGGGGATTACTCCCTACCCGCCCCATCGCATTCCCTAATCACTACTATGCTACAGATCTAATTAATAAAGGACAAAGATCGACGGAGATTACCTGGATTTAAATAACAGCGAGAGACTGAGTATGAAAACAAGCTCCAAACGATTCGAAAATGGTAGGCACAACAATCTCCAAAGCCAGAAAGCGGTTCGGAGGACAATACGTTTTTGAGAGAGGATAGGAGAGCGAAGAGAATGAAGAGGAAAAACAGGAAAAAAGGAAAGTAGATCTGGAAATCAGTTTAAAGTACAAAAGCCTGGGAAAACGCGCAGATGACGTCACTTAAGTTGGCACGATTTCCAAGAATCGTTGCGATGCGAACACGTCAGCGAGAGCGAACTGTCGCCCCATTTCAACCGTCGGATCCCACTAGGGCGCGTCCTGAATCTAATCCTTAAAAAGAATCACGCCCATGTTGGGCTAATTCTAGCGTGGTGATCTAACCCACTCAATGAAGTCACTCTTTTCACACAGTTTAAATCACTTCGCCTCGTCCCAAAGCTCGTGCTTGTTGGGCTACGAATACTCTTGTTGGGATAGCACCCACCAAGGCGCCAAAACAAAAAACGTGGAGCTAGTACCCATGTTGGGCTAGCACCCATGTGGAGCTAGCACCCATGTTGGGCTAGCACCCGTGTTGGGCTAGTACCCATAAAAACCTCTAATATCTTAGGGGCTGCAATATAACAATTGATATTCGCTTTGTACACCCCGTAATTCAAAATTTTTACATAGTTTCATGACCAGTAAGTCTCACTTGCTAGGTAAAAGGTCATAGACAAATCCCCACTAACAGTTTAATCACTTCGCCTTGTTCCAAAGCTCGTGCTTGTTGGGCTGTGGACCATAGATCTTACCATTTAGGCCTTAGAGCCCTACAGACAAGGCTTGAACCCTTAGAGTAAGGTTGGGCGCCCTCCAGAAGGGCCCAAGGCCCACCTGACAGTCATATATAACCTTAGGGAAATCTCTTAAAGGATACCCTCTAGAGGCGCCCTCAGCCTGTGAGGGCGCCCTAGTCATAGTTTTGGCCCTTTATGATTTGGGCCCAAAACCACGACCGGGTAGGCCCAAATTGGGGCTACAAATAGTAACCTTGGGACCATTCCCAAGGCATGACCAAAACAGATCTTGAAAACCCTAGTTTTCCTAGATTGTACTCACAGCCAGTACAACATACATCATAAGTAATAATCTTCATAATAACAAATTACACCCCACACACACCACATCCCGATTAACAACCAACATCTAAACTATTACCTGCCCCCGCATTACTTTTTTCTCCCTATCTCAGTTTGTCAATTTTTTCTCCCACGCCAAAAAGAGCTACATTATCCTTACATATATCTCCCCCACCCTTCAAAATCCCATTAACCTTACTTTTTTCTCCCTCACCAAGCATCTCTCCCATGAACTTACTTTGAACTCCCTCCTCATGATGAACACCCCCACCACCTCTACCCGCTTGACTATTGCACGGACCCCTAGAAAGAAGACTGGATCGATTTGAAGTATCACCCTGAAAGATCAAACCAATTGACTTTCCAATATTCTCAACGTTCTTTGCGGCTCCCTTCTTTTTTATATATCATGAATAATTACCCAATTTTTCCAATCCTCCTTGGTATCCAAGACCGAGTTTCAAAAATCCAAAGAAACTCCTTTAACAAAAGAATGAGCATCTGAAGGAGTTTTTTAGCTAACCTTTTCTTTTTTGAGTGCCTCTTAAGTAAACGCAACATGGCTTGTCGATCCTGAAACGACATTCTTGCCACCCGCCTTAAATTAACCAAAGATGGAGCTAAAGGGTGTGATTTTGGTTTTGAGTATTTTTTGACATTATCGACACAATGATGTTGGAACCACTCATAACTTTAAGGCCCAAAGAAACTCGATTTTTGATTAATAGGAGTGCATGAATTAGACGTAATTACTTCAATGTGAGCAGGTGGCTGAATCATGTGAGGTTCTTTTAGTGGTAGATCTTTCACCTCAAGAGAGTTGTTGTTATCCGATAATCTTTCATTTTGATGCACAAAAGGGGTATCCTCACAATGAGTTACAATGACTAATATTTTCTTTGCTAGCATTTTGATCCAATAAAGCGTTGTGCTCAGGGGACGAAGTGCATTCATTGTTACCACTGTGGTCATTGTTATTAACCTTATCAACACTAACTCAATTGTACACCAAACCAACATATGAAATTAGCCCTAAATGGTAAAAACAAAACATCCCAGCATTCATTCAAGAGGAAAACAAAGTTGCACCATAAAGCAAGCAAAATACAAACAATGTTAAAAGATCTCGAAAGGATAGTGTCCAGAGTTCAGATTGCCTCTATTTGCTAGGAAATATCAAATAGCATACAAATTACTTCAACAAAGCCTCGTATTTGTGATTTTTGCTACTGCTATATATTTCACAATAATGTTTAAAAACTTTTAAATACTTGCAATTTTCTTAAAGATAAAAGCATGTGGTTGTATCTTCTTATGTGAAATGTGTTTTTAGTTGGTCTGAGATTAATATGATTTTAAGATTAGTTGGCGTTGGGTTAGAACAAGTTTTTAGTTGGGTCTGAAAATAACCAATTTTTATTTTCAGGATCTAATCAGTTTTATAGGTATCATATTTGAATTAGAACAACTTCATATATGACAGAAACTTGTGTCATCCTCAGAGGCATATATGTTTCCAACATATGAAGCATACTAAACCGCATAGTAGGACGATGTAGACTACATATAGCAAAATATGATCAGATTGATTTCTTTCAACAAAAACAGACCATCAAGATATTGATTTCTTTCAACCTAGATTGGGTACTCTATAGAGAAGGTTTCACTTCAAAGATATACTAAATATAGAATATAAATTTATAAAAACGTCCATAATCAATTTGAGATAAGAAAAGATGTGTTGTAGCGTCAGTGTAGTTAATTAGCTTAGTATTAACTACTACAATTATTTGTAACTAGAATTAATAACAAAATGTAGAATTTAATTTTAAAATGTTTACAAGGCACAATTTTTTTCCGATAAAAAAACATTTCATTAATAGCGGTCCAAACCCAGCATCACAGTAGGAAAGCTTCATCCATCTTCTATGAAGAGTTGTAGGGAACTACCGCAATCATTTGCTTAAAATTTTGGACAAAAAACAAAGCTACCAACAAGTTTTAGAAGCATACTCTGTGATCTGTACTAGACCATACAACACTACAAACACAACAAACCAAAATACAAAACAATTAATACCCCAAGAAAGAATAGGTTCCTTCTATATACTCCAAGGACCATTTGTAGGAAGAATAATAAAATCGCATCCACCTTATGCCACATAACAGTACACCTTCAATTTTAATTAAATGAGACAGATCCAATAACCAAAACCAAAAGATTGATCAGCTTACAATGAAAACAGAAACTTGACGAAGAGTCGGACCACACCTGCAAAACAAAGCAAAATGGCACTACAATTGATTAAGTGCGGCATCAAAGGGATGCTCCCCTAAAACTACGACACAAATTTTCAGAAACAAGCACTCTATCTGGATGGCTCATTGCTTCTCCGTTTGCATGATACCAAGTGTATCTTCTCCCTAAAATTTCCATATCTTCCAATTCCACATCCACTAAAAACGTTTAAAAAGAGACATTTTCGTACTACCATTATCAAAATTTGCAACTCTATAGTGTTATTTCACAACATTTTGTACTAAATATTGTATCTTGGCGCAATATAGATTTCATCAAATTCTGCCATGCTATAGCCTCTATTTAACAACACTGACCAAATCTCACTCCCCTTTCGTTATTGTGGTTTGAACATTGAATACTAAATTTTAAAATTTGGGAACAACAAAGTTGAGTAAAGGCAAAGCCACGGGAAAAAAAAGACGTATCTTTAAATTTATTATTTTGAATAGATTCAAGGTAGTCAAGGCAAAAACTCTAAAAATTGTACATTTCAATAAAGAAAGGCACTACCATTTAAAAATACAGGAATGAAATAATAATTATTTTACTATGTAGCGTTACTTGTTGAAATAAATTAATTAATAAATTCGAAAACATTGAATCATAAAAATCTAATATTTAAATGTCAAATTCTATTAAGATGTTTTATGGAAAAAATTTCTAACACAAACAACTAATTATATGTTAATATGCTAACTATGCAGAAACCACAAATATGTCACAACTTGGATACTATACTAAATCTTCAAGAGAGATCATGGAAAAATCTAAAAAGGAAAAGATGCAACACAATTAAGTATAATAGCAAAATGTAAACACAAAACTCAAAAATTAACATTCATGTGTTGTGCAGTGGGCGTAGACCCTAACGGTTCCACCTCCATTTGAATAGAAATGATTATGTAACCATTGTAACTCCTAACATAGATCTTTAAAGTTAGAATCAAAGGTCAAAAAATAACTTTCGAAATTCAAGTATGTAGATTAGCAGGATACAATTGATAAATAATTAGTATCCAACATAGAACATATCCACTAGCAATGTTCAAACTAGTTTGTACTTATCCATTCTTTATGGTGAACGATTTCCCATCTTATGCATCATTAGTAGTATTGCAATTATTTGTAAGTATTATTTTGTGTTTTTTCATTAACAATAAAACCGTAAAATCCAATGAGGGAGGAAATTTAAATGGTAGATATTAAACTTCTGCATGTTAGAAAACGGGTAGATCTAAAACAAAACAAATAAAGACCAAAAACACATTTAATGTGTTTCAAGAAAATTTTGTTTAAGAACTAAACTAGAAACAGTGTATAGTGTATACTAAAAAGAGAAAAAAAAATATTTACGCCGATATGCTATAGAAAATTCTCATCAATCGAAAATTCAATATCATTTTCAATATTTAACCTCTTTAATCGATAGTTTTTTCTACAATTTGCATTTTGTTTCTCAAAATATTTTTATATTTGTTGTCTATTATGCTTTCAATCTTTTAAATGGCATGATCAAGTACTCCAATTTTGTTACAACTCTCATTTTAAGTGTTTAAACTTTTATTTGCAGTTTCCTTCATTTTTTGTAGATCTGGTTGTTTTTGTTTTCTTTTTGTTTAATTGCAATAGAAAGAAGCTAGTAACATACCTACATTGTAAACACAACATAACTACACTTTTAGATGCTCAACACATGAAATTCAGATTGTTGACAAAAAGGAATAATAACTAGCCCTGCTTTAAGATCAAGATAAATTAATATTGATTTAAATGAAACATTTGGCCATTGAAAAATGCAATATTTTATCAATACCAATAAAAACTAAAAATCATATACTCACACCAAGATAAATTAATATTGATTTAAATGAAACATTTGGCCATTGAAAAATGCAATATTTTATCAATACCAATAAAAACTAAAAATCATATACTCACACCAATCTAGACCAATAAAATGTATGATATAAGTAATTACACTCTGTTGAAATTTGGGGCTTAAATCCTCTCCTCTTTATAAACTCTTCTCAAGAATGCTATCTATCCGATGTGGGACTAAATCCACTCCCTCAAAGCCAACACAATGAAGGTGTTGGAGGCTGCAATGAAGGCTAACCAAAGGTCGCAGTTTAGGCTACTAGAGGTGGACCACAATTAAGGCGGAATTTCCAACACACTCGTGTATATAGCCAATATATTCTATTTATTGAAGATGAATGTGAAAGATATATCTAAAGCCTAAAAAACATATAATAGCACCAATTTAAATAAGACATGTTAAATTTCATCTAAGAAAAATGTATGTCTAATCTATTGTTCTTAACATCGCAATTGAAAGGAAACTAAAATCTATGTAAAATAATATTTCTCAACTAGAATGAGATCATACTTGGAAGGCTAACTGCTTCCACAAGTATTTTTCCTTCCTATAGAGAAACTGAAAGATAAAACTGTAAGACTTGAATATCGCCACCTATTAGAGTAATAATTAAGGGAACAATATCAAGAGGCACTAACAATAAAGTAGACTCAATCAATTAAAGAAAACAAATTTTTGAACAAAGATTGAATGAGAAGGAAAAACAAGAGAAAATAGAATTGTCTCTTACAAGAAATCATATTAATACAATCTGCCACAACATTTTGAAGCATTACAATTGAAATTATTATTTACATTTCCATTAAAATCGATAACTTTATCTATCTTGTAGTGGTAATTGTAAGTCAGTTCTTGCATTTTTGATATGTCATCAACTGCAGATAGCATGATGTGTGAAATTCTACCATCATCTTGATCAAAAAGAACAGTTTGAAAAACAAATTAGAAGGACAACTATGGTTGATAAATCTTTCCACATTACCATGGGAAGCATCATTCATGGGAAACCTGCCACTAACATTGCATACGTGGCAAGATTTATCCATCATAGTTGTTCTCCTAATTTGTTTGGTTAAAATGTTATTGTTGATCATGATGATGGTAGGATTCCGCACATCAATCTATTTGCAGCCGAGGACAATCCATAAATGCCAAAACCGACTTACAATTACAATTAAAAGATAAATGAAGATATCTATTTGAAAGGAAATGTAATTAACATAATCAATTTTTGTGCTTTTAAATTTTGTGGCAGATTGTATTAATAATGATTTCTAGTATGAGGTGATTTTCTTTTCTAGTTTCTTTTTTTCCTTCTCATTCAATCTTTGTTCATAAATTAGTTTTCTTCTTTAACCTATTGATTCTACATTGTTATGAATGACTCTTGATATTGTCTCCTTAATTATTACTCTAATAGGTTGTAATAGTCAAGTATTGTAGCTTCATCTTTCGGTTGCTCTATAGGAGGGCAAAATACTCGCAGAAGAAGTTAATCTCCCATGTATGGTCTCATTCTCGCTGACAAATATTATTTTACATATATTTTTGTTCCCTTACAATTTCATTTTTGTCTCATGAAATTGAACATGTATTGTTTAAACTGGTGCTAGTAAATGATTTTATTATTTTAGATATCTTGCAATTGCAATTTCAGAAAAACAATAGATTTGCTATATACATGAATGTAATTACCTATATCATACATTTCATATAAAAATTCAAACACTTGAAATGAGAGTTCTGACAAAATTGGAGTACTTGATCATGCCCATTAAAAGGAAAAAGAGTGGAGAATAAACAGAGACCAAAATAAAAATAGAGATGAAAAAAGATGACTTTGGAGAACAAAAACAAGGAAATAGTAGAATTGGAGAAGTAGATCGGGAAGAAAATTTGAATAAATTTACAAATATTTTGAGTAATACAATACAAATTGTTGAAAAAATGGTCGATTGATGAGGTTAAATAATGACAATATAGAGAAAATTTCCTTCCAGATATATGCATACCTTGAACGCAGAATATTGATCTGGGATTGGAGATCGATCATATTTTCATAATTGATATGATAAAGTTTTTCCCTGAAAAGAAAGAAATAAATTTCATGATTCTAAAGGGACATCTTACATACAAATAAAAGAAATTAACATAATGTTTTTATGGTGATAATGAAATCAATGAGAGGTTGAGGAAATTTGCCAATGAATTGCAGTGTTCAAAATGTTTGCAATTTTCCCCTGTCAATAGGTTTTTATTTATAGCCTCAACTATAAATTATTCTTTTGACTTAATTGAATACCTTTTGAATTTTTTTTACAACAATAAATACGTTTTGATTGAAATGTGTATACACATTAATTTGAAAACAAATTTGACCAGTTTTATTAAAAAAAAACTTTGACCAAGTATTTGCTTTCTTTCTTATTTAAATAAATAAATAAATATTTTTATTATTTTCTAATTTTATTTTTGTTCATGTATTCTCCTAAAAAATATTGAAATAATCAAAAGTAATCTATAATACAATGAATACAAAAAATGAATTTATTTATAATAAAAAGTAATCATAGTAATTTATAACAGATTGTGTAACCCCCATACTAAAATGTATAGAATATTTTGACAGGTGTTAAACATAAAGTACTAGATACATTAAAATTACAGTAATAGCAAGGTTCTTTTGAACAAAATATGAAATTACTTGTCTAGTACATCTGATAAAGTACCACTAACGTGTACATACATAAGTCTCACTGTATACAATAGCACCACTAGCGTGTACATAAAACATAATAGTTGACGAATCTTATACTGGTACATGACAAGTAAACATAAGTTGCTCAGCTTCTCCATGCTTATCTTCATCACGAGTGACCTGCTTATCTGAAAAGGAAATAAAAAGGATTAGGGTGAAACAGGATGTCTCAGTGAATTCCACCTATCCTTGGTTGTAGGCAATCTTGGGAACCTAAGATCGCCATCTGTTTGTACATAAACCTAATTTAGGATCTACTATTCTGCTCTGCATAACTTAGCGATCGGGGGAAATCTAGGATCGCTAGCTGTATACTATCATAATTCTTGTAACAGCCATGTTCATATCGTATTTTCATAATTATGTTAGAAGGTTAGCGTTGAACAAACAATTATCTAGATTCATTTTACGGAGTGGGTCCGAGTAGAGTAACCCCGGACACATCCCCATAACATAACAGATGAGAATTCCTATCATATCTGACTAACACCGGACTTCTCTTGTCATCGTACGGATCATACTTACGGAAAGTATTCCATCCCACTAGCATGAATCTCCGTGTCCCACTAGCATGGACAACAAGAGACACGACTTACTTGTTCTTATGCTTATACTTAAACTTATAAATAATTAGTTAACATAATGTTCATCTCGTACAAATATCCCGGAATACAATTCATGTTGAGACAAAATCCTTATTTGATGTTTTAAAGATTACAAACATATTAATTTTATTTTATCTTGTTATCTACTAATTTGTTTTGTGAGAATTGTTTCATGAGAACGTTCTGAGAACATTCTGGATTCACAAAGCAAATACATCAAAAGAGCAAAGTCAGCAAAAAGAAGCATGGCATGAGAAAGCTTTTGAGAAGTTATCCTGGGACTTAAGCAAATCGATTCATTTGAAAGAAAAGCCCATTAAAGGATAAATATCTCATGAAATGAATTAAAGCACATGTGAAAAGAACTTGGCATCATCAAAGTACAAATGAGTGACATAATCAAGGTCACTTCATCTTAGCAAGCAACAACTCATTACAGCTGTATCCTTTCACGCAAAGAGCAGCACAAAGCCAGCTGAATCAACCAGAACGTTCTGGATATGCATAAGAACATTCTGGCAGAATTGAAGAAAAAGCGTGAAATCAAATGAAGCTTTGGACAGCTGTGCAAAATGTGTCCAACAACTCTACTTTCACCCTTGGTCACTAAGTCACTCCTCACCTATAAATACAAGAGGCTTTGAAGGTTAAATGCAAGAGTTTTGAAAGCAAATATTCTCTCAAGTGAAAATCATCACTACATACAAAAGCTCTTCACAAACAAGTCTCAAAGCTCTCTCTCTTTCTTTTGGATCATACTCTTTCGAGTTTTTTAGTAAAATCTCAAACAGGTGTTGAGAATTTTATTCGATCTAAAATTCATCTCTTTTCATACAAAGTGTATTGTAATTCTCAAGTCTATTCGTAACAATAGTTTGGGAAAGAAGTGTAACAACCTTTCTTGTACGAAATCAAAGAATTGTAGAAGCCTGCTGAGGTTGATAATACAGGATGTAACAGACTGATCTGGTGTGATCAAGAACTTATAGTGTTAGTCAGAAGTTTCTGTTAGCAGGATACTATAGTGGATAATCTCACACGAGGTGTGGGGACTGGATGTAGCCGGGTTTGGTGAACCAGGATAAATCTTCTGTGTTTTTCTCTCTTCCTTCTCTCTATTATTTTCGTTACACAAAGTTCACACACTATCACTATCATAATATTACTTATTAATCTCTCCAGAACATTCTGGTCCTAATTAATTATAATTAAATTAATCCAGAGTTCTCTGGTCCTAAATTAATCACTTATATTGTTTTATTAATTCATATAACTGCTTCCAGAACATTCTGGTCCAAGATAAAACAATCTGCCTGAAATATACCCACATTTAAAATCAACTTATAATATTTTTTTATCATTCTGCTCCTATATTAATCATTCTCCAGAACATTCTGGTCCTTACTGTTTTATCATTCTGTTCTTATATTAATCATTCTCCAGAACATTCTAGTCCTTACTGTTTTATCATTCTGCTTTTATATTTAACATTCTCCAGAATATTATGGTCCTTTCTTTACTTTTCAATATCATTTTTCTCATTCTGCTTATATATATATATATATATATATATATATATATATATATGAATCATTCTCCAGAACATTCTGGTCCTCACTAAAAGCAACTTAAATATTTGAATTATATTGATCCAGAACATTCTGGTCACGATAAAACAAACTTAAAACCCATAATCTTTTTATACTAACACTTACCAAGAACTTTCTTGAGTATACAAACTTGTTTAGTTTTTTCATGAATTATTTTAAAAGGGTCACAATTCAAACCCCCCTTTCTTGCGACCTTTATTGCTACTTCAATTGGTACCAGAGCCCGGTCTCTGAAAAAGTAAAGCACTTAACACGTGCCAGAGGAAAAGATTCAGAAAGATGCAATGTCAAGAGAAACATACATACCACAAGGTCTGTCATGTACAAGACCTCCTTTTTTCGATGGAAAAAACTACTACTTTTGGAAAGGAAAAATGCAACTATTCCTAAAGTCTCAAGATGTAGACATGTGGAAAGTTGTCACTTAAGGAAACTTTGTACCAACAACCACTGATGTTGTTACAGCAGTAGTAACCATCAAACCTGAGGCCTTATGGACTGATGATGATAAAAAGAAGGTACTCCTAAACTCTAAAGCTCAACTCTTTCTATCATGCGCACTAAGTGATGAAGAAAGTGAAAGAGTCGATGAATGTGATAATGCAAAAAGTGTGTGGGACACTTTAAGAATTCATCATGAAGGAACCAGCCATGTAAAAGAAACAAGAATAGATATTGGCGTAAGAAAATTTGAAGTTTTCGAAATGAGTGAAGAAGAAAACATTGATGAAATGTATTCCAGATTTACATCTATCGTAAACGAGTTAAGATCTCTGGGTAAAATATATTCAACTCATGAAAGAATCTGAAAAATCCTAAGATGTCTCCCAAGTTCATGGAGACCAATGGTTACGGCAATCACTCAAGCAAAAGACTTAAATGTCTTAGCCTTAGAAGATCTTATTGGTTCACTAAGAGCTCATGAAGTTTTACTTCAAGGAGACAAGCCAATAAGAAAGGGAAAAATGGTCGCCCTCAAAGCCTCTCAAGATACCCAAAACGATCAAAATGAAGCATCTTCACAATATGAGGAAATCAAGGAAGATGAAGAAGAACAAATTGTCCAAGGAGAAGTAGAAGGTGAACTTGCTCTCATTTCAAAGAAGATTCAAAGAATGATGAGAAGAAGAGATCAAATAAAAAGATACTTTCCAAATAGAAGAGACAACTCAAAGAATGAAACTGACAAAAGTCAGGTAACGTGTTTGGATGCAACAAGCAGGGACATTACAAAAACGAATGTCCATTAAACAAAAAGAATCAAAAGAAACCTCCCTACAAAAAATCTTTAATTTCATGGGATGACCTTGACGAACCAAAAGAAGGAGATGAAGAAATAGAAGCAAATTTGTGTCTAATGGCAAACACAGACAACGAAGAGGGATCTTCTCAAAATGCAAGGAAAAAGCCATGGTACTTGGACAGTTGTAACACCCATATAGAGATTGCCTAGGATCTCTTACGAGTATTAAAATTTCGTACCGGATACATTAAATACAATACAGAAAGATTGATAATATTATACAAAACATGAGTTTGTCATACATCTTGTTGTCCGATACAAACATTTCCATAATATACATCATAATACAACATTCTTATACATTAATCCATAAAAACAAAGCATAAGCAGCACGGTCAGTCCATAGCCTTCTCTTTACCTTTGCGTCGTGCTACCTGCGAAGAACCTGCACCAGAAGGAAAGGGATGAGACATAACGTCTCAGTGAGCTCCTACCCTACCTACTGTTTGGCAACCACAGGGAACCTAGGGTCGCCGTGCCTACCTCGGCGATCTTGGGAATACCTATTATCGCCAAGTCTTAACTTTATCGCGATCAAGGGAAAACTAGGATCGCATCATTGTCTTTTCTCATATATTTCATATTCTATTCTTAAACTTTAACATATACGGAGTGATCGTGGGGACATCCTAGAATCACATCTCGTTCATTAGGAACTAAACATTATAACTCGTATTCATAGTCGTCTTACGTATTCATAGGTTAGCAGTTAGCGTTGAACATACATAACATTATCTTGGTTCGTTTTACGGAGTGCATCCGGGTGGAGTAACCCCGAAGTACATCTCCCATCATACCGGTGAAAATCCTATCATATCAGGCTAACACCGGACTCCTCTTATCTTTGTGTAGGCAACCCTCTCGGTGTAGCCCCATCCGGCATAATCCGGAGCCTGCTGGACACATCTTAATTACATGTGGACGACCCTCTCGGAGAAGTCCCATCCGGCGAATCCCGGAGCCTGATGGACATGCTTGAATCTTTTAACTTACGTGTGGATAGCCCTTTCGGAGAAATCCCATCCGGCGTAACCCGGAGTCTGCTGAACACGTGATCATATCGTATTTCATATTCGTGTTGTATTCTTATACCTTAATTGGTCATTCATAAGGGCTTAACCTATAAAGGTTCTAATCTTAATCATCGTATCATTCTTGATATCGTATAAACTGTACTAGGTTCATAACATTGTTTCATAAGGGATAAACCCTAAACTAGTTCATGGCATCGCTATGATGGCTTATGGATTAGCATAATCCTATATTATCTTAGTGCCTTTCCTTGTTTTATGATTCATCTATACATTACCCAAATGATGGGTCTTTCAATGCCTAAGAGTATCACTTAATCACTACTAAGCGTTATGAAGTCCGAGGTAGCGTTGGAAAGCCGGAGTGGAGCGAGAAAAGATGAAAAATCATAGTATGCCCTGTCCTGTCACATCGTGTCACGATTTGGAAATCGTGACACGATTTTCTACCCAGAAAATCAGTTTGTTTCTGCCTGTGAAATCGTGACACGATTGGAAAATCGTGACACGATTTTACCTGCAGTTAGACAGTATTTGGCAAGTTTTAAACGTGATTTTGCACCAATTCAGCTTATCCAACATACCCAGACATCATAACATGTTCAAGGATCAATTTCTAAGGCATATAGCTAGTTTATATCATCAACAATCAAAGATTAACCTAGAAAAGCAATTAGGTACAAAATACCCTAATCTAGGTAAATAAGCTGTAAACTTTCAAACTTACATAAACGGGTTCTAAAACCCTGTGGAGCTCACCTTAATCCACAATTCAGTGCTAATAGGCTTGAATCCAAAACCCTAAGCTTCTCCTACTCTAACTCTTCTTTTGTTCTTCCTTGTTCTTCTTTTCCTCTTCTTAAACTAGCTTCTTTGCCAAGCTTTCTTTACAAGTTTCCCTTACTAGGTTTTTGGTTGAAGTTTGAATGAAGGATAGAGAGTGAGGGAAGGCGTGAGAGTAAGAAGAGAAGGGGAAGGAAAACAGAAAAATGGAATGGGAATGAAGAAATGAAAAGGATCTTGGATAAATATCCACTTCCAAATTTCAAATAAAACTCCCTCTTTGCCTTATTTACTAAAATGCCATCTCTCTTAATTCTTGATTTCCTTACTTGCTTCTCAAGCTTCTAACATAGATGAATGCTACATCTAAGTGGGATATTACAATCTACCCCCCTTAAAGAAATTTCGTCCTCGAAATTTAGAATTTACCTGAAAACAGATGAGGATAGTACTCTTGCATTTCTGACTCTAGCTCCCACGTGGCTTCGCCGTCGGGAGAACCTTTCCATACAACCTTGACAATAGGAATCTCTTTGTTCCTCAAAGACTTGACATCACGATCAATTATCTGCTCTGGTTCCGGTTGAAAAGTTAGGTCCGATCTCAAATCAATACTGTCCAGTTCCACTGGTTGGAAAGGATCGGGAATAAACTTCCTCAGCTGAGAGACGTGGAATACATCATGTAAACCTGACATAGCCGGTGGCAGCGCTAACTGATAAGCTGCCGGACCAACACGTCGAAGTATCTGAAATGGTCCAACATATCTTGGACAAAGCTTCTTGGTCCTGAATGCCCCTCTCAATCCCAACTTGGGCGTAACTTTAAGAAACACATGATCTCCTTCTTCAAACTCTAAGGGTCTTCGTCGCTTATTCGCATAACTCTTCTGACGGCTTTGTGCTGTTCTCATCTTATCCTGAATGGACTTAATCTTTAAGGTCGTCTCCTGTATTATCTCAGGTCCCAATATACTTTTATCTCCGACTTCAGCCCAACAAAGCGGGGTTCTACATTTCCTACCATATAGAGCTTCATAAGGTGCCATTCCGATGCTAGAATGGTAACTGTTGTTGTAGGAAAATTCAATCAAAGGTAGGTGATCGTTCCAACTTCCTCCATCTTCTAGAATACATGCACGTAACATATCCTCTAACGTCTGAATAGTCCTCTCGGATTGTCCATCTGTCTGAGGATGATGGGACGTGCTCATCTTCAATCTGGTCCCCAAAGCTTTCTGAAAAGCTTTCCAAA
Organism: Medicago ruthenica; assembly: GCA_018208015.1. Classification (NCBI taxonomy): domain Eukaryota; kingdom Viridiplantae; phylum Streptophyta; class Magnoliopsida; order Fabales; family Fabaceae; genus Medicago; species Medicago ruthenica. The sequence goes on along the minus strand of CM031377.1, from coordinate 52,682,774 downwards.
AATGGGATGTGAAAATGGGATCTCTATCTGACACAATGCTAGCTGGCACACCATGGAGTTTCACAATCTCCGAAATAAACAGCTCGGCATACTGAGAAGCTCGGTAAGTGGTCTTAACCGGCAAGAAATGAGCTGACTTAGTTAACCGGTCCACTATCACCCAAATGGAATCATGTCCTCGTTGTGTTCGAGGCAATCCAGTCACAAAATCCATGGTTATATCTTCCCATTTCCATTGTGGAATCTCCAATGGTACTAACATCCCTGCAGGCCTTTGATGTTCAATCTTCACCTGCTGACAAACAATGCATCGCGACACAAATTCCGCAACATCTCTCTTCATACTGGGCCACCAATAATCTCTCTTCAAGTCTTGATACATCTTAGTGGTACCAGGATGAATACTAAAACTGCTCTTGTGCGCTTCTTCTAAAATCAACCTCCTTAACTCCACATCATTCGGAACATAAACCCTTTCTTCAAACAATACTACACCATCTGGTGCCCATGAAAACCCTGCTTGGCCAACCTTCCTCTGGAGGTCCATATCCCCCGATTGAGCTTGTGCAATCCTAAACCGTAGGTCGCACGAAATATCCATCTTATTCAACAAAACGCCACCTTCTAACTCTGTAACATGTAGATTGAGATCTCTGAATCGCTCATACAACCCACATGTACGCATCATTACCTCAGCTTTAGCTAAGGCTTTTCTACTCAAGGCATCAGCTACCACATTTGCTTTTCCTGGATGGTACTTCAGATCGAAATCAAAATCCTTCAAATACTCCATCCATCGTCTTTGTCTCATATTCAAATCTCGTTGATCAAACAAATACTTCAAACTTTTATGGTCACTGAATAAATCAAACTGTGCACCATACAAGTGATGTCTCCATATCTTCAATGCAAAAACTATCGCTGCCAGCTCAAGATCATGGGTGGGGTAATTCTCTTCATGTGTCTTGAGCTGTCTAGAAGCATAAGCTATCACTTTATCTCCTTGCATAAGAACACTTCCCAGTCCCTTGGAAGATGCATCGCAGAAAACGGTGTATCTCTTTTCAGGATCTGGTATGGCCAACACTGGCGCTTTAGTCAACTTTCTTTTCAGAATTCTGAAGCTCTCTTCACACTGCTCGTCCCAAATAAAGGGTACATCTTTTCTGGTAAGGCGTGATAAAGGTAAGGCAATCTGAGAAAATTTCATAATAAACCTCCGATAATAACCTGCCAAGCCTAGAAAGCTCCTGACCTCTGCTACATTCTTTGGTCTTTCCCAATTAAGAACAGCCTCGACTTTAGATGGATCAACAGCTACTCCTCCTTGAGAAATAACATGACCCAAAAACTTGATTTCAGACAACCAGAACTCGCACTTGCTAAACTTAGCATACAGCTGCTTGTCTCTAAGGACATCCAATACAATTCTCAAATGCTGAGCATGCTCCTGAGGATCCTTAGAATAAATCAAAATGTCATCAATGAAAATCACCACAAATTGATCAAGGTAAGGTTGGAATATTCTGTTCATGTAATCCATAAATACTGCTGGAGCATTAGTTACACCGAAAGGCATAACCAAAAATTCATAGTGCCCGTAACGCGTTCGAAACGCCGTCTTAGACACATCTGAAGACTTAATACGGATTTGATGGTAACCTGACCGAAGATCAATTTTGGAAAACACAGTTGCTCCCTTGAGCTGGTCTAAGAGATCATCAATCCTGGGAAGAGGATACTTGTTCTTGATGGTCACTTTATTAAGTTGGCGATAATCTATACATAGCCTCATACTCCCATCCTTTTTCTTGACTAATAAAACTGGAGCACCCCAAGGTGACACACTGGGTCTGATGAAATGCTTTTGAATCAATTCTTCTAACTGAGATTTCAGTTCTTTTAGCTCCATAGGCGACATTCTATACGGTGCCACAGATATCGGCTCCGCTCCTGGAATTAAGTCAATTGAGAACTCCACCTCACGCTCTGGAGGCAAACTACTCACTTCTGAAGGGAAAACATCTAAATACTCATTCACAATAGGAATATCACTGGGACTCAACTCTGATTCTGAAGCCACAGTGAGCATAACATAAAATCCTTTATCTTGTGCACATATAAATTGAATTAACTGATGGGTGCGGTTAATCAATTCAGATAAAGCCACACCTTCCGCCGTATCACTGGTCGGCATATAAATACTCTTTTCTGAACATCCAATATAAACATGGTTAGCAGAGAGCCAATCCATGCCTAATATCACGTCAAGTTGCTCCATCGGAAGACATACTAAATCAACATAATAAGTTTTACTTGACACAGTGATAGGACAGTTTTCACAAACATATTTCGCTTCAATTCCGCCTTCAGTAGCGGTGGTTACTAACATTGGAGGATTCAATGGAGACAAAGGTAATTGAAGCGTCTCCACACATTTATATGAAATAAAAGAGCATGAAGCGCCACAATCAAAAAGAACTTTTACTGGGTATGAGCCAAGATAACACATACCGGCGATCAGATCTTCATTTGCCAGGGCCTTTGCACCATCAAGGGAATACACCCTTCCTTTGCTTGTAGTAGTTCCTTCAGTTCCACTTCTATTCCTCCGTTCAGGACAATTTGCAATGATATGCCCCGGCTTCTTACATCCATAACAAATACCGGTACCCTTCATGCATTCGCCATAATGTGACTTCCCACAATTGCTACAAATAGCACCAGCCTTCGGTGAATACGTCTGTTTACCCCTTTGAGGAGATCCCTTCGGTTTCAACTTGTCATGATACTTATCCTGCATCCTGCTCTTCCTTCTTTCAAAAGCCACTGATCTTTCCTTTGAGGTCTTTGCAAGTCCTGCTTCGACCACCAAGCTGTCATGTACTAGTTCATCATAGCTTGCCGTTCTTTGGAGACTCACAGCAGTGTCAATCTCGCCTCTTAAACCTCTTTTATACTGATTCATTTTCCACACTTCATTGTCAGCATATTCATTATGTGTGGAATAATAAGACAGCTCCTCAAACTTCTTAGTAAATTCTGCGACTGACATTCCTCCTTGCTTCAATTCTAAGAATTCTTGCTCCTTCTTTACCTTGTAAGACAAAGGTAAATACTTTTCCAGCATTACTCCTTTGAAGTTCTCCCAATTCACTTCTACACCGTTGGCTTCCATCCTGCGCTGAGCAGATTCCCACCAGTCTTCTGCTGCGCCTCTGAGTTGGTTTGTTGCATAGACCACTTTGTCTTCTTCCGAACAATCAGCCATTCTAAAGATCTTCTCCATCTGCTTAATCCATTTCCTTGCTTCTTGAGGTTCACCTTCTCCATTGAACTCTGGAGGGTGATGTCTGTTATACTCCCGAAACACGGGGTTTCCAATTACTGGAGGTGGTGGTGGTTGAGGATGGAAACCTTGTCCTTGTTGCATCATTTCCATCCATTGTTGTTGAGCTTGGGCCTGTTGCTGGGATTGCTGTTGCATCATCAGCATCATTTGCTGATACTGTAATGTATTCTGAGCTTGTTGCTCTTGGTATTGCTGCTGCCAGGCCTGCTGTTGTTGCATCATCTGTTCCCATGAATTCTGACTGGGTCCTCCACTTTCATCGCTAGCTTGATTGGTACGAGGTCTACCTCTTCTTCTCCCAGACATCTTATCCTAGCTGTCACATACAAGTCAAAGTGATCAGTTTTAACTGAACATAACATCTAGAATAATGTCCTGGATCCAAGAGGTCCGGAAACTTGGATTGTACTTTAATGACCCAAGGCACGGTCTGAATCAACCAGGCTCTGATACCAAATTGTAACACCCATATAGAGATTGCCTAGGATCTCTTACGAGTATTAAAATTTCGTACCGGATACATTAAATACAATACAGAAAGATTGATAATATTATACAAAACATGAGTTTGTCATACATCTTGTTGTCCGATACAAACATTTCCATAATATACATCATAATACAACATTCTTATACATTAATCCATAAAAACAAAGCATAAGCAGCACGGTCAGTCCATAGCCTTCTCTTTACCTTTGCGTCGTGCTACCTGCGAAGAACCTGCACCAGAAGGAAAGGGATGAGACATAACGTCTCAGTGAGCTCCTACCCTACCTACTGTTTGGCAACCACAGGGAACCTAGGGTCGCCGTGCCTACCTCGGCGATCTTGGGAATACCTATTATCGCCAAGTCTTAACTTTATCGCGATCAAGGGAAAACTAGGATCGCATCATTGTCTTTTCTCATATATTTCATATTCTATTCTTAAACTTTAACATATACGGAGTGATCGTGGGGACATCCTAGAATCACATCTCGTTCATTAGGAACTAAACATTATAACTCGTATTCATAGTCGTCTTACGTATTCATAGGTTAGCAGTTAGCGTTGAACATACATAACATTATCTTGGTTCGTTTTACGGAGTGCATCCGGGTGGAGTAACCCCGAAGTACATCTCCCATCATACCGGTGAAAATCCTATCATATCAGGCTAACACCGGACTCCTCTTATCTTTGTGTAGGCAACCCTCTCGGTGTAGCCCCATCCGGCATAATCCGGAGCCTGCTGGACACATCTTAATTACATGTGGACGACCCTCTCGGAGAAGTCCCATCCGGCGAATCCCGGAGCCTGATGGACATGCTTGAATCTTTTAACTTACGTGTGGATAGCCCTTTCGGAGAAATCCCATCCGGCGTAACCCGGAGTCTGCTGAACACGTGATCATATCGTATTTCATATTCGTGTTGTATTCTTATACCTTAATTGGTCATTCATAAGGGCTTAACCTATAAAGGTTCTAATCTTAATCATCGTATCATTCTTGATATCGTATAAACTGTACTAGGTTCATAACATTGTTTCATAAGGGATAAACCCTAAACTAGTTCATGGCATCGCTATGATGGCTTATGGATTAGCATAATCCTATATTATCTTAGTGCCTTTCCTTGTTTTATGATTCATCTATACATTACCCAAATGATGGGTCTTTCAATGCCTAAGAGTATCACTTAATCACTACTAAGCGTTATGAAGTCCGAGGTAGCGTTGGAAAGCCGGAGTGGAGCGAGAAAAGATGAAAAATCATAGTATGCCCTGTCCTGTCACATCGTGTCACGATTTGGAAATCGTGACACGATTTTCTACCCAGAAAATCAGTTTGTTTCTGCCTGTGAAATCGTGACACGATTGGAAAATCGTGACACGATTTTACCTGCAGTTAGACAGTATTTGGCAAGTTTTAAACGTGATTTTGCACCAATTCAGCTTATCCAACATACCCAGACATCATAACATGTTCAAGGATCAATTTCTAAGGCATATAGCTAGTTTATATCATCAACAATCAAAGATTAACCTAGAAAAGCAATTAGGTACAAAATACCCTAATCTAGGTAAATAAGCTGTAAACTTTCAAACTTACATAAACGGGTTCTAAAACCCTGTGGAGCTCACCTTAATCCACAATTCAGTGCTAATAGGCTTGAATCCAAAACCCTAAGCTTCTCCTACTCTAACTCTTCTTTTGTTCTTCCTTGTTCTTCTTTTCCTCTTCTTAAACTAGCTTCTTTGCCAAGCTTTCTTTACAAGTTTCCCTTACTAGGTTTTTGGTTGAAGTTTGAATGAAGGATAGAGAGTGAGGGAAGGCGTGAGAGTAAGAAGAGAAGGGGAAGGAAAACAGAAAAATGGAATGGGAATGAAGAAATGAAAAGGATCTTGGATAAATATCCACTTCCAAATTTCAAATAAAACTCCCTCTTTGCCTTATTTACTAAAATGCCATCTCTCTTAATTCTTGATTTCCTTACTTGCTTCTCAAGCTTCTAACATAGATGAATGCTACATCTAAGTGGGATATTACAACAGTGGTTGCTCAAGACACATGACAGGAGATAAGCAGTTTTTCATCTCCTTCATAAAAAAGGAAGGAGGACTAGTGACCTTTGGAAATAATGACAAAGGACAAATCAAAGGTAAATGTATTATCGGTAAGAATAACTATGCTAAAATAGAGGATGTTCAATATGTTGAAGGTTTAAAGCACAATCTACTTAGCATAAGCCAATTATGTGATAGTGGTTTTGAGGTTATCTTTAAACCCAACATATGTGAAGTAAAACAAGTATCCTCAGGAAAAATCTTTTTCTCTAGTTCTAGAAAGAAAAACCTTTATGTTCTATACTTAGATGACATTCTAGCCGAATCATGTTTTATGTCTATTGAAAAAGATAAATGGATTTGGCACAAAAGAACTGGTCATGTAAGTATGAAAACTATTTCAAAACTTTCACAACTCGATCTAGTTAGAGGGCTTCCTAAAATAGATTTTGAAAAAGATAAAATATGTGAAGCATGTACAAGAGGGAAACAAGTCAAAAGTAGTTTCAAATCAAAAGATATTGTCTCTACTCATAGACCTCTCGAACTTCTTCACATAGTAAGAACCACAAGTCTTGGTGGAAAATAATATGGTTTTGTTATAGTAGATGATTTTTCCAGATATACATGGGTTTTATTTTTAAAACATAAAGACGAAGCTTTTGAAGCATTTCAAAATTTTTGCAAACTCGTTCAAAATGAAAAGAATTCAAACATCATCTCTGTAAGAAGTGATCATGGAGGAGAATTTGAAAACTTATCCTTCAAAACCTTCTTTGATGAAAAAGGAATCTATCATAATTTCTCATGTGCAAGAACTTCTCAACAAAATGGAGTCGTTGAAAGGAAAAATCGAACTTTACAAGAAATGGCAAGAACAATGTTAAATGAATCCAATGTTGAAAAATATTTTTGTGCTGAAGCTATTAACACATCTTGCTATATTATAAATCGTGTTTCAATTAGAAAAATTCTAAATAAAACTCCATATGAACTCTGGAAAGGTAAGAAACCTAACATATCATATTTCCATACTTTTGGTTGTTTTTGCTATATTTTAAATGATAAAGAAAATCTAGGAAAGTTTGATTCAAAATCAGATAAAGGGATATTCTTGGGATATGCAACTAATTCCAAAGGATATATGATCTTTAATCTAAAAAATAAAACCATGGAAATAAGCATGCATATTATCTTTGATGAATTTGATGATCTTGTTACTAACAAAGAAGATGATGAGGAAATATTGAAAAATCAAGAACAAGCAAGCAATGAAAATCGTAATCAAGCATCATCATCACAAACTCCTCCAAAAAGTTGGAAAATCGTTGGTGATCATCCTCCCGAACAAATCATTGGAAATACATTTGATGGGATTCGAACAAGACTATCATTTAAAGATAATGATAACAACATGGCAATGATCTCACATATTGAACCAAAAAATATACAAGAAGCAATAAGTGAAGAATCATGGGTAATAGCAATGAAAAAAGAACTGTCTCAATTTGAGAAAAATGAGGTATGGAATCTTGTTCCTAAACCTCAAAATCAATCCATCATTGGAACAAGATGGGTATTTAGAAATAAATTAGATGAAGAAGGAAAAATTATGAGAAACAAAGCCAGACTCGTTGCACAAGGATATAATCAACAAGAAGGTATTGATTACGATGAAACGTTTACCCCGGTAGCAAAGTTAGAAGCAATTCGAATTCTTCTTGCATATGCATCTCATAAAAATATTAAGTTATTTCAAATGGATGTCAAAAGTGCCTTTTTAAGTGGATTCTTAAATTAGGAAATTTATGTTCATCAACCTCCCTGGTTTTGAAAATACAAATAAACCTAATTATGTCTTTAAACTTACAAAAGCATTATATGGTCTTAAACAAGCTCATCGTGCTTGGTATGAGAGGTTAAGTACATTCTTAATCAAAAATAATTTTTCTAGAGGAAAAATAGACACAACTCTTTAGAAAAGATGACAAAACAAATTTTTTTATTGTCCAAATCTATGTTGATGACATCATTTTTGGATCAACAAATGAAAAAATGTGTGATGATTTTTCTAATCTCATGCAAAGTAAATTTGAATTGAGTATGATGGGAGAATTAAGATTTTTCTTGGTTTACATATCAAACAAGACATAAATGGAATTTTTATTTGTCAAGAAAAATATATCAAAGATCTTCTCAAAAAATATAAAATGAGTGAAGCCAAAATAATGGCCACTCCCATGCATCCATCTTCCAATTTAGATAAGGATGAAAATGGAATAACTATTTCTGAAAAAGAATACAGAGGAATGATTGGATCTCTATCATACTTAACTGCCAATAGACCAGATATTGTTTTTGCAGTTGGTTTATGTGCACGTTTTCAAACTTCTCCAAGAGAATCACATTTAACTGCTGTAAAAAGAATTTTTAGATATTTAGTAGGTACTACTGATCTTGGCCTTTGGTATAGCAAAGGTTCTTGTTTTGATCTTATAGCATACTGTGACGCTGATTATGCTGGAGACAAAATCGAAAGAAAAAGTACAAGTGGATCATGTCAGTTTCTTGGGAATGCACTTATAAGTTGGTCATGCAGAAAACAAAACACTATTGCTCTGTCAACTACAGAAGCAGAATACGTGTCAGCACCCAACTGTTGTTCTCAAGTTCTTTGGATTAAAAATCAACTTGAAGATTTCTCAATAAGGTTCACAAATATTCCAATATTTTGTGACAATACAAGTGCGATAAATTTATCAAAAAACTCCATTCAACATTCAAGATCAAAACATATTGAAATTAAACATCATTTTATTAGAGATCATGTTAACAAAAAGGAACTTGAATTTTTTGTTGACACAAATAATCAATTAGCTAATATCTTTACTAAACCGTTGATTGAGGATCGTTTTAATTTCATTAAATAAAAATTGCACATAATAAAAAATCCTTGCAAAAATTAAAAATCATTCTAAGTCATGGGCAAAATGTTCTCATAATCCTTCTCTTGCCAAGCTTATGGCACACGCCTATGTATAGGTTTCTTTTTAAAAAGTTACTGATCTGTTGTGTTTAAACTATCAAGTAACTAGTCCTTTAAGTTCCCTAGACAAAAAGTTATAGCTTGGTAAATCATCATTGTTCTAAATCAAATCAACCACTTCTTTGTCCCCTCACTCCTCCCAACAGGTCATTTCTCTCTCTCTCTCTCTCTCTCTCTCTCTATATATATATATATATATATATATATATATATATCTCATATCCTTCTAACTTCCTTCACTCATTCTTCTCATCTTTCTCTCAAACAAACCACCACTCTCTGCCGCTCTCACCACCGAACAAAATGGCCAGAACAAAAGGCGCCGGCAGAAAAGGCCCCTCCATCAAACCATCCTCTCCATCTTCTTCCTGTTCACAGTCTCCATCTCCACCATCTCCGCCATCGCCACCGTCTCCTACACCATCACCTCCTTCCTCCTTCACCCTTTCTCCAAATCAGTTTCAAACACCACCAGAATCTCCATCAAACATTCCAGAAACACAACCCATGCCAACCGAATTCGAACCATCACCAGAAAAGACTTCAGAACAATCTCCTAAAGATCATGAATCTTCTTCATTCGTTCTTGACACAAACACTGCCATGGTCATCTACACCAAACCTCAAACTTATTTTTTCAGATTATAATCTATTTTCCAATCAATCATCTCCTCAAAATCTCGTTCATGCATCTCTTCCAAACCTCAATCAAATAGCCCCTCATCTCAAAAAATCTAAACCAAAGAAAACCAAATCCACTCCAAACATTAGAACTCGTAGATCTCAAAGAATTATTTCTGGGTTTGGGAGTAGAAAAACCAAAAGCATAGACACCACCATCTATGAAATTTTTGATTCGGATGAGGGACTAAAAACTCCTCCTCCTAAGAAAAGTTCCCCTCTCAAGAAACACCCTAAAGTTGTTTCAAAATCCTCTGTCAAAACTTCTGTGTCAAAGTCAAAACCAACTCTGCAAGAAAAAGGAAAACAGAAGGAAACTGTTCAACCAGAACGTTCCCCAGAACCTTCTCCTGAACCTTCTCCTGAACCCTCTCTTGAACCATCTCCAGAAGGTTCTCCAAAACCCAAAAAGGCTTCAAAACCAACTCCAAAAAACATGGCCATTTCCAAAACAAAAAGAATTCCTCTGTTTGATCATGAACTCATGAAGGAATTCAAAGAGAAAGGGGGTACGAGGCCAATTGGTGTTGGAAGGTACTTTGATTTCAACAAGCTGGAAAAAGACAAAATTGAGCGTGATGTATGCAAGACCAGGTCTGATTTGCCTAGGCTGTTTGAAGGAAATAATGCTATAATGCATCATTTGGCATACAACACTCTTGAGCTCTAAATCCAAAGAAAATGGATGTCTGAAGTATTGAGCCTCAAGTTTGATGTTCCTCCACCAGAACAAAATCCTTTCCCTGTACCAATGTACAACATGCCTATGCCTACTGTGTCTTCCTCCTCGGATGCTTCTTCTCCAACTCTTCCTCCTGCTCCTGCACCTTTTTGCGATGACAAAGGGATGACAAAGTTTGATTATGCTTTTTTTTGTCTAAGTAAAGTTTCAAATGCACTTCACTTATTGATAGTATTCTAGTAACATGCCTACTAGTTCTTTTTGATGTCTTGAATACTATGATGAAACTTTATGTAATGGCATTATCTATCTAATGAAATGTTGTTTTTATTTCTCTATTCACATATAAAAATTGAATGCATGAATTGAGGGGGAGTTATTTGATAAATTATCAAACTCTAATCAAAACACAAAATTCTTGTGATATTCTCAAATATCATATAAAAATTGAATGCTAAAATTGAGGGGGAGTTTTCCACAAAATTTCCAAAACTCAAAATCAAAATCAAAATAAATTAAATGTTTGCCATCGTCAAAAAGGGGGAGATTGTTGCGACAAAATCCTTATTTGATGTTTTAAAGATTACAAACATATTTATTTTATTTTATCTTGTTTTCTACTAATTTGTTTTGTGAGAATTGTTTCATGAGAACGTTCTGAGAACATTATGGATTCACAAAGCAAATACATCAAAAGAGCGAAGTCTGCAAAAAGAAGCATGGCATGAGAAAGCTTTTGAGAAATTATCCTGGGACTTAAGCAAATCGATTCATTTGAAAGAAAATCCCATTAAAGGATAAATATCTCATGAAATGAATTAAAGCACATGTGAAAAGAACTTGACATCATCAAAGTACAAATGAGTGACATAATCAAGGTCACTTCATCTTAGCAAACAACAACTCATTACAACTGTATCCTTTCACGCAAAGAGCAACACAAAGGCAACTGAATCAACCAGAACGTTCTGGATATGCATAAGAACATTCTAGTAGAATTGAAGAAAAAGTGTGAAATCAAATGAAGCTTTGGACAGCTGTGCAAAATGTGTCCAACAACTCTACTTTCACCCTTGGTCACTAAGTCACTCCTCACCTATAAATACAAGAGGCTTTGAAGGTTAAATGCAAGAGTTTTGAAAGCAAATATTCTCTCAAGTGAAAATCATCACTACATACAAAAGCTCTTCACAAACAAGTCTCAAAGCTTTTTCTCTTTCTTTTGGATCATACTCTTTCGAGTTTTTTAGTAAAATTTCAAACATGTATTGAGAATTTTATTCGATCCAAAATTCATCTCTTTTCATACAAAGTTGTCATACCCCATTTTTTGACTCATTTTTCTTTTGTTTTTCTTTTTTTATTTTTATTTTTATTATTATCTTTATTTTTCTTTTTAATATTATCACTATTTTTTATTTTTTATTTATTTTTATCTTTTATTCTTTACTTTTATTTCTACTTTTATTTCAATTATTATTACTATTATTATCTTTTTCATTATTATTATTATCATCATTACTACTTTTATTACTATTATTATTATCTTATTTATTAATACTATTATTATTATTATTATCTTCATTTTTACTTTTATTATTATCATTGTTATGTTGTTTTTTATTAATTTGAAAGCAAAACAAGCACAACAACAAGATGCTGTCATGCGCCCTTCTCCTTCTTCCACCTCTTCTTTGCCACTTGCTTTAGCAAAACCAGTCAAGGATTGTTGTAAGCTGCTGACCCTGTTTCCTGCAAGTGGCTGCCCTGGTTCTGCAGATGCTGCCCTGTCCAGCACATCCTTTTCTTCCCTTTTTCTTCCATTTTTCTTTGTCAAAGAAGGCTGCAAGCTGCTCTCTGTTTTCCAGCACACCTGCTTCTTTGTTTCTCCCAATCTCTGCACAGGACAGCATCCTCTTTTCCTGTTTTTCTTCTCCAAAATCTGCAAGAATCATCCTAAAAGCATCACAAGTTGCAAACAACCCTGTTTTCCCATTTCCCCAGCAATTTTCTGTCAAAATCAGCCCCAATTGATTCTGAATTTGGCCAAAGTATTCACCATGATCACAAGGCAAGGTCACCTCCTTCCTTTTGCATTAAATGCTAGCCAAATGTCCTGGTCATAGCCCACAAAACAGCCTTGATTTAGGGGATTTTTCATGATTACATTGATGTAACATCCCACTCATAAGTATCAGATAATTGTGTTAGAAGTCATTAAGCAAGCATGATAACTTGATAATAATAGGCCATGGCAATATTGTAAATAAGTTAAGAAGGGGGGGAAAGTTTGAATGAAAGAAGTAGAAAAGAGTGATCTACACTCTTCCATTCCATTTTTCTTTCCCATTTTCAGTTCACTCACTCCCTCTCCTTCCTCCCTCTCACGCCCACACCCTCCTCTCCATAACCCCATCTTTCCATCATTCAATTCTTAAGAGAAGCTTCACAAGCAAGGTTTGGGTAGTAAACCTAGAACAAGAGCAAGAAGTAAGAAGGAACAAGGAAGTTTTAAGAGAAGAAGATAGCTTGAGGCCAAGGCTTTGGGAACCAAGGATAGTAAGCACCAATAGGAGGTTTAAGGTGAGCTCCATTAAGTTTTATACCCATTTAGGGGTAAATTTTATGGTTTATGAGGAAAGGTATAAACATGATGATTTTGTCTAGATTTGTATTAGTTAGTTTCCCTAATGTTAATATTTGATATGCCATGATTTTATATGTTGAAAACCTTTGATTTTGATGTATGAATGCTTGCTGGACTATGTTGGATCATAAAACTCGTTTTTGAACTTTCTGAAACAGCTACAGGGACTGCACCCCCTGGTTTCATCGTGCCACGATGGCTTGCATCGTGCCATGATCATACTGATCAGGCAGCCATCGTGCCACGATGGGTGGCAACGTGCCACGAAAAAGCCAGCAATGCACCCCTTTTTAAAATGTGTTTTTCTAGCCAGAAATCATCCGCACAGCGCCAGTATGCCTTTGTACATTTAAAAATGGAAGAATAGATCATGGTATGCCTTGTATTAACATGAGTGTGGGGTTAGAAACTTCATTTATCATTGAGGATTAACCTCATTAAGAATCAAGGAATCAAGTAAGACATTGGGTAGATTTATCCCTAAGATACCAAGTAAGATAGGGACATAGTTCCCACTATAGACAAAGGCTCATGAGAACGATGAGTCGAGAACCTTGATAGGTTAATAAGATTATACAAGAATGTTACCATATTCAAGTCTAGAACCTTTTATAGGTTAAGTGTACAAGGATTAGTAAGATTAAGTCGTGGCCTTCGATGTTCACGCCAGTGGGACACGAATGGTTCACGTAGAGAACAGATTAAGATTATTACCTTTAAGTCGTGACTTTCATTGTTCACGCCAGTGGAACATGGAAGGTTCATGCATAAGATTAAAGAATATTAATTGCGTCTTCCGTCGTTCACGCCAGTGGGACACGGGAGGTTTACGCATCAGTTAAGATTATTAAGTCGTGTCTTCTGTCGTTCACGCCAGTGGGACACAGGAGGTTCACGCCAGTGGGACGTGTTATTCCGCAAGGATAACCGCACGACGACAAGAGGAGTCCGGTGTTAGCCTGATATGATAGGAATTTTCACCGGTTATCAGGGGAATGTGCTTCGGGGTTACTCCACCCGGGGGCATTCCGTAAAATGAACTCAGATAACATTGTTTGTTCAACGCTAACAGCTAACATAAAGATCAGTTAATACTATATTACTTTATCAGTCAGAAACATTTATTCAGACAGTTATCAGATATCAGTTAGCAGCTATCAGACGGTGATCCTAGGACTCCCCTTGATCACCAGATTATCAGAAACAGACAGATAGCCCTCTATGGGTAAGATTAAGACTTGGCGATCATAGGTATCCCCGAGTTCGCCGAGGTAGGCACGGCAACCCTAGGTTCCCCGAGGTTGCCAAACAGTAGGTAGGGTAGGAGCTCACTGAGACGTTATGTCTCATCCCTTTCCTTCTGGTGCAGGTTCTTCGCAGGTAGCACGAAGAAAAGGTAAAGAGAAAGCTACGGATTGATCGTGCTGCTCATGTTTACTTGTGTTGTATAATATTGTAACATGATGTACATGAATATTATGGAGAATATTTAGTATCAGATTATGGATTGTATCAAAGACTTATGTTTTGTATGATTATCAAACAATTTTCTGTATTGTATTTAAATGTATCCAGTATCAGTTTAACACTCCTGCTATTATACTAGTTAAAATTAGTATGGGTGTTACAATTGGTATCAGAGCAGGTCGATTCAGACCGTGCCATGGGTCATTAAAGTACAATCCAAGTTTCCGGACCTCTTGGATCCAGGACATTATTCTAGATGTTATGTTCAGTTAAAACTGATCACTTTGACTTGTATATGACAGCTAGGATAAGATGTCTGGGAGAAGAAGAGGTAGACCTCGTACCAATCAAGCTAGTGATGAAAGTGGAGGACCCAGTCTTAATTCATGGGAACAGATGATGCAACAACAGCAGGCCTGGCAGCAGCAATACCAAGAGCAACAAGCTCAGAATGCATTACAGTATCAGCAAATGATGCTGATGATGCAACAGCAATCTCAGCAACAGGCCCAATCTCAACAACAATGGATGGAGATGATGCAGCAGGGACAAGGTTTCCATCCACAGCCACCACCTCCTCCAGTAATTGGGAACCCTGTGTTCCGGGAGTATAACAGACATCATCCTCCGGAGTTTAACTGAGAAGGTGAACCGCAAGAAGCCAGGAAGTGGATTAAACAAATGGAAAAGATTTTTAGAATGGCAGAATGTTCTGAAGAGGACAAAGTGGTTTATGCCACGAACCAACTCAGAGGCGCAGCAGAAGACTGGTGGGAATCTGCTCAGCGCAGGATGGAAGCCAATGGTGTAGAAGTGAATTGGGAGAACTTCAAAGGAGTAATGTTGGAGAAGTATTTACCTTTGTCTTACAAGGTAAAGAAGGAGCAAGAGTTCTTGGAATTGAAGCAAGGTAGTATGTCGGTTGCTGAGTTTACAAAGAAGTTTGAAGAGTTGTCCTACTATTCCACACACAACGAGTATGCTGAGAATGAAGTGTGGAAGATGAACCAGTATAAGCGAGGTTTAAGAGGCGAGATTGACACTGCAGTGAGTCTCCAAAGAACTGCAAGTTATGATGAACTGGTACATGACAGTCTGGTGGTTGAAGCAGGACTTGCTAAGACCTCTAAAGAAAGATCAGCAGCTTATGAGAAGAAGAAGAGCAGGATGTCAGATAAGTATCACGATAAACTCAAGCCAAAAGGATCTCCACAGAGAGGGAAGCAGACATACTCTCCACAACATAATCCTTTGCGGACTAATCCTACTTGCAAGACATGTGGTAGGATGCATAAAGGAGAGTGTTTGATAGGTGCTGGTATTTGTTATGGATGTAAACAACCAGGGCATTTCATATCTGACTGTCCAAACAGACGTGGTAAAGGATCAGCTGAAGGAACAACTACTAGTAGGGGCAGAGTGTACTCCCTTGACGGTGCAAAGGCTATAGCCAATGAAGATTTAATTGCCGGTATGTGTTATTTGGGTACTAATCCAGTAAAAGTTCTTTTTGATTGCGGCGCTACATGTTCCTTTATTTCATATAAATGTGTGGAGACGCTGCAATTACCTCTGTCTCCGTTGAACCCTCCAATGTTAGTATCTACCGCTACTGAAGGCGGAATTGAGGCAAAGTATGTTTGTGAAAACTGTCCTATCACTGTGTCTAGTAAAACCTACTATGTTGATTTAGTTTGTCTCCCGATGGAGCAATTGGATGTGATTCTAGGCATGGATTGGCTTTCTGCTAACCATGTGTATATTGGTTGTTCAGAGAAGAGTATTTATATGCCGACCAGTGATACGGCGGAAGGTGTGGCTCTGTCTGAGTTGATAAACCGCACCCATCAGTTAATTCAATTCGTTTGTGCTCAAGATAAGGGATTCTATGTGATGCTCACTGTGGCTTCAGAATCAGAGTTAAGCCCCAGTGATATTCCTATTGTGAATGAATACTTAGATATCTTTCCTTCAGAAGTATCTAGTCTGCCTCCAGAGCGTGAGGTAGAGTTTTCAATTGATTTGATTCCAGGAGCGGAACCAGTATCTGTGGCACCGTACAGAATGTCGCCCACAGAGTTGAAAGAGCTGAAGTCTCAACTCGAAGAGTTAATTCAGAAGCATTTTATTCGACCCAGTGTATCACCTTGGGGTGCTCCGGTCTTGTTGGTCAAGAAGAAAGATGGTAGCATGAGGTTGTGTATTGACTATCGTCAACTTAATAAGGTGACTATCAAGAATAAGTATCCACTCCCCAGGATTGACGACCTACTAGACCAGCTTAAAGGAGCGACAGTATTTTCCAAAATTGATCTTCGGTCAGGTTATCATCAGATTCGTATAAAATCTTCGGATGTGTCTAAGACGGCGTTTCGAACGCGTTATGGGCACTACGAATTTCTGGTTATGCCATTCGGTGTAACTAATGCCCCAGCAGTATTCATGGATTACATGAACAGAATATTTCAACCTTACCTTGATCAATTTGTAGTGATTTTCATTGATGACATTCTGATCTATTCTAAAGATCCTCAGGAGCATGCTCAACATTTAAGAATTGTATTGGATGTCCTTAGAGACAAGCAGCTGTATGCCAAGTTTAGCAAGTGTGAATTCTGGTTATCCGAGATTAAGTTTTTGGGTCACGTTATTTCTCAAGGAGGAGTAGCCGTTGATCCATCTAAAGTTGAAGCCGTACTCAGTTGGGAAAGACCCAAGAATGTAGCTGAGGTCAGGAGCTTTCTCGGCTTAGCAGGTTATTATCGAAGGTTTATCATGAAGTTTTCTCAGATTGCTTTACCTCTATCACGCCTCACCAGGAAGGACGTACCCTTTATTTGGGACGAAGAATGTGAGAGAAGCTTCAGAGTTTTGAAGAGGAAGTTGACTAAGGCGCCAGTGTTGGCAATACCAGATCCTGAAAAGAGGTACACCGTTTTCTGCGATGCATCTTCTAAAGGACTGGGAAGTGTTCTTATGCAAGGGGAAAATGTCATAGCATATGCGTCCAGACAGCTCAAGACACATGAAGAGAATTACCCCACCCATGATCTTGAACTAGCAGCAATAGTTTTCGCACTGAAGATCTGGAGACATCATTTGTATGGTGCACAATTCGATTTGTTTAGTGACCATAAGAGTTTGAAGTACCTGTTTGATCAACGAGATCTTAACATGAGACAAAGACGATGGATGGAATATTTGAAGGATTTTGATTTTGATTTGAAATACCATCCAGGAAAGGCTAATGTGGTAGCAGACGCTTTGAGTCGGAAGGCTTTAGTCAAAGCTGAAGTGATGATGCACACGTGTGGACTATATGAAAAGTTTAGAGATCTTAATCTCCATATGACCGAGATGGAAGGTGGCGTTTTGTTAAACAAGTTAGAGATTTCGTGCGACCTACGATCTAGGATTGCACAAGCGCAAAGTATGGATATGGACCTTCAGAGAAAAGTTGGTCAAGCAGAGTATTCATGGGCACCAGATGGTGTGTTATTGTTCGAAGGAAGGATTTTTGTTCCGAATGATGAGGAGTTAAAAAGGTTGATACTAGAAGAGGCGCATAAGAGCAGTTTCAGCATTCATCCAGGTACCACCAAGATGTATCAAGATTTGAAAAGAGATTATTGGTGGCCTAGCATGAAAAGAGATGTGGCGGAGTTTGTGTCGAGATGCATTGTTTGTCAGCAAGTGAAGATTGAGCACCAAAGGCCTGCAGGGATGTTAGTACCTTTGGAAATTCCACAATGGAAATGGGAAGATATAACCATGGACTTTGTGAGTGGATTACCTCGAACACAGCGAGGACATGACTCCATATGGGTAATAGTGGACCGGTTAACCAAGTCAGCTCATTTCTTGCCGGTTAAGACTACGTACCGAGCCTCACAGTATGCTGAATTGTTTATTTCTGAGATAGTGAAACTCCATGGTGTGCCAGCTAGTATAGTGTCTGATAGAGATCCCATTTTCACATCCCACTTTTGGAAAGCTTTTCAGAAGGCTTTAGGAACAAGATTAAAGATGAGCACGTCCCATCATCCTCAAACAGACGGACAATCAGAAAGGACCATTCAGACGCTAGAGGATATGTTACGTGCATGTATTCTAGAAGATGGAGGAAGTTGGAACAATCATCTACCATTGATTGAATTCTCTTACAACAACAGTTATCATTCTAGCATTGGAATGGCACCATATGAAGCTCTATATGGTAGGAAATGTAGACCCCGCTTTGTTGGGCTGAGGTTGGAGATAAAAGCATTTTGGGTCCAGAGATTATTCAGGAGACGACCCTAAAGATTAAGTCTATTCAAGATAAGATGAGAACAGCACAGAGTCGCCAGAAAAGTTATGCTGATAGGAGACGAAGACCCTTAGAGTTTAATGAAGGAGATCATGTATTTCTTAAAGTTACGCCCAAGTTGGGATTAAGAGGGGCTTTCAGGACCAAGAAGCTTTGTCCAAGATATGTTGGACCGTTTCAGATACTTCGACGAGTTGGTCCGGCAGCTTATCAGTTGGCGCTGCCACCAGCCATGTCAGGATTACATGATGTCTTTCACGTCTCGCAATTGAGGAAATTCATTCCTGATCCTTTCCAACCAGTGGAGCTGGATAGTATAGATTTGAGATCGGACTTGACCTTTCAACCTGAGCCAGAACAGATAATCGATCGTGATGTTAAGACTTTGCGGAACAAAGAGATTCCTATAGTTAAGGTTGTATGGAAAGGTTCTCCCGACGGCGAAGCAACGTGGGAGCTAGAGTCAGATATGCAAGCAACCTATCCTCATTTATTTTCAGGTAACTTCTAAATTTCGAGGACGAAATTTCTTTAAGGGGGGTAGATTGTAACATCCCACTCATAAGTATCAGATAATTGTGTTAGAAGTCATTAAGCAAGCATGATAACTTGATAATAATAGGCCATGGCAATATTGTAAATAAGTTAAGAAGGGGGGGAAAGTTTGAATGAAAGAAGTAGAAAAGAGTGATCTACACTCTTCCATTCCATTTTTCTTTCCCATTTTCAGTTCACTCACTCCCTCTCCTTCCTCCCTCTCACGCCCACACCCTCCTCTCCATAACCCCATCTTTCCATCATTCAATTCTTAAGAGAAGCTTCACAAGCAAGGTTTGGGTAGTAAACCTAGAACAAGAGCAAGAAGTAAGAAGGAACAAGGAAGTTTTGAGAGAAGAAGATAGCTTGAGGCCAAGGCTTTGGGAACCAAGGATAGTAAGCACCAATAGGAGGTTTAAGGTGAGCTCCATTAAGTTTTATACCCATTTAGGGGTAAATTTTATGGTTTATGAGGAAAGGTATAAACATGATGATTTTGTCTAGATTTGTATTAGTTAGTTTCCCTAATGTTAATATTTGATATGCCATGATTTTATATGTTGAAAACCTTTGATTTTGATGTATGAATGCTTGCTGGACTATGTTGGATCATAAAACTCGTTTTTGAACTTTCTGAAACAGCTACAGGGACTGCACCCCCTGGTTTCATCGTGCCACGATGGCTTGCATCGTGCCATGATCATACTGATCAGGCAGCCATCGTGCCACGATGGGTGGCAACGTGCCACGAAAAAGCCAGCAATGCACCCCTTTTTAAAATGTGTTTTTCTAGCCAGAAATCATCCGCACAGCGCCAGTATGCCTTTGTACATTTAAAAATGGAAGAATAGATCATGGTATGCCTTGTATTAACATGAGTGTGGGGTTAGAAACTTCATTTATCATTGAGGATTAACCTCATTAAGAATCAAGGAATCAAGTAAGACATTGGGTAGATTTATCCCTAAGATACCAAGTAAGATAGGGACATAGTTCCCACTATAGACAAAGGCTCATGAGAACGATGAGTCGAGAACCTTGATAGGTTAATAAGATTATACAAGAATGTTACCATATTCAAGTCTAGAACCTTTTATAGGTTAAGTGTACAAGGATTAGTAAGATTAAGTCGTGGCCTTCGATGTTCACGCCAGTGGGACACGAATGGTTCACGTAGAGAACAGATTAAGATTATTACCTTTAAGTCGTGACTTTCATTGTTCACGCCAGTGGAACATGGAAGGTTCATGCATAAGATTAAAGAATATTAATTGCGTCTTCCGTCGTTCACGCCAGTGGGACACGGGAGGTTTACGCATCAGTTAAGATTATTAAGTCGTGTCTTCTGTCGTTCACGCCAGTGGGACACAGGAGGTTCACGCCAGTGGGACGTGTTATTCCGCAAGGATAACCGCACGACGACAAGAGGAGTCCGGTGTTAGCCTGATATGATAGGAATTTTCACCGGTTATCAGGGGAATGTGCTTCGGGGTTACTCCACCCGGGGGCATTCCGTAAAATGAACTCAGATAACATTGTTTGTTCAACGCTAACAGCTAACATAAAGATCAGTTAATACTATATTACTTTATCAGTCAGAAACATTTATTCAGACAGTTATCAGATATCAGTTAGCAGCTATCAGACGGTGATCCTAGGACTCCCCTTGATCACCAGATTATCAGAAACAGACAGATAGCCCTCTATGGGTAAGATTAAGACTTGGCGATCATAGGTATCCCCGAGTTCGCCGAGGTAGGCACGGCAACCCTAGGTTCCCCGAGGTTGCCAAACAGTAGGTAGGGTAGGAGCTCACTGAGACGTTATGTCTCATCCCTTTCCTTCTGGTGCAGGTTCTTCGCAGGTAGCACGAAGAAAAGGTAAAGAGAAAGCTACGGATTGATCGTGCTGCTCATGTTTACTTGTGTTGTATAATATTGTAACATGATGTACATGAATATTATGGAGAATATTTAGTATCAGATTATGGATTGTATCAAAGACTTATGTTTTGTATGATTATCAAACAATTTTCTGTATTGTATTTAAATGTATCCAGTATCAGTTTAACACTCCTGCTATTATACTAGTTAAAATTAGTATGGGTGTTACAATTGATCTCAAATGATGACATTTTTGCCTATATAAGAAACACAATGCATCTTGGTTTGGGGACAGTTAATTTTTCATACAATTCAGGACAGTTTTTGAGAGTTATTAAGAGGAATTTTTAGAGCAAAACAGAACCAAAAAAGATCAACCAGAATATACAGCAATCCTTGAATAGAAAAGCCC
This sequence comes from Medicago ruthenica, assembly GCA_018208015.1. Taxonomy (NCBI): domain Eukaryota; kingdom Viridiplantae; phylum Streptophyta; class Magnoliopsida; order Fabales; family Fabaceae; genus Medicago; species Medicago ruthenica. Next base: position 52,661,210 of record CM031377.1, on the reverse strand, counting down.
TGTTTTTTCTATTTTTGTTTTACAAACCATCACAAACAAACTCAGCCATTGTCATACCCCATTTTTGACCCGTGTTCATTTCGTTTTTCTCGTCTTTTGAGCCAGAAATTTTCGTCGTTTCAGACGAAATTTCGGCAGGGAGGTATTTTAAAATACCTCATGTTTTGTTCCGAAGGCGACCGTTTTATTTTATTTTTATTATTTTATTACTTTTTCTTGTTATGTTTTTATTATTTCTTTTTTTTTAATTTTTATTTGTTTTATTTTTTTATTAACAATTTCTTTTATGTTATTTATTTTCTTTTTTTCTCTATTTTCGTTTTTTATTTTTTTTTACTGGGTTTCTTTTTATTTCAGTCTTTTTTTTAGTCATTTTCAGTCCAGACCCAGGAGGGGTATTTTTTTCCTTTTAATCCAGTCATTTTTACTATAAATAGTACCATTAATGGTACTGTTCAAGTCAGAGTCAGCCAATCAGTACAGTACCCACAGTCAAAATCAGAACCACCTCATAGCAACCATCTCCACCACCGTCAACCACCAACAAAACTCATTTTCCGGCCACAAAAAAAGAAATTTCAAAACTTTTCTCTTCTTTGAATCAGAATCAGCCAAGTCTCATAAATCACAAACACAAATCACAATCTATGCATAACTAAAACCAAATCACAGAAAATCACATCACAGTTCGGCTCACATCACCAAACCCAGCAACAACATAAAGCTACACCAAAACAAAATATAAACGCGTATGCTCTAGACCCAGCCACCACAAAGCCGAATCCACGCAAGCTAAAGCCATCACTAAAACAGAATCTCACTCACCCAAAAGCCAACGCCGAATCAAAGTTTCAAAAGGTAGTTTTTCGTCCCAAGTTTCAAAACTCAGATCTACCGTTTTTTATAAAGGATTTTCAAGATCTAAGCTCATATTCGTGTAGAAAGAAGAAAAGGATTTTCAAGAATGTAAAAATTTTTTAAAAAAAGTAGTTTGGGAAACTCCGGCACGGTGGCGCCGCCGGCGGCCACCGCGCCGGAGATATTCACGGCCAAGACTCAAGAGAGAGAGAGGAGAGCTTCTTTGTTTTTCTGAAAGCAAGAGAGAGAAAAGAAAGGGGATTATGAAGAATTTGAGGATTAAAGCCTTTTTATAGTACTGCCTTTCTTTTTCTTTCTTTGTGCGCGCGCGTACTGTGTTCCCATGGACTGTCAGGGAATGACCGTAGGATCCAAGATCTAACGGCCATTTGTATCCCCTGTTTTTTATCAGACGCGCTTCACTCCCTGATTTTACCATGTTCTGCTCTCTCTGTGACCTCTGATCTTTAATCTAATGGCTAAGACTCTGTCTCCCATGGTCAAATCTGGACGCCTTGATCAATCTGACGATCCAGATTTGACCTTTTAAGCCCACATTTTATCTTGAGCCTTTTTTTTCTTTTTCTGTTTCTTCTAGTATATTACTTTCTGCACTCCCCTTTTACTTTCTGCACCCCCCCTTCTTCTTCTCTATTCTTTTTTTATTTCTTTTTCTTGCACTTTTTTTTTATTTTCTTTTATTTTTTTTATGCAATTTATTTATTGCTTTGAATTTCTAGTACTCATGCATTTTTTTATTTTTTATTTTATGCACCATATTTATTTTATGTCTTGCATTTTATTTTCTTTTTATTTTATGCACCATATTTATTTTATGTCTTGCATTTTATTTTCTTTTTATTTTATGCATCATATTTAATTTTATGTCTTGCATTTTTATTTTCTTTTATTTATTTTCCAGCACCATATTTATTTTATGCCTTGCATTTTAATTTCCAGCACCATATTTACTTTATGTCTTGCATTTTTATTTTCTTTTTATTTTATGCATCATATTTATTTTATTGTCTTTTTATTTTCTTTTAGCATCATATTTATTTTATGTCTTGCATTTTTATTTTCTTTTTATTTTATTTTCAGCATCATATTTATTTTATGTCTTGCATTTTTATTTTCTTTATTTATTTTATGCACCATATTTAGTTATTATTTTGCATTTCATGCATTATTTTTATTTCCTTTAGCATATTTACTTTAATGCAATTTTTATTATTCTTGTCATTTATTTTATTGCTATTAGAATGTATCTAGGTCCAATGTAAATAAACATAAATGAGAATATGCACCGACACCACATTTATTTTTTATGCTTTATGTCAAGGACGATAATGTAATTTGGACCGTATCCGAGGAAAAGGACCCTCACTTGATCCAACGTCATTTTGAGGGATCCGACGCGTCAGACTTTTCTCAGCTTAACCTAGTCTCTGGACCTTAGGACTTAATCAAACTTTCACAAAAAAAAAAAAATCAAAAAAGTCAAAATCCAAAAATATTTTATAATCAAAATCTTCAAAAAAATCAATCTCTTCTTTTCTTTTCTTAATCAAATTTTTAATCAACCTTTAATCAATTAAAACTTGTTTTCTTCAAATTAAAATCAATCAAACTCACTTCTTTTTTATTCTTCTATGCCTTTACGGCCTCTCATCTTTCTCAAAACATTTTCAAAACTTTAAAAACAACCAAAACAAATCACTCGGCTTTTTACCCCGAACTACGTGATTTTGATCCCGCTCGGGTACGTAGGCAAAAGACTTTGTCTTTCCAAATCAATAAAAATAACAAAAATATTTTCCTTCTTTCTTTTTCATCACTTTAATCTTTCACACTTAAGCATTTATTTTACAAACAAATAATTAATTTAGCATAAAGATAAAATTAAGCAAGAGGTTCCTATAGAGTACTATAGATGTTTAGGGTGCTAATACCTTCCCTTTGCGTAACCAACCCCCGGACCTTTTGATCTCTAAAAATTAGGGTTTTCGAACTTTCTCCCTTTCCTCGGAAAAATAAAAGCTCGGTGGTGAAATTAAAATTGCGAGTCAACGCTAATTAATAGCTTGATATCCAAAAATCACCGCGACAGCCATCAAAACAGCAATCTAAACCACCAGAAACATCATACTAAGAGTGAAGAATAGCAGCAAAAACATCATTGTTGCAGCTGTTCTTGTTCTCCATTACTTCCATTTTCAAGAAACCACAATCATCTAAAGCCATTTTCATTTTTCTTACATCCAAAGCTTGAGCTAGGAGTTTGTAAGTATTCTGAACATTTCCATTTCTTACTTGCATTTCTGTTTGCATTTTGTGTTGCTGTTTTTGCTGTCCTGCATATTTCTTTTGCATTGTTAACTCATTTTGCACTAAAAACACCATTTTAAAAGTCACAAGTTTGCTAAACTTCAAAACAGAAGTGTTTCACTTCTTTTTCCTGCTAAATTCAAAAGTTTTTAACCCCTTCGAGGTTCTGAAATCAGAAATCAAAAGCAGTTTGAACAACAGTTCAGAAGCAGCTTCTGAACAGTAGTTCAGAAGCAGCTTCTGAAGGTTTCGCTGAGCGAAGTTATGCTCGCTCTGCGAACGTGAGTCTGAACAGTGCTTCTAAAGTTCAGAGTCTGAAGTCAGATTCTGAAGGTTTCGCTGAGCGAAGTTATGCTTGCTCTGCGAAAGTGCTTCTGAACTTCAGATGCTGAGTTTCAGCTTCTGAAGGTTTCGCAGAGCCAATTTCTGGTCGCACTGCGACCTTAGCAGAACTCAGCTTCTGATTTTTAAGCTTCTGAAGCTAGCTTCTGAGGTTCTGAATTGAGATTTCAGAGTCTGAAAGGGGCTGTTTTATCATTCTAGTTCCCATATATCAAAACATAAAAAAACAATTTTCTTTTTGTGAGTGAAAAAGGAAAACTTGGGTAGACACCCGACGCTTCCCCGAATATTCGGAAACGAGGTAAACACCTCGCTTTTGTTTGAATATTCGTCCTCCAATTAAAATCAATTCCAACTCACCAAATTTTATCTTTTCACGCTCATGCGCGTTTTCAAACGGATACCATCGCCCAAGTGCGAGTCCGTCCTTTTTTACCTTCATTAAACTACCCTCATAACGGTAGTAGGTAAACTTTTTATCGGTCTTCATTAAGCTATCCATACAACGATAGTAGACCATGTTTTCTTTTGCATTTAAAAAAAAAGCAAACCTTTTTCGCCCAAGCGCGATCAAATCATTTTTCATAATTAAAATCAATCAACACACAAACATTTGTTACAAAGAACTACGTAGTTTTGAATTCTCCATCGCACCGGGAGATACGTAGGAGCAAGATCGAACTCTTGTCAAGCACATTAATAAAAAACTCATGTTTAATCTTTTAATCTTTTTCTCTTCTTGTTTCCACTACAAGAAAAAAGGTATTTTGCGACTTCTGAAATCATGGATTGCGACTGTTAGAAGGGTCGCAGATATCCCTTTGCGACTGTTCCCCAACAGACACAGAAATTGGGGTCGCAAAGGGTATTTTGCGACTGTTCAACCAACAGTCGCACCAACAGTCGCAAATGATATTGCGACCCCTCACAACAGTCGCAAAGTAGGTGTTTTAATCAAATTTAAATGGGCTTGCGACCCCTCACAACAGTCGCAAATGTTTAGTTTTTTTAAAAAAAAAATAATGGGGCAATTTTTGTTGACAATTTTAAATAAATATATTAATTAATAAATACTTAATATACATAAATATATAACTAAAAATATATAAATCTCATTCATATAATTCTTTCAAGAGTAACAATCAAAAGAATAGATAAAATACATAGTTTATTCATCCAAAACTTTAAGCAAACTCAATAATCAACATACTCAAGACAATTTAATCTATTCTAGATCTAAATTGGAAAATTAATAATCTGCTTCAGAAATTAGTATCAAATTTAAGGGCCACTACATCCATAATGAACAAAATCACCAAGTCAGTGACCTTAATTGAGATCCAGAACAAAGTTGTATCTGAAATCTTTGTGACTTTTCTCTTATATCTCAGCCACTTATTTAGATATGCAGAGAAACTCACAAGCCCAACCATGGCTGCTACTGGAGGAGTTCTATCAACAAGGCTTGTTCCAACAGCAACATTGGTAGAAGGAAAAGCGCCAATAGTAGGTGGCTGAAGAAGCAGCTCTGGAAGCATCAAATGCACGATTCTCCACAGTCCGGAGCAGTCTAATACCTTCTGCATTTGCTAAAATTTTAACTCCATTGTCACTTGTGGAGACGGCCAATAGTATTCCTTCCTTGTTAAATCTAATACATGGAGAAGCCTGCAGGTTTCAAAGACATGTATTACTATATAACGAAGTTATCATCATCATCATCATCATCATCAGAAAACAAAACATATGGCATGCGAGCAATTTTAATAAGGTATGAACATGTACAATGATATATTGGGTACCCATTTAACCAAAAAAAATGATATATTGGGTACCTAACTGAACCTAGTGCTGATAGCCTTTGACAACGCTGGATTAATATCCTATTTAAACTCGCTATCAAATGATCAGAAATAAAAACCAGTAAATTAAATTTTTCAACAAAAAAGAAATAGCCTTTGACAACACTGGATTATCGTAATAAAAAACGACAAGATTTAATATGGTAATTAAAAAAAAGGACAAGATTGATAATAGATAATTGCACCAATTGAATATCTATAATTGTTTAAAATCAACTTTTCTATGTAAAAATGCTATTTGAACACAACACATCGATCCACTGATCATGTTTACCAAGTCACCAAAACATAAACATCAAAACCACATCCAGGACTTGTAATTCGAGACTAAAATCAAAATGAACCTATCGATTTGGATGTAGATGCATAATGAGGCAAAAAAGTAGCAAATCACAAAATTGAAAAGCTTTGTGCACTTTCTCACATTTCAAACCTTGTATAATGCATATAAACATGAAATCAATCTAAACCTTGAACGGAGAAGAGTCTAGACTTCAATTCAATCATTGCAGGCCTCAAAATCATATAAACCAACAACATTTTAAAGCATCAGCAATCATTTCTTCTCTGTTGTAACGCCCACAACAACATTGCTTACCTATGCCAGTTCACATTCTTAAAGTTAAATCTTGTTTTGCTCAAAAATCACAACAAAAAAAATCTGTGAAACGGTAGAAAATGCAGGATATGGTAACTATAAAATGGAAGCTTTTAATAATATTTTATAGTTTTCATCCTCAAACTATTGATTTGGTCCCTAACCTCCATTTGAGTTAAGACAGAATTCATTTTAGGGGAATCACGTGCTTAAGTTACAGTATAGTATAGAAATTAGTTGGTGCCATTACATGGCATAACATTAGTGATTAGACACAAGGAGTTAAAGAATGTCACATGTAGGTAGGGACCAAAAATAGTCATTTCATATTATGAAGGAATAAAAATAAAATAAAAATTTTACAGGGGGACCAGAACTCAAAAATATATATCCAAAACTAACTAAAAAAGAAAAGAGATGTTAATTACCAATTTCCCACTTGAATCAACGGACATAGGATTTTCTACTACTACAGTTTGGCTCTCAAAGCGGGGTCTTGACTGTAGGGTATTAAGATCACATGTATACATGTTAGATATCAATGTCATAACAATAATTTGACATGTAATATGAATAATCACCAAAAGAAAGAAAAAAAGTCAAAAGCATAGTGATGCAGTAGAAGATAACATTTCGGAGCTGGTTGTTTCATTAGGTGTAGATACCATTAGGCGTACAGGAGTTGGCGGCCTTCCATTGGTTATCTACAGGACAGAATAGCACAATCCAGGAAAGGGTAAAAGAAATCAGCTCAAAACAAAACCACATAAAATGCAAAAGGTTGACAACTGATATCAAGTAAATTGCAGGCATAGAGGAATTTGAACCCGTGCTTATGACAGTCACGTGTTATAGAGACAGTAATCACCATACAAGTACCAAAATCCTAAAATATATTTGAAGTAATGTATATAACTATAAATGCAATCTTTTTCTATTAAAATAACATGCATCATAACATTTATGTACCCAACTATATCAAGCTTTATAGTTCTTTCCTATGCTCTTGTCTTTCTTTTCTTAAATATCCAGTTTCCACATAGTGCAGATAATTCTAATAACTGCAGAAACTACCCAACAAATTGAAGCCCGAACCAGATGACGTAACCTGACCAACTATTTTCTGATTTTCAACAAGTTAATCATAAAACGGAATCAATTAACTACAACTTTACTTCCTATTCTTCAAATCCAATCAGTCTAAAATCTTTAGCTACAAGTTTATCAAAATAGAATCATGATTGACACAACTAACTAAGTTTACAACAAAATGAACTCCAGATCAACAGAATTAATTTACTGAAAATATTTGTGAAAATAGAAAGTGAAATAACAGATTAATATAATTCCATCAATGTACACTTACATCAACATTAGTAATATAGTGACAAACTGCACATTTGACTGAGGGAGCTCCATAAGGATACATGAGTGTTGTCTGGCAGTTCCCACAACGGATATGGTTCATTTGATCAGAATCTTTAAAGGCAAAGCCAACAATAAGTCAGTAAACAACTTAGCATGTATGATTGGCAACATTAATTATTACAATAAAATAAAATATCCTTAGATGAAGAAAATGGAACTAACTAAATGAAACTTCATGAACACCAAACATCCTGAAGTTTACACGTAAATTTTTACATTTAAAACACCCTCATTATTGAGCTATGTGGATAATAATGACAGCATTTTTCAATACAAACTTTCATCAAGCATAGAAAACTAATCAAGTTATTTAAAACTAATCTGAATGTCTTCAATACACCATTTCAAACCCTGTGAAAAAATAGATACTTTAAGACCACTTCAGAAAGTTCTCATGTCATTTACAATCTTTCAATGTCATAAAAAAGAAAAATTTCACAACACTAACAATAACTGGTGATCATACCCCTTTCAATCAGCAGGCATGCAATTCATAACAGACAATTTGCAAGGATTTGACAACAATAGCATATTAATCAAAGTGAACAATGCTTAAACACCGCATATATAGCAAGTTGAAGGGCACAAAGTGAAAACATCTCAGCAGATGTCTCTTGCATTGTCTGCAGAACAGAAACATCTCAGCTTCTACAGCAAAAGCTGCTTTGCATCCCACTTTTCTTTGAATCCCATTTTGTGTTCTGATCCATCACGTGCGTGAAATCCTAGCAATTCACAGAGGTTTGGATGTTGGAAAGTTGCGAGAGTATTAACCTCGTTTATGAATTCCTTCAAACCCTGTGAAAAAATAGATACTTTAAGACCACTTCAGAAAGTTCTCATGTCATTTAGAATCTTTCAATGTCATAAAAAAGAAAACAGCTTATAGCTACAAATAAGTTGTTTATCTAAACAGGGCCTAAATCTAGCATAAGTAACTATAATCAAATTGCAAGTAGCAAATGGAAAATGATAATTACAAGTTATAATGAGATGACCAAAGGAATGCGGGAACAGTGGAGGGAATTGCAAAGACTACTCCATTGGGAATGAAAAGTGCAGCAAAAATGAAAGCAAGTAAAGTGCAGCAAATCGAACAAAAATTTCAAACGCATATCACTGCAACACTATCTAGATCTAATATTCAAAAACAACTTCATCAACTACTGCATTTCTAACGGAAAGTTAAATTTCAGAAAAGAATTATGAATTCAAAGCTTACGGATCCTGGCAACGTTGGGATCCTCCGATTGAATATCATCCGTCGCTTGTAGAATCAAATCAACGTTCGTTGTTTGCGCGAGCGACGGCGGAACAGCGCCGGCGATTCCGCTGGCGTGTCTAGCATGTCCTTGACCGGCATTTCTCAGCTGCTCCCTTTTAACATTTAACCATTTCAAAATAAAATCAAATTTAACCATTTCAAAATCCACTTCCAAAACGACGAAACAACAAAAAGGGTGAAGGAAAAATCGAAACTTTACCTAAAACTTGAAGAGAGACAGGAAGTGAAATGGGTTTGTGGGTAAAAGATGGAAAGGCAAGGCAACAACGAGAGTGAGGCAAGGCAACAGCGGGATGAGATGAGAGAGGGAAAAGAGAGAAAAAACGAAACTTTACCTAAAACCTGTTGGTCGCAGATGAGATGAGAGAGTGAGGCAAGGCAACAGCGGCGGCGGCAACGATTAGAGAGATACGAGGGAGCGATGTTGAGATTTGTTAGGGTGTAGAGAAAGAGGGAAAGTGATATTGAAATTTGGTGGTGAAAAAAATTTGGTTTTAGGGTTTGGAGTTGTGGGAGGGAGAATGAAATTGTAGGAGGGAGAATGAAAATGAATTGGTGGGAATGATGAATATTTGGCCAAAAAATATTTTGTGAAGGGTGTTTAAAAAAATGTATAAAACCTGCGACCTTTAAGCCTAACAGTCGCAATAACAGTCGCAAAAGTGTAATCTGCGACAGTTCTAAGCCAAGGGTCGCAAAGTAAGTGTCGCAAAATGCCAAATTTCTTGTAGTGTTCTTTCATTTACTTAAGCTCATTTTATCTTTTAATCCCTTCTCTTTTGTTTCTTCTTTTATTTATTTCTTTACAAACATTTGGCAAACAAACTAACACAATTAAACGCTAAACTAACTAATGGGTCCCGTTGAGTACAACGGATGTGAGGGGTGCTAATACCTTCCCCTCGCATAATCGATTCCCGAACCCAAGATCTTTAACATTGTGGTAATTTAGAACTTTTTCCCCTTTTCCCCGAAAAATTAAAAGTTCAGTCGCGAAACAAAATTAGCGAGTCAATGCTTATCAATAGCTTGATCTCCGAAATTCGACGCGACAAAAGTGTATTGTAATTCTCAAGTCTATTCGTAACAATAGTTTGGGAAAGAAGTGTAACAACCTTTCTTGTGCGAAAGCAAAGCATTGTAGAAGCCTGCTGAGGTTGATAATACAGGGTGTAACGGACTGATCTGGTGTGATCAAGAACTTATAGTGTTAGTTAGAAGTTTCTGTTAGCAGGATACTATAGTGGATAATCTCACACGAGGTGTGGGGACTGGAAGTAGCCGGGTTTGGTGAACCAGGATAAATCTCCTGTGTTTTTCTCTCTTCCTTCTCTCTATTATTTTCGTTACACAAAGTTCACACACTATCACTATCATAATATTACTTATTAATCTCTCCAGAACATTCTGGTAATAATTAATTATAATTAAATTAATCCAGAGTTCTCTGGTCCTAAATTAATCACTTATATTGTTTTATTAATTCATATAACTGCTTCCAGAACATTCTGGTCCAAGATAAAACAATCTGCCTAAAATAAACCCACATTTAAAATCAACTTATAATATTGTTTTATCATTCTGCTCCTATATTAATCATTCTCGAGAACATTTTGGTCCTTACTATTTTATCATTATGTTCTTATATTAATCATTCTCCAGAACTTTCTGGTCCTTACTGTTTTATCATTCTACTTTTATATATAACATTCTCTAGAACATTCTGGTCCTTGCTTTACTTTTCAATATCATTTTTCTTTTCTGCTTATATATATATATATTAATTATTCTCCAGAACATTCTGGTCCTCACTAAAAGCAACTTAAATATTTGAATTATATTTGATCCAGAACATTCTGGTCAGGATAAAACAAACTTAAAACCCATAATCTTTTTATACTAACACTTACAAAGAACTTTCTTGTGTATACCAACTTGTTTAGTTTTTTCAGGAATTATTTTAAAAGGGTCACAATTCAAACCCCCCCTTTCTTGCGACGTTTATTGCTACTTCAATTGGTACCAGAGCCCGGTCTCTGAAAAAGTCAAAGCACTTAACACGTGCTAGAGGAAAAGATTCAGAAAGAAGCAATGTCAAGAGAAACATACATACCACAAGGTCTGTCATGTACAAGACCTCCATTTTTCGATGGAAAAAACTACTACTTTTTGAACGGAAAAATGCAACTATTCCTAAAGTCTCAAGATGTAGACATGTGCAAAAGTTGTCACTGAAGGAAACTTTGTACCAACAACCACTGATGCTGTTACAGCAATAGTAACCATCAAACCTGAGGCCTCATGGACTGATGATGATAAAAAGAAGGAACTCTTAAACTCTAAAGCTCAACTCTTTCTATCATGCGCACTAAGTGACGAAGAAAGTGAAAGAGTCGATGAATGTGATAATTCAAAATGTGTGTGGCACACGTTAAGAATTCATCATGAAGGAACCAGCCATGTAAAAGAAACAAGAATAGATATTGGCGTAAGAAAATTTGAAGTTTTCGAAATGAGTGAAGAAGAAAACATTGATGAAATGTATTCCAGATTTACATCTATCGTAAACGAGTTAAGATCTCTGGGTAAAATATATTCAACTCATGAAAGAATCTGAAAAATCCTAAGATGTCTCCCAAGTTCATGGAGACCAATGGTTACGGCAATCACTCAAGCAAAAGACTTAAATGTCTTAGCCTTAGAAGATCTTATTGGTTCACTAAGAGCTCATGAAGTTTTACTTCAAGGAGACAAGCCAATAAGAAAGTGAAAAATGGTCGCCCTCAAAGCCTCTCAAGATACCCAAAACGATCAAAATGAAGCATATTCACAATATGAGGAAATCAAGGAAGATAAAGAAGAACAAATTGTCCAAGGAGAAGTAGAAGATGAACTTTCTCTCATTTCAAAGAAGATTCAAATAATGATGAGAAGAAGAGATCAAATAAAAAGATACTTTCCAAATAGAAGAGACAACTCAAAGAATGAAACTGACAAAAGTCAGGTAATATGTTTTGGATGCAACAAGCAGGGACATTACAGAAACGAATGTCCATTAAACAAAAAAAATCAAAAGAAACCTCCCTACAAAAAATCTTTAATTTCATGGGATGACCTTGACGAACCAAAAGAAGGAGATGAAGAAACAGAAGCAAATTTGTGTCTAATGGCAAACACAGACAACGAAGAGGTAATTTTATTCGACCAACCCATTTTATACAAAGAATTAGAAAATAAATGTGATAGTATTTTATTTAATTCAAACTTTCTTACAAATAAATGTTATTCTTTACAAAAAGAAATCATTGAATTAAAAGAAGAAAAAGATAGACTTCAAAACTTGAATAATGATTAAAAGAAAATTATTCAAAGTTTGCAAGACTCATATTTTCAAGCGAATGAAAAATTAAAGAATTTTGGCAAAAATAAAATTCCAGAAACCTCTAAAGTTGCTGAAAATATTATGCTAAAAAATGAAGTCAAAGAACTAAGAAATGATCTCAAATGCTTTATAAGATCAACTGAAACATTTCAGAAAATAATGGATTCTCAGGTTGGAATACTTGATAAAGCTGGTTTAGGTTTTGATATTTCCAAAAAACCAAAAAGCTATGAAAACTTTTTTGTGCCTGAAAAGAACAAAATGAAGTGCTCATTTTGTAACAAAGATGGACATCTTGAAACCTTTTGCTTTCATAAGAAAAGATTAGCACACGCTAAATCAGAACATTCTTTTACAATAAAACCAGAACATTCTTTCCAAAATCAAGAACGTTCTCTCCAAACAACAAGGAAGAGATGCTTGTATTGCAAAAGAATGGGTCATTTAGAAATAAATTGTTTTCTCAAGATTAAACATCTTGAGCTTAAGAACACTAACATAGAAGGACCCAAAAAATCATGGGTACCTAAGGAACAAATAAATAAAATGCAGGGATCTTCTCAAAATGCAAAGAAAAAGCCATGGTACTTGGATAGTGGCTGTTCAAGACACATGACAGGATATAAGCAGTGTTTCATCTCCTTCATAAAAAAGGAAGGAGGACTAGTGACCTTTGGAAATAATGACAAAGGACAAATCAAAGGTAAATGTATTATTGGTAAGAATAACTCTGCTAAAATAGAGGATGTTCAATATGTTGAAGGTTTAAAGCACAATCTACTTAGCATAAGCCAATTATGTGATAGTGGTTTTGAGGTTATCTTTAAACCCAACATATGTGAAGTAAAACAAGTATCCTCGGGAAAAATCTTTTTCTCTGGTTCTAGAAAGAAAAACCTTTATGTTCTATACTTAGATGACCAAATCCACTCCAAGCATTATAACTCGTAGGTATAAAAGAATTATTTCTGGGATTGGGAGTAGAAAAACCAAAAGCATAGATACCACTATCTATGAGATTTTTTATTCAGATGAGGAACCAAAAACTCCTCCTCCTAAGAAAAATTCACCTCTCAAGAAACACCCTAAAGTTGTTTCAAAATCCTCTTTCAAAACCTCTGTGACAAAGTCAAAACCAACTCTGAAAGAAAAAGGAAAATAGAAGGAAACTGTTCAACCAGAACGTTCCCCAGAACGTTCTTCTAAGCCTTCTGCTGAACCTTCTCCTGAACCCTCTCTTGAACCATCTCCAGAAGGTTCTCCAAAACCCAAAAAGGCTTCAAAACCAATTCCAAAAAACATGTCCATTTCCAAAACAAAAATAATTCCTCTGTTTGATCGTGAACTCATGAAGAAATTCAAAGAGAAATGGGGTACCAGGCCAATTGGTGTTGGAAGGTACTTTGATTTTGACAAGCTGGAAAAAGACAAAATTGTCTTGAAAAAATATGTTGATGCCCAAGGATGGACTCAGTTTCTTTAAATTCATGAGATACATTGCCCAAAGGTTATCCAAGCCTTCTACTTCATGGCAAAAGTTTTCCCCGAGAAAAGCTTAATAGTGCTAGCGTCAAGGATGTTGAGATTCGTCTCACACCTCATGTACTCTCTGAAATTGTAACACCCATACTAACTTTAACTAGTATATTAGCATGTGCGTTAAACTGATACTGGATACATTTAAAAATTTCAATAATAATAATAATACATCACAAAAGAGTGAATACAAGTTTACTCGTCTGTACAAATATCCAATACTATACAATACTTATACTATATCCATCAAGCTTCTGAGCTGGTACACAACGAGCAACCGTACTCCATCCAGTATCTCTGTGAAGATCTCCATCACGAACCTCTGACTTACCTGTAAACCTGCACCAGAAGGAATGGGATGAGACATAATGTCTCAGTGAGCTCTACCCAACCAACTGTTTGGCAACCACAGGGAACCTAGGGTCGCCATGCCTACCTTGGCAATCTTGGGGATTTCCTATGATCGCCAAGTCTTTTATCTGCCTATGACTATAAGTCCTCCTGGAACTATAACTTGAACTGCCTATAACCTTTGCTGTGACTATCTATAACCATGACTGTAATCTGCCTATAACTTTAACCTTGTGATCGAGGGGAAACCTAGGATCACTTTCTGATGATTGTCTATAACTATAACTATGAGTTTTCCTGTGACTATAACTGTAACTGTAACTTTGTCTATAACTATAAAACATATAAACAGTTCGATAGCAGTTTTATGTTAGCTGTTAGCGTTGAACAAACAATTATCTGAGTTCAATTTTACGGAGGGCACCCGGGTGGAGCAACCCCGAGATACGTCTCCCTATAAACCGGTGAAACTCCTATCATATCAGGCTAACACCGGACTCCCTATAAAACGTGTGGACAACCCTCTCGGAGAAGTCCCATCCGGCGAATCCCGGAGTCTGATGAACACGCCACTGTAAAACGTGCAAGCACGCCACTATAAAACGTGTAAACACGCCAATATCTTTGATCTTTAATTCTTTAACTTTAACGTATGAACATATAATCTGTAACTATGAACATATAACCTTCCTGTAACTATAATCTATAACTTATGATTCTTGGCTTATCGTTTGCATAAGCCGCCTATAATCGTTGGAGAACCAACACTATAACCTTATCTGTGACTATGATTGTAGAAACATTCCTATAATCCTCGTATTCTAAACTGAATACCTCTATGATTCCTTGTACCTAAAGTAGGTTCTAGAACTCTTGCTATAATTCTTGTTGTCCTATCAAAGGATTCGACACATCGTTGTCATGTGCCGCTATTAGGGTTTAACTATTCATATAACCTTATTTCCCGTAATTCCCATGCCTTGCGCATTCCTTGCTCCTCTAATTTCTCAATCATTAAAAGACTTTGGATGAGTTAAAATGGTGGTTAATGTTTCTAAAACATATTATAAGAAATCAGTTGTAAAAAGCCATGCCCGCGCGCACCAGGACCCCCAGAACAGCCCAACTGAGTGAGATATTCTGGCTTGGTCGCTACAAGCGCAGATCCGTCGCTACAAGCGCGGATAGACAGAACCTGGTCGCTACAAGCGCCCAGTTTGTCGCTACAAGCGCAGGCTTGTCGCTACAAGCGCAGATCCGTCGCTACAAGCGCAGACAGACAGAACCTGGTCGCTACAAGCGACAGCCCGTCGCTACAGCGACCGTGACAGCATAAACATGTATAAAAATGTGTTTTTCCACCATTTTTGCCCAATTAAAGATACCCAAGCATCCAAAACATGCTAGGGATGATTTTCTATTACAAATTGATAGTTTAAAACATGTTTGAGCAAGGAATTTGCAAGTATAGAAAATTAGGGTAAAACCATAAAACTTGACTATGAAGGAAATCTCTATAAAACTCACAAAGAGAGGTTCTAAAACCTCAAGGGAGCTCACCTTTATCTTGATTTGGTGCTGGTTTAGCTTGCTTACCCTTTACCTCAAAACCCTAGCTTTTAACTCTTTCCTTTCTTCTTGTTTTCTTTAATTCCTTCATGTTCTAGCTTTCCCCACAACCAAGTTGGCTTGAATCCATGATTCTAGGTTGAAGTTTGATGATTGTTGAAGGTTTGGAGGGAGGCGCAAGAGTGGGTGAAGAGAGAAGGGAGAGGAATTGAATTTAGAGAGAGAAGGACATGATAAATATGATAACTTTCATATTTATCTCCTTTTATAACCTCTTCCTCTCTTAATTACTATAACGCCATTCCGTTCGTTTAATTCCTGTGATACTGCTAAAAGTCATGTTTGAACGGGATATTACACTCTACCCCCCTTAAAAGAAATTTCGTCCTCGAAATTTAGGTAATCCTTATGAATCCTGAAAAGATAAATCCTTCCTACCTCTTTCTCTACTATGAAAATTTTCCAATCCTTTAAGCTTGTTGGAACTTCATGGCAACTCCAGGGCCTGGCATGTAGATTAATCACGCACCCCGATTAAACTATACTGGTTAAAACTTATTCTTTAGCCATGATTCCCATCTCTGTAAATCAAAACATGTGACAATCTCTTTCTGACCGAAAGGTCTGACGTATAATACTTAACTATCACTTGCTAAGACGTATGGTTATCTGAGCCAACATATCCATTTTATCAGACTATGTTCTCTATTCGACATATTTCTTGTAAATCCAAAGTAAAATCATTAAACCTTTGATTTCTTTTACTGAACTCTATCAGTCCTTCTTTAATTGACCATTCCATATTACCCCGAAGACATCGAGTCAAAACTGTTTTTCCTCAATTGTCTCAATTTTCCGAGGAATCTAATATATCGTTTTCAGTTCAAAAGAATTCCTGTCTATAATTTTCGTCTCGTAAGACGACCTGTTACTATTACATTTGTTTCATCCTTTAAATAGGTTAGTCTTGCACCGCAAGCATCTGCTATAGAGTATCTTTAAACGAAGTGAAGTCTATTACAACTACCTTCACGTTTCAAATATAAGATGGCGGCTGAACTTATGGTTTACGTTCCTTTCTTTCTGTTGTCCTGGTGTAGCTATTATTACAACCATAAGCATTGCTCACATTCCCACTGCGGAATTTCCTTTAAGCTCGAGAAATCTTATGAGCCACTCGTGCTCCGATTAATAAATCAACAATAACATGTAGCCAAAGGTCTTAGGAACCTTCTTCTTTACCAATACTTTCAAACTTATGAAAATCCAGTATAAGTGACGTGTGGCATAAGTCGTCTCACATATCATCATATAATGTAGTCCATAACACATAGCTTCCATACCTCATCGAGTACGTGTACACTACTATCGGGTACACTGTACGCCGCATCATCATTGTCCAACTAAGTTCACCCTTCTTGCTCTTAACTCATGTTTGCACTCTTTGAGTAACTACAATTCCGTACGTAACTATGATTACGTCCCATAGACGTTATAACTTATTTTGTTCAAGAACATTCTCCGTTTTCTAAAAGAAAACTCTATTCTGTTCGCTATTCAAAGTAGCACTCTTAAATTCTGAATCATTTAATACCTAACTTGAATCCACATAGCCTTTTACTATAAACTATGAATAATCCTCTGATCTGTGTAAAACATTTCATTTTCTTAACTATGAACATTAAGTTCGAGAATTCCTGAACTCCTCAACTGAGATTTATTCGGCAACAACAAACCTGTTATGCATATGACTTTTCTGTTAAAACATTACCGACTGCGTACCACGATTACTAACACATGTCTCATGACTATAAAAATGTTACACTACTATCTAAGTAGCATAAACTCTGCCTGATCAGTATATATAATACTAATCATAACCTGTTACATGCCTGTTACATGCGACATGCTAGCATAACGTGGATACGATACGGAATAACTGCATGCCACTGAATAGTTCCTCTTTGGTTAAACTCACTTCTCAAGTTAACTTTAAGTTACCGAGCTAAAAAGCTAAATCACCGTATGAAATGTGGCCTCCTTTGCGTGCCATAAATACATCCTTTAATTTCTCAAACCGCTTCGATTCTCTTATCTCAAGAGTTTCGAGGTTTGAAACATTCCTCGATTTATCTATTAAAATTTCCTGTTAGGACTGATGACAAGTTCAAGTCATCATTACTTACAATCATTCTGTAACTTGAGAATTAATCTCTGAATACCTTTCCTGTAATTCCTCTAACAAGGACTTCACAAACATCCTTTTCTCTAAACTTCAGCTTTGATTTGTCTGTTAACTCATAATTGGGTTTCTTCTCCGCTGCGCAACTCTGATTTAAACAATTCACTTTGGGATCACTATTACCATATAAATTCTTCTTGGCCAATCCTTTGACTTTATAACTTCGTAGTTACCATGTAAGACCATTGTACATTAAAACTTCTCTTGTGGTTTAATTCACCTGTTAAACTCACGGATTGCTAGACGCTTGACTTTGCATTTCCTTGCGAACATATACAAAATTCTTACTTTCACGAATTACGCCGAAACCTGTAAACAGTCTTTAACAATAAATACGAGTCCAACGATGCTCCTGTTAAAACAACTTAAGTTCCTACATTATTCACTTGTAGTAACTTCTAGAAACATTCTATGACTTCCGGAAATTCTCGTCTTTTATATACTTAATCGATTAATGAATCGAGTCTCATCCTATAATCATCCGTAAGGATTTCACATCCACGACCTTTTTCCAAATCACTCAGGTCCTCATAACTCTAACATAGCTCTTGGTCACCCCGGAAATAATCCATCAGGATAAACCCAACTTTTACCAGCTCTCCTATAAGTCCGAACACATACTACACCCCTTCGAGTATCCGATTAATAAATCTGTAAGCTTCAATACTTAACATTTTTCATTGGATCCTTCCTATAACTTATTACTGTATTCACAATTCCATTCTAATCCTGTTATCTGAATAATAGTCCATCTGACTTCTCGACCGTTGCCCTCTTCATGGTTTCGAACAATCCAAGGTATGTATTTTCTACCATCTTAACACATACCCACATAGTGTGATCTTTGTCGGCTTACCCGAATACGTATGCAAGGAGCCCATCGAAAGAGAATATAGAACTCCTTAACTTCAACTATACTTTAACTGTAACTTATATATAGGTGACGTTCTTCCTGTTGCCAGAGCCTCACTATAGTTCTCAACTAATTCCTGTTAAATCCTCGGAACCGGCCTGCTATAATCCGACAACAAACGATTCATTCTTTAATCCATACCCTTACCGGGGTTTCCTTTACTTATCGCTACGCTCGCATTCTTCATACCAAGCATCTTGGTGTCCCATAATAAAGGAAGATAACCTGTTCTATCTATTCACTATTTCACTTAATCCATAAACGAGTCTCTTATCCATCAGATATTTAAATCTCATCCAATCCACGTGCGCAAGTCCTTCCATCCTTACACACTATGTCCTTACTGGAATTCCAGAGCTTCCGATAATTAATTGATCATTCCTTATTCCAAATCGCTGGGTTTGGTATCTCTATCCTTTACATCTGCAGCCGGAATTAAAACTCTAATTTTTCAATTCACCTTAACCTTCCAAGTTTCGGTTCCCATTACGATTCCAAATCATTTCTTAGTGTATTCCATAATTCTTTACTCTACACATCTCCTCGGAAAAGGCATCGTTTAATGATGCGTCCAACTAGTTAAGGTACCTGACCTTGCTCTTTAACACCTCTTATATTCCTGAAACTTTGCCATTAACTGGCTCAGTTACTTCACTGTTAGCGAACCATCCTTTGACACAAAACACTTTGCCAAATTCGTCTTAGAATCTGACGTCTTAACCTTTACCCTTCGAACACTTCTTTCCTCCTTGGTCACATTCAGCTCTCGGATATTAGTCCTAACTGTCATATACTAGACTGAGTTGATCAGGCCCAACTAGATATGACATTTAGAACAACATCCGGAACCCAATGATTCCACTACTTTTATTGAATCTTAAATGACCCATGGCACGGTCTGAATCGACCTGCTCTGATACCAATTGTAACACCCATACTAACTTTAACTAGTATATTAGCATGTGCGTTAAACTGATACTGGATACATTTAAAAATTTCAATAATAATAATAATACATCACAAAAGAGTGAATACAAGTTTACTCGTCTGTACAAATATCCAATACTATACAATACTTATACTATATCCATCAAGCTTCTGAGCTGGTACACAACGAGCAACCGTACTCCATCCAGTATCTCTGTGAAGATCTCCATCACGAACCTCTGACTTACCTGTAAACCTGCACCAGAAGGAATGGGATGAGACATAATGTCTCAGTGAGCTCTACCCAACCAACTGTTTGGCAACCACAGGGAACCTAGGGTCGCCATGCCTACCTTGGCAATCTTGGGGATTTCCTATGATCGCCAAGTCTTTTATCTGCCTATGACTATAAGTCCTCCTGGAACTATAACTTGAACTGCCTATAACCTTTGCTGTGACTATCTATAACCATGACTGTAATCTGCCTATAACTTTAACCTTGTGATCGAGGGGAAACCTAGGATCACTTTCTGATGATTGTCTATAACTATAACTATGAGTTTTCCTGTGACTATAACTGTAACTGTAACTTTGTCTATAACTATAAAACATATAAACAGTTCGATAGCAGTTTTATGTTAGCTGTTAGCGTTGAACAAACAATTATCTGAGTTCAATTTTACGGAGGGCACCCGGGTGGAGCAACCCCGAGATACGTCTCCCTATAAACCGGTGAAACTCCTATCATATCAGGCTAACACCGGACTCCCTATAAAACGTGTGGACAACCCTCTCGGAGAAGTCCCATCCGGCGAATCCCGGAGTCTGATGAACACGCCACTGTAAAACGTGCAAGCACGCCACTATAAAACGTGTAAACACGCCAATATCTTTGATCTTTAATTCTTTAACTTTAACGTATGAACATATAATCTGTAACTATGAACATATAACCTTCCTGTAACTATAATCTATAACTTATGATTCTTGGCTTATCGTTTGCATAAGCCGCCTATAATCGTTGGAGAACCAACACTATAACCTTATCTGTGACTATGATTGTAGAAACATTCCTATAATCCTCGTATTCTAAACTGAATACCTCTATGATTCCTTGTACCTAAAGTAGGTTCTAGAACTCTTGCTATAATTCTTGTTGTCCTATCAAAGGATTCGACACATCGTTGTCATGTGCCGCTATTAGGGTTTAACTATTCATATAACCTTATTTCCCGTAATTCCCATGCCTTGCGCATTCCTTGCTCCTCTAATTTCTCAATCATTAAAAGACTTTGGATGAGTTAAAATGGTGGTTAATGTTTCTAAAACATATTATAAGAAATCAGTTGTAAAAAGCCATGCCCGCGCGCACCAGGACCCCCAGAACAGCCCAACTGAGTGAGATATTCTGGCTTGGTCGCTACAAGCGCAGATCCGTCGCTACAAGCGCGGATAGACAGAACCTGGTCGCTACAAGCGCCCAGTTTGTCGCTACAAGCGCAGGCTTGTCGCTACAAGCGCAGATCCGTCGCTACAAGCGCAGACAGACAGAACCTGGTCGCTACAAGCGACAGCCCGTCGCTACAGCGACCGTGACAGCATAAACATGTATAAAAATGTGTTTTTCCACCATTTTTGCCCAATTAAAGATACCCAAGCATCCAAAACATGCTAGGGATGATTTTCTATTACAAATTGATAGTTTAAAACATGTTTGAGCAAGGAATTTGCAAGTATAGAAAATTAGGGTAAAACCATAAAACTTGACTATGAAGGAAATCTCTATAAAACTCACAAAGAGAGGTTCTAAAACCTCAAGGGAGCTCACCTTTATCTTGATTTGGTGCTGGTTTAGCTTGCTTACCCTTTACCTCAAAACCCTAGCTTTTAACTCTTTCCTTTCTTCTTGTTTTCTTTAATTCCTTCATGTTCTAGCTTTCCCCACAACCAAGTTGGCTTGAATCCATGATTCTAGGTTGAAGTTTGATGATTGTTGAAGGTTTGGAGGGAGGCGCAAGAGTGGGTGAAGAGAGAAGGGAGAGGAATTGAATTTAGAGAGAGAAGGACATGATAAATATGATAACTTTCATATTTATCTCCTTTTATAACCTCTTCCTCTCTTAATTACTATAACGCCATTCCGTTCGTTTAATTCCTGTGATACTGCTAAAAGTCATGTTTGAACGGGATATTACAGAAATCTTTATATTGCCTTTAGAAGGTTTTGTTGTATTTGGGGAAGAATGGTTCACAGAACTAGATGTGCAATTTGAAAATATACGTCAACTTCTTTTTCTTCCAAATGTTTCTGAGTTAGTTTCTTCAAACCTTCTGCCAACCCCAAAATTGTTGAATGCTATGAGTCAACATTCTCTTTTACCTCGCAATGGTAATTTTCAGCATGTTCATGCAAATGATTTTTTGCTCATGTACCATCTTTTCATGGAAGAGAGAGTAAACTTACCTCATATTCTCATCCACAACATGATCAACACCATCCAAAATTCAAAAGAAAAAAAAATTCACTGTGCCATATGGAATGGCCCTTACAAAAATCTTCAAAAAATTCGAAGTACCTTTAGATGGTGAGGTGTCTAGTTTTGAATATTCAAAATTTACTCCCAAGAATCTCAGTCACATGAAACAAGAACCAAATGCTGCTCCTTCATCTCCTCCCACTCAGAAGAGGAAAAGAGATGATTCTACTCTACATGAGCCTATGCCTGAAAATGTATCTGCTGAAAAATTTCTTCCACCAGAACGTTCTCCTGTTATGGGAGCAGATCAAGAATTGCTTGACAACTTTGCAAATCAGTCTTTTTTTCAAACTATTCAAGCCTCGCATATTCTTCAAAGCTTCCCAACCAAACCACCACCAACCACTAAGGTATCACAATGTGCTAACTTATTTATGTCACCTCCAAAAAATGACTTCTCTGCTTTGTTCAACCTGACTCAGTGGACAAATTTTTTGCTCCACAACCTCATTTTGTGGTAATTTAGAACTTTTTCTCCTTTTCCCCGAAAAATTAAAAGTTCAGTCGCGAAACAAAATTAGCGAGTCAACGCTTATCAATAGCTTGATCTCCGAAATTCGACGCGACAAAAGTGTATTGTAATTCTTAAGTCTATTTGTAACAATAGTTTTGGGAAAGAAGTGTAACAACCTTTCTTGTGCGAAAGCAAAGAGTTGTAGAAGCCTGCTAAGGTTGATAATACAGGGTGTAACATACTAATCTGGTGTGATCAAGAACTTATAGTGCTAGTCAGAAGTTTCTGTTAGAAGGATACTATAGTGGATAATCTCACACGAGGTGTGGGGACTGGAAGTAGCCGGGTTCGTTGAACCAGGATAAATCTCCTATATTTTTCTCTCTTTCTTCTCTCTATTATTTTCGTTACACAAAGTTCACACACTATCACTATCATAATATTACTTATTAATCTCTCCAGAACATTCTGGTCCTAATTAATTATTATCAAATTAATCCAGAGTTCTCTGGTCCTAAATTAATCACTTATATTGTTTATTTAATTCATATAACTGCTTCCAGAACATTCTGGTCCAAGATAAAACAATATGCCTAAAATAAACTCACATTTAAAATCAACTTGTGATATTGTTTTATCATTCTGCTCCTATATTAATCATTCTCCAGAACATTCTGGTCCTTGCTGTTTTATCATTCTGTTCTTATATTAATCATTCTCCAGAACTTTCTGGTCCTTAATGTTTTATCATTTTGCTTTTATATTAAACATTCTCCAGAACATTCTGCTCCTTGCTTTACATTTCAATATCATTTTTCTCATTCTACTTATATATATTAATCATTCTCCAGGACATTCTGATCCTCACTAAAAGCAACTTAAACATTTGAATTATATTTGATCCAGAACATTCTGGTCAGGATAAAACAAACTTAAAACCCATAATCTTTTTATACTAACACTTACCAAGAACTTTCTTGAGTATACAATCTTGTTTAGTTTTTTCAGGAATTATTTTAAAAGGGTCACAATTCAAACCCCCCTTTCTTGCGATATTTATTACTACTTCACATAAATCCTCACATTCAACCCAAAAACTCCTCCTCATTTTGTCAGTCATGTTCATCGTCCTGCTCCTCGCAAACCCGTCCATACTTGGATTTTAAACTCTTCACCCCATAATTTGTATTCCACAAATCTTCACGTCTTTGTTTTAAACCAAACAAGTTTTAAACTCATAAAACTCAAAAATCAATTTATGGAAAACTCAACTGAAAAACCAAACATTGTTCCCTTCCAAAAAGAAAAAAAAACAAATTCTGGATGAATCTCATAAACGAATAGAATGAAACTGAAATCCAAATCATAGCTTGAATCAGAATCCAATCGAAGTTTGAAGGACAGTTGGAGAATGCAAGACCTCAACACAACAACATAACATAATGTAGGAACATTAATGAATAAAACACAAGTGAACCTCTGAGACAGAACAGTGAAGATCTGAGACTGAGTGAACAGACCTAGAAACTAATATGTAGAACACGACTCTTAGCCGAGCAAAATATTGTGACGATGTCGGCGGCAAAAACCTTCCCATATGGGGTTAGGGATTTAAGATACAATGTTCAATCGCAACTGCTACATCGTATTTCAGAGAGAAACCGTATGAGGTATGGGTTGCTGGTGTGCTACACAATTTTGTCAATAGATGAAGAAGATTTGAGTTGGAAGAAGAATGAGTTGGAAAGGAACACAATAATAGATGAAGTGGGGTTTTTTTACGTTAAAGATGAACAAGGTGTGTTTATGAAGTGGACTAAAACTAGATTTGCTCAATATTACATGGACCGAAATCAATATTAATCCTTTTTCTTTTATAGCCTCAATTAAAAAACATTCTTTATTTTCAAAAATAATTTAATATTTTTTCTTTGACTGCTAAGTTATTTTAATATCTGTGTTCCCTTTTTTACTATTTTACCTTTCCATCATGAATTTTGTGAATTTAGGGTTTGTTTCATTTGAAGATATTTATTATTTATTTTTTTGTCAAATAATTTATTGAATAAAATTCAACCTTTTAAAGTCAATATGTGAGAAACTCGGGTTTTAAACTTTGACCATTGATATATAATACATTGTCTCTAACAACAAAGATATGCTACAGAGACAAAATAAACAAAATTAAAAAACATTATTAAATACGTACAAATAGATTTAATGATTACTTTAAAGATTTATTTTTAATTACGGTCAAATATAATTTTAATGCTATTATTTTTGTATTTTATTTAAAGATACAAAAGCAATAAATTAATATTTATATTTGATATTTTTTTTAAAGAATATTTATAATTGTTATTGGAAAACTAAATAATTTCTTCAAAAAACTGAATACCTTTTGACTATTTTTTTTAGGGGACCTTTTGACCAAAATTTATTATATGCCCTCACTTCGTATTTATTTACATTAAATTTGACTTTTTTTTATTTCTATCTCAACATTCTATTTATTTCTCTCTCTAAAAATGTAAATTAGAGTTGAGCATCAACAAATAAATTTTCAGTATATAATTCACCCCTTTTATCTCATCACTCTCATAAAAACAAGCTTCAGTACTTGTCAACAATGGCACGTAGCAAGCAAACTGCTTACAAATCGACCGGCGGCAGGGTACCAAGAAAAGCCGGTCGCATGACTGCTTTTGTTACCGGCGGCATGATGCCAACAAAACCCATTCGCATGAGTGCTCCGACCACCGGAGGAGTCCGGAACCCTCACCGTTTCAGACCAGGAACCGTTGCACTCCGTGAGATTCGTAGGTTTCAGAAGAGCACTGAACTCTTGATCCAGAAACTTCCTTTCCAGCGTCTTGTTCGTGAGATCGCTCAGGGTTTCAAGACTGACCTCCGTTTCCAAAGCTCTGCCGTGTCGGTGCTACAAGAAGCGGCTGAGGCTTATCTGGTTGGTCTCTTTGAGGACACTAACCTCTGCGCCATTCATGCTAAGCGTGTAACTATCACGCCTAAGGATATTCAGCTTGCTAGGCGCATTAGAGGCGAGCGTGATTGACTTTCTTGTTGTTAGGGTTTCATCATGTATTGTTATTGTAATCGTTCTTAAAACAATATCAATGGAATAAATGTCAAGAAATAAAGAAAATGGTAGTTCCTAATAAACAATGTTTAGGTCATTTTCGAATTGGATACAAAGTTGTTGCTCTCTCTTTTAAATAAATTAAAAGACTGATCGTAAATCTTTCAATTCAAGAAGATTTGTATTAGTTGACCAATGCTCATGCTAGTTGATCTTGCTAGTCTAAGTGAATGATTTGCAACCGAACTTGTGATTTCCACATATTCATACCATTTGGTTATACACAAAAAGTACTACTACCAGTGTAAGTTGGTTAATGTAACTGGGGGTTGTACTTGACAATGGTTGATTTACTTCAACGAGAGAAAACAAATAAAACGACGACTAGGTCATGTTTGATTTCCCTCTCATTCACAACTTGGTAATTGGGTCCAATGTCTGCAATTACCTATTTGGTTTCACGACGTTTGAACAAAGTATATAGCTACTCCAATGTCTTGGTGATTAACACTGTTCTCTGGTTACCATCCCTAATGTCTTAGGTTTGTCCATAACCTTTGACGGTTTGAATAAGTGTCAAATTATTGTCGCAAAGGCGTTAAATAATATGCCTAAATTATTGCATAGCAGAATTTGATCAAACCGCAACTTCCATATGAGGTTGACAACACTAGATTTGATAAAACAACACTAACATTTAGCTTTTAAACTAAATGAATGCATTTTTATTTCCAATTTTGAAATCTTCTTTATTTGGAGAGATGAGGTGACCAACGGGGAACGAGCTTTGATAGATTTCCTTTCATTTTGTTAGAGTTTTGTTTACGTCCTCTCAATAAAAGGGAGTTAATCTCAATCATCTAACACATAGAGATGCATGTAGACAAGATGACCGTTAAGAATTAGGAATGCAACAAGGGAACGATGAAGATGATTCTAACCGATCTAATAGTTCGGATGGGTTGCTTCTATCATCACTACAAGAAATTCGCCATATAGCAACAGACACCTTTAGCAACCGCAGAAAAAAGCGTTGCTATAGATAAAATATAGCAACTAAAACTCCAAACAGCCGTTGCTATAGGTTAAGAGAGAAAAAGCTCCAAAAATTTCCCTGAAATATTCACTTGGCTCCAAAGCAACGCGCTCAATTTTTCACCATCTTTTTATTTATTTATTTTTTCCACCATTTTTCTTTCTTTTACATAACAAAAGCTAAAAAAAAACTTAAACCCATTTTCTTTCTCAATGGTAAAACGCTGAACCCAAATCGACCTCCTTCTTCTTCAAAACGCAGAACCCCCAAATCGACCTCCTCCCATTTTCTTTCACATAGAATCGATTTCTTTCGCCCCTTCGTTTCATCTTCGTTTCTCTTTGGTCTCTCCCAATCAGTACGAACCCTAATTTCCCCTTCGTTCTCAACACCAGATCCGTCTATCTCAATGTGAACTCCAGCTTTGTTTGGATAAAGAAAGGTTTTAATTAGATTTTCCTAATTTCATCTCTTCTAATATTTGTTAATGATTATTGTTGATCAATTTTTCTGTCATTTTTGGCTATTTAGCTTTGTTTTTGTTTTTATTTTATTTTGAAAATCTCAGCACCGTTTGTTTGTTATCACTGAAAAATAATGGATAGGAAGGTCAATGGGGCTACGAATGACTAACTCAAAGTTCAATGTTCCCCTATTTATGTTGTTGCAGTTATTGAATCTTCTCTCACCACATTCTCTGTCCCAATTTCTTCTCCGCCGCTTCGCTTGATCTTCTGTTGCCGCATCGTTTTCTTTGTCGTGGTGTCTCCAAGGTCTGACATTCCTTGTCGACAAGGTATGTTTTCCTTCTATGGAGTAGAATAAATTTTTAGTGGATAATCGATAATTGGAACCTTTTATTTTTATTTTTCAGCTTTCATATAAAACATTGTATGCTTCAAGACAAAGTTTATAAGTAATTTTTCCTTGTGGAGTACATGAATACGAGGTGTTTTTAGTTAGCATAAAAGTAATCAATAAAAGATATTAAGAAAAAACATTGGTATGAGTTAGCATCTTAGTCACTAGAAAAAACATTGGTTCTTTTTTTGTTGATATTGTGTTAGTGCTTGTGACTATTCTTTGGTTATGATGAACTTAGTTTTGTGTGTTTTCTGTTCATTATTTTGATGGAAATTTCAGAGATGGATAAACATGTTATGTTTCTATAGTTATCATTGTAGCCTTATAATAATCGTAAAGGAAGAACAATATATTGACTTGAAATCATAGTATTGACTTGGTTATAAAATCATAGTACTTGTTTATAAAATCATAGTACTTGTTTTCATTTAAATTAGTATATAATTTTTGGCGGGGTGGATGGTGTTTGAGAGCCACTTCTTTTGCATATATCAATTGATATTGAATATGAATTCCAGTATGAAAATAATCCTTACCACAAACACTTGACAGTTGCGATAGAATGATATATAATTTAGTTGTAAACAAAGATCTTTCTCTCTTGTGCAACATCTAAATGCATCTAAATGCAGTTGAGATAAAATGATGTCATTGGTCACCATTGTTTATCTTGATCTCTATAAGTTGCTCAATAGTACTGGAGTAGAATAAATTTTTAGTGGATAATCGATTGCTTCTCAAAACCCCCAAATCGATTTCCTCTTCCTCTTCTGTCATTCTTAGTTCATTCTGTTTGGTAGGTTTGTGTTTCTGCTTTTTATGTGTTTTTGTGTGTCTTATTTATTGTTTATTTTTTTTGTATTTTGATAGGTTATATTGTATTCTCATAATCACTTTTGTGTGTCATTTTTATTGTTTATTGTTTATGATCTCCAAATATTTCTATTAGTTTTTGTGTGGGTGATAGTGCTATACTTTGGATCCATTAAGTAGATACAAATAGGGCAATGAATACTACATAAGAATTGAAGATTTTGGTTTAGAGTTTGGACAAATTTTGTTTGGATTTTACTTGGAAATAAATATTTAGAGGGGTGTGTGTTTGGCTTAGTTGTAGGTGGTTTTTGGGTGCTGTTTTGGTGTGGCCTAATGTCCATGTAGTGGCTGCTAGACTTTGTTTTTGGTTTGTTTGTTGAGGAACCTATGTAGTGTTTGGCTGCAGCTTTGGTTTTTTGCCGTATCGTGTCTATAGTTGTTTGTGCACTGTCAGGGGGGGGTTGCCTTTGTTTAGTTGCAGCGCCCCTGCTGAAGTGTTGTTTTTGTACTCTTTTTGTACTCATCTTTTATTGCTCATGAGGATGGTAGCCTAATAACATTTTTTGGGTTTTATTTCGAAGACCTTTCTCTTATATTGAACACTTTTGTTTTTTTTTTTTTCAGAAGAGGTATTCTGATTGATTTTGGAACAGACTTGTTCTGATTTTATTTTGATTGATGATTAATTAAACAAATTCTAATCTATTTTAGCCGTCTTTTGGGATTTTTTCTCTACTGCTGGTACTTTTGTGTTGGTATACATTGTTTTCGCTGCTGCTAATCCTAAGAGAAGTGCTAGAGATTCACACGTGCAGGTATGTTTTCAATCATTTTTTGTTTTGTTTTGATTTTGCCTTTTTTTGTTGCCCAGTTTTCAAAGTGCATGTATATGTATGAATTGTGTAGAATATACAATATAATATGTGATTTAGTTGCCTCAGGTATGCCGAAAAGTTTGAATTGTTTGAAATTAAAAAATTTGATTTGCTTTTCTTTGAATACTTTTGTTGAAATTGCAACTGTAACACCCCGATTTTTAAACATTAATTTATTGGTATTATTGTTATATAATATAAGTAAAATTAATATTATTAGGAATTATTTGTTTGGTGTTTTCAAAATAAGTTTTTGAATTGTGGGTATTGAGCGAATAGATGAGTTAATTAGTTGTTGAAAAATAGGAGATTAAGAGAAATTAAGGAGAAAGAGAAGTTTTTAGAAAAAATAAGAGTAGTGGTGTAATAGTAAAGAGGGGGTTTGAATGAAGGAATTAAGTAGTGTTTTAATTAAATAGGATAGAAGGAGGTGTAAATAGTGAAGAGTAAACCTGTTAGAAAGTGATTTCTTAGTCCCCAAGTTTTGCTAAAATAATTTTGGAATACAATCTATAATATTTTTATGCACAATCTAATATATTTTGGTTTGTGATCTGAAATATATTTTGATACTTAATAATATGTTTTTATACTGAATATGATATATTTTGTTACTCAATTAGAGATATTTTGGTACTAAATCTAATATATTATTTTTATACTCAATATGATATATTTTGGTACTCAATTTGAGATATTTTTGTCCTAAATCTAGTATATTTTTGTACTCAATAATATATGTTAATAATGAAGAGTAAACCGTTTTAGTTATGAGAGAAACTTAGCCCTGTTAAAAGGTTTATAAATAGATGAGAGCATTAGAGAAATAAGGTTACAACAAAAGAGAAAAGATTAGAGATCAAACGAAAATTAGGGTTGTGGAGAAAAGAGGCAAGGAGGCATAGCGAGAAGAACCTGAGAGATTTCACCGTAGGAATTCATTCAAATTCTGCAAACTAGAGGTAAGGGGGGAGTCTCTATTCACCATAAGGGTTGTATGAATATATGAGTAGTGAAGGGTTTGTGTTTTTCTTCCTTGTTTTTCATGATTTTTTAATGAATTCATGTTAAATTCGTGCTCTAATTGTTGTTGTGATTTTAGGTATGTTCTTATTTCTGAATTCGATGATGTTGATGTGCTAAATTCGTGATTAAAATATGGTTATGTTGTGTTTTAAAATATATAAGCAAAAGTGAGTAATCACATTCTTTAACCCCCATGGCATATTAATTTTAAGGATGAGTAATAATTTATTTGTATGATTTACTTTTTATGAAAACCTATCTCTATCAAGTTAAGGGATTTTATGTAATTCAATTATTTAGTTTCTTAATTGCCGATGCACAACTATATAACGATGAACCTTGGAAATTCTTATATAGGAGCCTATTTCATATTAGTTTTCTTTTTGATGTTGCTGTTTATATTTTCCCTTGTTCCAGCGTGTTTAGAATCTTGCGATGCTTTTCTAGCATTAGTCAATTGAAAGCTGCAATCCATACGAAATCATTTACTATAGAAAGTTCTTTTCTTTCTTTATTTTTTTCACGCAAGTCCTAAAAAAAAATGAGAGTCTTAGGACTAATAATTAGAAGTAACATAAAGTACCACTATTGCAGATGCATAATAATGTGATTAGAATAATAAAAGTCATGGGATGCAGCTTACAGAAACTATATTTGAACCATGTCTAGTGCCATTTAATTCATATTGTTGCTACTTTAATTCACGCTGTCGTGTTCAATTCTAACTCTTTCCTTATTTTCACTATTGTCGTGCCATTTTAGTTCATATTGCCTTCATGGTTGCTTTGATTAATATATGGTGATTAATGTTTGATGAGATATGTAATGATTTATTACTTTAAGATGTGTAACTAAATGTATTATTTGGTGATGAATATTGATGTGTTATTTAAGAATGTAATTGATGTGTTATTTTAAGATGTGTAAACTAAATGTATTATTTGACAATGTGTTATATAAAGATGTGTTATTTAAAGATGTGTGATTTAAAGATGTGTTATATAAAGATGTGCTATTTAAAGATGTGTGATTTAAAGATGTGTTATATAAAGATGTGCTATTTGAAGATGTATGATTTAAAGATGTGATTATATAAAGATGTGTTATTTAAATATGTGTGATTTAAAGATGTGTTATATAAAGATGTGTCATTTAAAGATGTGTAATTGTTGAGTCATATAAAGATGTGCATTGTTGAGTCATTATTTGAGGTTCATGCATTCATGGTCAGTCCGATTTAAAGATGTGATTTAAAGATGGGGGATAAATCAGTAACATACCTCTGATATCCAAAACCGGTACCACATGCATATAGAGTCGAGTTAGGGACATTGCATACATAACTGCGAGTTTATTTGAAGATGTGTAATTAAAAGATGTGTCATTTAAAGATGTGATATTCAATGATGTGCTTCTATATGATTATGTGTGAATGTCATGTATTTTACTATATGCCTACTTGATATTCTTAAATGATGTTGATGCTTGCATGTTATTATAAGATGTTGATTGATGCCTATTGATTTTATTAAATGAACGCTTATGATTAAATGTGAATACTACCTGTCTGTGATGTATACATGCCTAACTGCAATTGATGATTATTTTATCTGAATCTATACATGTGTTTGTACCTCTCTTGTGTTGGATATATTCTCACCCTCTAGTGGCGGGTTGGGCGCCTACACCTTTGTGGTGTAGAATTGCAGGAAGAAGGATCTTAGTAGCAGTGAGTCTCGGAGGATGGCGTTGGAGCCTTCTCTTTTTATCGCTTTTGGGAGTCTTTATCGAGTCGATGCTCTGATTAGTAACACTAGGGATTGGGAGCTTATTTTTATTTAAGACTTTGTTTTAGAATTCATTTTGAATTCGGTTTTGATGTTGATTTCATGATGTGACAATTACTTTGAATACTTTGAAATTTATTCCGCTGCGACGTTTTCAATATTAAATTAAGTATTTTTGGATTGATTAAGATGTGTGACACCCTTGCGTGTTTAATTATTTATTGAATTTTATTAGAAAACAAAATGTGGGGTTTAGGGTGTTACAAGTTGGTATCAGAGCAAGTCGGTCCAGTCAGGCCAAAATATTTTTTATCCCCTTGTATGCGACATGTATGTAAGTACTGTCGATACATGTTTCGTTCTATTGGGTGGGTCTAGGCAAAGTGGGGGAGAAGCAAGATGCTTCAAGTGTGGGTAGGACTGTTTTCTTTAGACAATTTTCGAGGACGAAAATTCTTTAAGTGGGGGAGAATTGTAACACCCCGATTTTTAAACATTAATTTATTGGTATTATTGTTATATAATATAAGTAAAATTAATATTATTAGGAATTATTTGTTTGGTGTTTTCAAAATAAGTTTTTGAATTGTGGGTATTGAGCGAATAGATGAGTTAATTAGTTGTTGAAAAATAGGAGATTAAGAGAAATTAAGGAGAAAGAGAAGTTTTTAGAAAAAATAAGAGTAGTGGTGTAATAGTAAAGAGGGGGTTTGAATGAAGGAATTAAGTAGTGTTTTAATTAAATAGGATAGAAGGAGGTGTAAATAGTGAAGAGTAAACCTGTTAGAAAGTGATTTCTTAGTCCCCAAGTTTTGCTAAAATAATTTTGGAATACAATCTATAATATTTTTATGCACAATCTAATATATTTTGGTTTGTGATCTGAAATATATTTTGATACTTAATAATATGTTTTTATACTGAATATGATATATTTTGTTACTCAATTAGAGATATTTTGGTACTAAATCTAATATATTATTTTTATACTGAATATGATATATTTTGGTACTCAATTTGAGATATTTTTGTCCTAAATCTAGTATATTTTTGTACTCAATAATATATGTTAATAATGAAGAGTAAACCGTTTTAGTTATGAGAGAAACTTAGCCCTGTTAAAAGGTTTATAAATAGATGAGAGCATTAGAGAAATAAGGTTACAACAAAAGAGAAAAGATTAGAGATCAAACGAAAATTAGGGTTGTGGAGAAAAGAGGCAAGGAGGCATAGCGAGAAGAACCTGAGAGATTTCACCGTAGGAATTCATTCAAATTCTGCAAACTAGAGGTAAGGGGGGAGTCTCTATTCACCATAAGGGTTGTATGAATATATGAGTAGTGAAGGGTTTGTGTTTTTCTTCCTTGTTTTTCATGATTTTTTAATGAATTCATGTTAAATTCGTGCTCTAATTGTTGTTGTGATTTTAGGTATGTTCTTATTTCTGAATTCGATGATGTTGATGTGCTAAATTCGTGATTAAAATATGGTTATGTTGTGTTTTAAAATATATAAGCAAAAGTGAGTAATCACATTCTTTAACCCCCATGGCATATTAATTTTAAGGATGAGTAATAATTTATTTGTATGATTTACTTTTTATGAAAACCTATCTCTATCAAGTTAAGGGATTTTATGTAATTCAATTATTTAGTTTCTTAATTGCCGATGCACAACTATATAACGATGAACCTTGGAAATTCTTATATAGGAGCCTATTTCATATTAGTTTTCTTTTTGCTGTTGCTGTTTATATTTTCCCTTGTTCCAGCGTGTTTAGAATCTTGCGATGCTTTTCTAGCATTAGTCAATTGAAAGCTGCAATCCATACGAAATCATTTACTATAGAAAGTTCTTTTCTTTCTTTATTTTTTTCACGCAAGTCCTAAAAAAAAATGAGAGTCTTAGGACTAATAATTAGAAGTAACATAAAGTACCACTATTGCAGATGCATAATAATGTGATTAGAATAATAAAAGTCATGGGATGCAGCTTACAGAAACTATATTTGAACCATGTCTAGTGCCATTTAATTCATATTGTTGCTACTTTAATTCACGCTGTCGTGTTCAATTCTAACTCTTTCCTTATTTTCACTATTGTCGTGCCATTTTAGTTCATATTGCCTTCATGGTTGCTTTGATTAATATATGGTGATTAATGTTTGATGAGATATGTAATGATTTATTACTTTAAGATGTGTAACTAAATGTATTATTTGGTGATGAATATTGATGTGTTATTTAAGAATGTAATTGATGTGTTATTTTAAGATGTGTAAACTAAATGTATTATTTGACAATGTGTTATATAAAGATGTGTTATTTAAAGATGTGTGATTTAAAGATGTGTTATATAATATGTGCTATTTAAAGATGTGTGATTTAAAGATGTGTTATATAAAGATGTGCTATTTGAAGATGTATGATTTAAAGATGTGATTATATAAAGATGTGTTATTTTATTGTGTGATTTAAAGATGTGTTTATAAAGATGTGTCATTTAAGATGTGTTTGTTGATCATATAAAGATGTGCATTGTTTAGTCATTATTTGAGGTTCATGCATTCATGGTCAGTCCGATTTAAAGATGTGATTTAAAGATGGGGGATAAATCAGTAACATACCTCTGATATCCAAAACCGGTACCACATGCATATGAGTCGAGTTAGGGACATTGCATACATAACTGCGAGTTTATTTGAAGATGTGTAATTAAAATGTGTCATTTAAAGATGTGATATTCAATGATGTGCTTCTATATGATTATGTGTGAATGTCATGTATTTTACTATATGCCTACTTGATATTCTTAAATGATGTTGATGCTTGCATGTTATTATAAGATGTTGATTGATGCCTATTGATTTTATTAAATGAACGCTTATGATTAAATGTGAATACTACCTGTCTGTGATGTATACATGCCTAACTGCAATTGATGATTATTTTATCTGAATCTATACATGTGTTTGTACCTCTCTTGTGTTGGATATATTCTCACCCTCTAGTGGCGGGTTGGGCGCCTACACCTTTGTGGTGTAGAATTGCAGGAAGAAGGATCTTAGTAGCAGTGAGTCTCGGAGGATGGCGTTGGAGCCTTCTCTTTTTATCGCTTTTGGGAGTCTTTATCGAGTCGATGCTCTGATTAGTAACACTAGGGATTGGGAGCTTATTTTTATTTAAGACTTTGTTTTAGAATTCATTTTGAATTCGGTTTTGATGTTGATTTCATGATGTGACAATTACTTTGAATACTTTGAAATTTATTCCGCTGCGACGTTTTCAATATTAAATTAAGTATTTTTGGATTGATTAAGATGTGTGACACCCTTGCGTGTTTAATTATTTATTGAATTTTATTAGAAAACAAAATGTGGGGTTTAGGGTGTTACAAGTTGGTATCAGAGCAAGTCGGTCCAGTCAGGCCAAAATATTTTTTATCCCCTTGTATGCGACATGTATGTAAGTACTGTCGATACATGTTTCGTTCTATTGGGTGGGTCTAGGCAAAGTGGGGGAGAAGCAAGATGCTTCAAGTGTGGGTAGGACTGTTTTCTTTAGACAATTTTCGAGGACGAAAATTCTTTAAGTGGGGGAGAATTGTAACACCCCGATTTTTAAACATTAATTTATTGGTATTATTGTTATATAATATAAGTAAAATTAATATTATTAGGAATTATTTGTTTGGTGTTTTCAAAATAAGTTTTTGAATTGTGGGTATTGAGCGAATAGATGAGTTAATTAGTTGTTGAAAAATAGGAGATTAAGAGAAATTAAGGAGAAAGAGAAGTTTTTAGAAAAAATAAGAGTAGTGGTGTAATAGTAAAGAGGGGGTTTGAATGAAGGAATTAAGTAGTGTTTTAATTAAATAGGATAGAAGGAGGTGTAAATAGTGAAGAGTAAACCTGTTAGAAAGTGATTTCTTAGTCCCCAAGTTTTGCTAAAATAATTTTGGAATACAATCTATAATATTTTTATGCACAATCTAATATATTTTGGTTTGTGATCTGAAATATATTTTGATACTTAATAATATGTTTTTATACTGAATATGATATATTTTGTTACTCAATTAGAGATATTTTGGTACTAAATCTAATATATTATTTTTATACTGAATATGATATATTTTGGTACTCAATTTGAGATATTTTTGTCCTAAATCTAGTATATTTTTGTACTCAATAATATATGTTAATAATGAAGAGTAAACCGTTTTAGTTATGAGAGAAACTTAGCCCTGTTAAAAGGTTTATAAATAGATGAGAGCATTAGAGAAATAAGGTTACAACAAAAGAGAAAAGATTAGAGATCAAACGAAAATTAGGGTTGTGGAGAAAAGAGGCAAGGAGGCATAGCGAGAAGAACCTGAGAGATTTCACCGTAGGAATTCATTCAAATTCTGCAAACTAGAGGTAAGGGGGGAGTCTCTATTCACCATAAGGGTTGTATGAATATATGAGTAGTGAAGGGTTTGTGTTTTTCTTCCTTGTTTTTCATGATTTTTTAATGAATTCATGTTAAATTCGTGCTCTAATTGTTGTTGTGATTTTAGGTATGTTCTTATTTCTGAATTCGATGATGTTGATGTGCTAAATTCGTGATTAAAATATGGTTATGTTGTGTTTTAAAATATATAAGCAAAAGTGAGTAATCACATTCTTTAACCCCCATGGCATATTAATTTTAAGGATGAGTAATAATTTATTTGTATGATTTACTTTTTATGAAAACCTATCTCTATCAAGTTAAGGGATTTTATGTAATTCAATTATTTAGTTTCTTAATTGCCGATGCACAACTATATAACGATGAACCTTGGAAATTCTTATATAGGAGCCTATTTCATATTAGTTTTCTTTTTGCTGTTGCTGTTTATATTTTCCCTTGTTCCAGCGTGTTTAGAATCTTGCGATGCTTTTCTAGCATTAGTCAATTGAAAGCTGCAATCCATACGAAATCATTTACTATAGAAAGTTCTTTTCTTTCTTTATTTTTTTCACGCAAGTCCTAAAAAAAAATGAGAGTCTTAGGACTAATAATTAGAAGTAACATAAAGTACCACTATTGCAGATGCATAATAATGTGATTAGAATAATAAAAGTCATGGGATGCAGCTTACAGAAACTATATTTGAACCATGTCTAGTGCCATTTAATTCATATTGTTGCTACTTTAATTCACGCTGTCGTGTTCAATTCTAACTCTTTCCTTATTTTCACTATTGTCGTGCCATTTTAGTTCATATTGCCTTCATGGTTGCTTTGATTAATATATGGTGATTAATGTTTGATGAGATATGTAATGATTTATTACTTTAAGATGTGTAACTAAATGTATTATTTGGTGATGAATATTGATGTGTTATTTAAGAATGTAATTGATGTGTTATTTTAAGATGTGTAAACTAAATGTATTATTTGACAATGTGTTATATAAAGATGTGTTATTTAAAGATGTGTGATTTAAAGATGTGTTATATAAAGATGTGCTATTTAAAGATGTGTGATTTAAAGATGTGTTATATAAAGATGTGCTATTTGAAGATGTATGATTTAAAGATGTGATTATATAAAGATGTGTTATTTAAATATGTGTGATTTAAAGATGTGTTATATAAAGATGTGTCATTTAAAGATGTGTAATTGTTGAGTCATATAAAGATGTGCATTGTTGAGTCATTATTTGAGGTTCATGCATTCATGGTCAGTCCGATTTAAAGATGTGATTTAAAGATGGGGGATAAATCAGTAACATACCTCTGATATCCAAAACCGGTACCACATGCATATAGAGTCGAGTTAGGGACATTGCATACATAACTGCGAGTTTATTTGAAGATGTGTAATTAAAAGATGTGTCATTTAAAGATGTGATATTCAATGATGTGCTTCTATATGATTATGTGTGAATGTCATGTATTTTACTATATGCCTACTTGATATTCTTAAATGATGTTGATGCTTGCATGTTATTATAAGATGTTGATTGATGCCTATTGATTTTATTAAATGAACGCTTATGATTAAATGTGAATACTACCTGTCTGTGATGTATACATGCCTAACTGCAATTGATGATTATTTTATCTGAATCTATACATGTGTTTGTACCTCTCTTGTGTTGGATATATTCTCACCCTCTAGTGGCGGGTTGGGCGCCTACACCTTTGTGGTGTAGAATTGCAGGAAGAAGGATCTTAGTAGCAGTGAGTCTCGGAGGATGGCGTTGGAGCCTTCTCTTTTTATCGCTTTTGGGAGTCTTTATCGAGTCGATGCTCTGATTAGTAACACTAGTGTAATATCCCGCTTAAATGTGACTTAAACAGTGTTGCAAGAACTAAACGAAAGGAATGGCAATTATGAAAATAAGTGACAATGGCATAGTGGTAATTTTGAGGGAAATGGATATTGGATAAATATGATTTTTGGGCTATGTTTCTACTCATTCCTTCCATTCAAAAATCTGATTTTTCTCTCCCTTTTCTCTCCCATTTTCGCCCTCCCCTTTCATCTTCACTTCATCATCAATCTTTAACCCTTAACCTAGTATTTTCCTCCCCAAACTCTCTTGTGGTAAGCAAGCTTGTGTTGGAGAATTTTGGAGCAAGAAGAAAGAGTAAAGCCAAAGAGTGGAGGTGTTCTTGAGTGGAGCCTTTGGAGCTTGAAGCTAGGATTTGGATTCAAGACTTAGCAAGCAATCCTTGGGTTTGAGGTGAGCTCTTGGAGGGTTTTAGAACCCTACCTTGTTTAAGCTTTAAAGTCATAGTATTATGAGTTATTTTGATTGATCCATGCCTTAATCCCTTGTTGGTTTGTAGTCCATGAATTGGTATGTGATAATTTGTTCATAGGTCATAGAAATCCTTTCCCCTAAGTTGTGTGATGATTGGGTATGTTTTGGTTAGCCTAGGAAGTGAAATTATGAGTGCTGCTGAAGCCAAAATCGTGCTCCGATTTATGGGCATCGTGCTACGATTTTATGTCCTGTTTTTCATGAAACTTTCGCAGAAAATCGTGCTACGATATCCTCATATCGTGCTACGATATTGGACCCTTCAGCATAAATTTTTCGTGAGCTTTGGCTAGGTAATGGGGAAGGATAAGGGATAGGCATGGTATTAGGAGATGTATACTTGTACTCCTAAGCTATATTGATGAGTATAGGGCTTGGTAATGGGATTATCTCCTTGAAGTGAAGTCCCTACAATCACTTGAGTGTGTGCAACTTAAGAACATTGAGAGTATGAAAGATATGTCAAGTATAGTTATAGCCAAGTTTATAGTGTTGGATTTCCAACAATTATAGGAGGCTTATGAGAACGATAAGCCAAGATTATA
This sequence comes from Medicago ruthenica, assembly GCA_018208015.1. Classification (NCBI taxonomy): domain Eukaryota; kingdom Viridiplantae; phylum Streptophyta; class Magnoliopsida; order Fabales; family Fabaceae; genus Medicago; species Medicago ruthenica. Next base: position 52,621,752 of record CM031377.1, on the reverse strand, counting down.
GGTTACAGGTTATAGATTACAGGATGGTTATAGAATTAAAGTAACGGATTATACGTCATATGTTAAAGTTAAAGAATTAAAGATCACAGTTATTGGCGTGCTTGCACGTTTCACAGTCATAGGCATGTTCAGCAGACTCCGGGATACGCCGGATGGGATTTCTCCGAGAGGGTTATCCACATGCAATTTCATAGGGAGTCCGGTGATAGCCTGATATGATAGGAGTTTCACCGGTTCATAGGGAGACGTATCTCGGGGTTGCTCCACCCGGGGTGCCCTCCGTAAAATGAACTCAGATAATTGTTTGTTCAACGCTAACAGCTAACATAAAACTGCTATCGAACTGTTTATAGGTTTTATGTTTTACAGTTATAGTCAAAGTTACAGTTACAGTTATAGTCAGAGGAAACATACAGTTATAGTTATAGACAGCTATCCGAAAGTGATCCTAGGTCTTTCCCCCGATCACTAAGTCATAGATACAGACATAGTCATAGTTATGGTTTAGGCAATTATAGTTATAGTCATAGGCCGTTATGGCAATGGTTATAGACAATTACAACAAAGATTATAGGTAGTTTATGTTATAGTTACAGGAAGACTCATAGTCATAGGCAGTTAAAGACTTGGCGATCCTAGGAAATCCCCAAGATTGCCAAGGTAGGCATGGCGATCCTAGGTTCCCTGTGGTTGCCAAACAGTAGGTTGGGTAGAGCTCACTGAGACATTATGTCTCATCCCATTCCTTCTGGTGCAGGGTTACAGGCATGTCAGAGGTTCGTGATGAAGTTTTGCACAGAGATGCTGGATGGAGTGCGTTTGCTCGTTGTGTACCAGTCAGAAGCTCATTGGATTTATGTAAAAGTATTGTAGCGGATTTTGGATTATTGTACAAACGAGTAAATATGTATTTATTTTGTTGTGGTGTAATATTAATATTGAAATTTTTAAATGTATCCAGTATCAGTTTAACGCACATGCTAATATACTAGTTAAAGTTAGTATGGGTGTTACAATTGGTATCAGAGCAGGTCGATTCAGACCGTGCCATGGGTCGTTTAAGATTCAATAAAAGTAGTGGAATCATTGGGTTCCAGATGTTGTTCTAAAGGTCATGTCTAGTTGAGCCTGATCAACTCAGTCTAGTATATGACAGTTAGGACAAATATCCGAGAGCTGAATGTGACCAAGGAGGTATGAAGTGTCCAAAGGGTGAAGGTTAAGACGTCAGATTCTAAGATGAATTTGCAAAGTGCTTAAGGTCGAAGGATGGTTCTCTAACAGTGAAGTAATTGAGTCAGTTAATGGCAAAGTTTCAGGATTTTAAAAAGGTATTAAAGAGTAAGGTCAAGTACCTTAATTAGTTGGACGCATCCTTGAGCGATGCCTTCTCTGAGGAGATGTGAAGAGTAAAGAATTATAGTGTACTCTGAAGAATGATTTGGAAAGTTAAAGCTAAGGGTTGATTAGAGTTTTATTTCCGGCTGCAGAAGCAATAGATTGTGTTACCAACCCAGCGATTTGGAATAAGGAATGAACAGATGGAACAGGTTACCTTCCTTTATAGTGGGTCATCAAGATACTTGGTATGAGGAACGCGAGTTTAGCAACAAGTGAAGGAAACCCCGGTAAGGGTATGAAGTAAAGGTTGAATTTTATGTTGTCAGATTATAGCAGACCACTTTCGAGGATTAAACAGGAAGAACGTCACTTATATATAAGTTACAGTTAAAGTATGGTTGAAGTTAAGAAGTTCTATATTATCTTTCGATGGGCTCCTTGCATATGTATTCGGGTAAGCCGACAAAGATCACACTATGTGGGTATGTGTTAAGATGGTAGAAAATACATACTTTGGATTGTTTGAAACCATGAAGAGGTCAACGGTCGAGAAAGCGTAGGGAATGTTATTCAGATAACGAGATTAGAATGGAATTGAGAATACAGTAATTAGTTATAGGAAGAATCCAATGGAAAATGTTAAGTAGTGAAGCTTACAGATTTATTAAGCGGGTATTCGAAGAGGTGTGTCACATGTTTGAATTTACAGGAGAGCTGGTAAAAGTTGAGTTCTATCCAGACGGATTATTTCCGGAGCAATCCGAGAAGTAACCAAGAATTATGTTAGAGTTATGTGGACCTGTGTGCCTTGGAAAAAGGTTGTGGATGATAAATCCCTACGGATAATTACAGGATGAGACTCGATTCATTAATCGATTAAGCTTATGAAAGACGAGAATTTCCGGAAGTCATAGAATGTTTCTAGAAGTTACCACAAGTAAATAATGTATGAACTTAAGTTGTTTTAATAGGAGCATCATTGGGCTCGAATTCATTGTTAAAGATTGTCTACAGGGTTCGGTGTATTTCGTGGAAGTAAGAATTTTGTTTATGTTCGAAAGGAAACGCAAAGACAAGCGTCGAGCAATCAGTACGTTGAACAGGTGGATTAAACCACAAGAGAGATTATAAGATAAGATGGTCATGGGTGGTGGCTACAAGGTTATAAAGTTAAAAGATTGGCTAAAGAGATTTTAGATGGTAATAATGGTGTGTTACTTCCATCCCAAAGTAAATTGTTTAAATCAGAGTTGCGCAGCGGAGAAGTAATCCAATTAGGAGTTAATAGACAAATTAAAGTTGAAGTTTAGAGAAAAGGATGTTTGTGAAGTCCTTGTCAAAGGAACTACAGGAAAGGTATTCAGAGACTAAAATCCCAAGTTACAGAATATGTATAAGCAGTGATGACTTGAACTTATCACCAGTTTTAACAGGGAATTTTAATAGATAAGTCGAGGAATGTATCAGACCCCGAAACTCATGAGATAAGAGAATCGAAGCAGGTTGATAACTTTAAAGGATGTAATTATAGCACGCGAAGGAGGCCACATTTAATACGGTAAACTAGCTGTTTCAGCTCAGTAACTCAAAGTTAACTTGAATAGTAATTTTAACCAAAGAGGAATTATGCCGTGGCATACAGTTATTTCGCATCGTATCCACGTTACGCTAGCATGTCGCATGTAACAGGCATGTAACAGGTTATGATTAGTATTATGTATACTGATCAGGTAGAGTTTATGCTACTTAGATAGTAGTGTAACATATTTATAGTCGTGTGACATGTATCGGTAACCGTGGTACGCAGTCGGTAATGTTTTAACAGGAAAGTCTTAAACAGAACAGGTTTGTTATTATTGAACAATTTCGGTAGAGGAGTTCAGAAATTCTTGAACGTAATGTTAACAGTTAAAGGAAGGAAATGTTTTATACAGATCAGAAGAGTACTCATAGTTTATAGTAAAAGGCTACGTGAATTGAGGTTATGAATTAAAGAATTCAGAGTTTAAGAGTGCTATTTTGATAGCGAACAGAATAGAGTTTTCTTTTCGAAAACGGAGAATGTCCTTGGACAGAATAAGTTATAACGCCAACGGAATATAACCATAATTTATGTTATGGGAATTGTGTTTGTTCAAAGAATACAAGTATGAATCAAAAGTTAAGAGAGTGACCTTGATTGACGTGGTTTTGTCTCAAGTATAAGTTGATTAAGTATGGTGTCCCATTAGTTGGACAATGACGATGCGGCGTACTGTGTACCCGATAGGAGTGTACACGTACTCGATCATGTATAGAAGCGATGTGCTATGAATAATGTTATATGATGGTATGTGAGACGGCTTATGCTACACATCACTTGTACTAAACCTTCAAAAGTTGAAATTATTGGAAAAGCAAGTATTAATTCCCATGAGTAAAGAATATCGTAATTGAAGTAAGATTGTCAGAATCATAGAAAGGAGAAAACCCTAAGACCTTTAGCTACGTGTTATGGTGGATTAGTTAAATTAGAGCACGAGTGACTCATAAGTTTTCTCGAGCTTTAAGGATTACTACAATGGAAATGTGAACAATGGTCATGGTTGTGATAATAGTTACATCAGGATGTCAGATAGAAAGGAATTTGTACCAAAAGTACGGCCACCTTCTTGTATTTGAATCGTGAAAGTACTTGCTGTGAACTTTAATTTCCGTTTGAGAATGTTGAATAGCAGATGCTATGCAGTGTAATACTAGTCTATATGAAGGATGATACGAATGTAACAGTAACAGGTCGTCTTGCGAGACGAAAGTTAAAGACAAAAGTTCTTTGAATTAAAAGTAATGTAATAGATCCCTCGGGGAGTTGGAATAATTGAGGAAAAACAGAATGACTCGACAACTTCGAGATAATGTGGATATGTTGGTTCAGATAACTATACGCCTTAACAGATAATAGTTATGTAATATATGTTAGACCTTTCGGCAGGAAAGAGATTGTCTTATGTTTTGATGTGCGGTGATGGGAATCATGGCTAAGAAACAAGTTTTAACCAATATGGTTTAATCGAGACGCGTGACTAATCTGTATGTCAGACATTAGAGTTGCCATGGAATCCCAATAAGAAAAAAAAGAATTGGAAACCTTCATAGTAAAGAAAGAGGTAGGAAGAATTTACCTTTACAGGATCTTCAAAGGATTTTCTAAATTTCGAGGACGAAATTTCTTTTAAGGGGGGTAGAGTGTAATATCCCGCTTAAATGTGACTTAAACAGTGTTGCAAGAACTAAACGAAAGGAATGGCAATTATGAAAATAAGTGACAATGGCATAGTGGTAATTTTGAGGGAAATGGATATTGGATAAATATGATTTTTGGGCTATGTTTCTACTCATTCCTTCCATTCAAAAATCTGATTTTTCTCTCCCTTTTCTCTCCCATTTTCGCCCTCCCCTTTCATCTTCACTTCATCATCAATCTTTAACCCTTAACCTAGTATTTTCCTCCCCAAACTCTCTTGTGGTAAGCAAGCTTGTGTTGGAGAATTTTGGAGCAAGAAGAAAGAGTAAAGCCAAAGAGTGGAGGTGTTCTTGAGTGGAGCCTTTGGAGCTTGAAGCTAGGATTTGGATTCAAGACTTAGCAAGCAATCCTTGGGTTTGAGGTGAGCTCTTGGAGGGTTTTAGAACCCTACCTTGTTTAAGCTTTAAAGTCATAGTATTATGAGTTATTTTGATTGATCCATGCCTTAATCCCTTGTTGGTTTGTAGTCCATGAATTGGTATGTGATAATTTGTTCATAGGTCATAGAAATCCTTTCCCCTAAGTTGTGTGATGATTGGGTATGTTTTGGTTAGCCTAGGAAGTGAAATTATGAGTGCTGCTGAAGCCAAAATCGTGCTCCGATTTATGGGCATCGTGCTACGATTTTATGTCCTGTTTTTCATGAAACTTTCGCAGAAAATCGTGCTACGATATCCTCATATCGTGCTACGATATTGGACCCTTCAGCATAAATTTTTCGTGAGCTTTGGCTAGGTAATGGGGAAGGATAAGGGATAGGCATGGTATTAGGAGATGTATACTTGTACTCCTAAGCTATATTGATGAGTATAGGGCTTGGTAATGGGATTATCTCCTTGAAGTGAAGTCCCTACAATCACTTGAGTGTGTGCAACTTAAGAACATTGAGAGTATGAAAGATATGTCAAGTATAGTTATAGCCAAGTTTATAGTGTTGGATTTCCAACAATTATAGGAGGCTTATGAGAACGATAAGCCAAGATTATAGGTTACAGGTTATAGATTACAGGATGGTTATAGAATTAAAGTAACGGATTATACGTCATATGTTAAAGTTAAAGAATTAAAGATCACAGTTATTGGCGTGCTTGCACGTTTCACAGTCATAGGCATGTTCAGCAGACTCCGGGATACGCCGGATGGGATTTCTCCGAGAGGGTTATCCACATGCAATTTCATAGGGAGTCCGGTGATAGCCTGATATGATAGGAGTTTCACCGGTTCATAGGGAGACGTATCTCGGGGTTGCTCCACCCGGGGTGCCCTCCGTAAAATGAACTCAGATAATTGTTTGTTCAACGCTAACAGCTAACATAAAACTGCTATCGAACTGTTTATAGGTTTTATGTTTTACAGTTATAGTCAAAGTTACAGTTACAGTTATAGTCACAGGAAACATACAGTTATAGTTATAGACAGCTATCCGAAAGTGATCCTAGGTCTTTCCCCCGATCACTAAGTCATAGATACAGACATAGTCATAGTTATGGTTTAGGCAATTATAGTTATAGTCATAGGCCGTTATGGCAATGGTTATAGACAATTACAACAAAGATTATAGGTAGTTTATGTTATAGTTACAGGAAGACTCATAGTCATAGGCAGTTAAAGACTTGGCGATCCTAGGAAATCCCCAAGATTGCCAAGGTAGGCATGGCGACCCTAGGTTCCCTGTGGTTGCCAAACAGTAGGTTGGGTAGAGCTCACTGAGACATTATGTCTCATCCCATTCCTTCTGGTGCAGGGTTACAGGCATGTCAGAGGTTCGTGATGAAGTTTTGCACAGAGATGCTGGATGGAGTGCGTTTGCTCGTTGTGTACCAGTCAGAAGCTCATTGGATTTATGTAAAAGTATTGTAGCGGATTTTGGATTATTGTACAAACGAGTAAATATGTATTTATTTTGTTGTGGTGTAATATTAATATTGAAATTTTTAAATGTATCCAGTATCAGTTTAACGCACATGCTAATATACTAGTTAAAGTTAGTATGGGTGTTACAACTAGGGATTGGGAGCTTATTTTTATTTAAGACTTTGTTTTAGAATTCATTTTGAATTCGGTTTTGATGTTGATTTCATGATGTGACAATTACTTTGAATACTTTGAAATTTATTCCGCTGCGACGTTTTCAATATTAAATTAAGTATTTTTGGATTGATTAAGATGTGTGACACCCTTGCGTGTTTAATTATTTATTGAATTTTATTAGAAAACAAAATGTGGGGTTTAGGGTGTTACAAGTTGGTATCAGAGCAAGTCGGTCCAGTCAGGCCAAAATATTTTTTATCCCCTTGTATGCGACATGTATGTAAGTACTGTCGATACATGTTTCGTTCTATTGGGTGGGTCTAGGCAAAGTGGGGGAGAAGCAAGATGCTTCAAGTGTGGGTAGGACTGTTTTCTTTAGACAATTTTCGAGGACGAAAATTCTTTAAGTGGGGGAGAATTGTAACACCCCGATTTTTAAACATTAATTTATTGGTATTATTGTTATATAATATAAGTAAAATTAATATTATTAGGAATTATTTGTTTGGTGTTTTCAAAATAAGTTTTTGAATTGTGGGTATTGAGCGAATAGATGAGTTAATTAGTTGTTGAAAAATAGGAGATTAAGAGAAATTAAGGAGAAAGAGAAGTTTTTAGAAAAAATAAGAGTAGTGGTGTAATAGTAAAGAGGGGGTTTGAATGAAGGAATTAAGTAGTGTTTTAATTAAATAGGATAGAAGGAGGTGTAAATAGTGAAGAGTAAACCTGTTAGAAAGTGATTTCTTAGTCCCCAAGTTTTGCTAAAATAATTTTGGAATACAATCTATAATATTTTTATGCACAATCTAATATATTTTGGTTTGTGATCTGAAATATATTTTGATACTTAATAATATGTTTTTATACTGAATATGATATATTTTGTTACTCAATTAGAGATATTTTGGTACTAAATCTAATATATTATTTTTATACTGAATATGATATATTTTGGTACTCAATTTGAGATATTTTTGTCCTAAATCTAGTATATTTTTGTACTCAATAATATATGTTAATAATGAAGAGTAAACCGTTTTAGTTATGAGAGAAACTTAGCCCTGTTAAAAGGTTTATAAATAGATGAGAGCATTAGAGAAATAAGGTTACAACAAAAGAGAAAAGATTAGAGATCAAACGAAAATTAGGGTTGTGGAGAAAAGAGGCAAGGAGGCATAGCGAGAAGAACCTGAGAGATTTCACCGTAGGAATTCATTCAAATTCTGCAAACTAGAGGTAAGGGGGGAGTCTCTATTCACCATAAGGGTTGTATGAATATATGAGTAGTGAAGGGTTTGTGTTTTTCTTCCTTGTTTTTCATGATTTTTTAATGAATTCATGTTAAATTCGTGCTCTAATTGTTGTTGTGATTTTAGGTATGTTCTTATTTCTGAATTCGATGATGTTGATGTGCTAAATTCGTGATTAAAATATGGTTATGTTGTGTTTTAAAATATATAAGCAAAAGTGAGTAATCACATTCTTTAACCCCCATGGCATATTAATTTTAAGGATGAGTAATAATTTATTTGTATGATTTACTTTTTATGAAAACCTATCTCTATCAAGTTAAGGGATTTTATGTAATTCAATTATTTAGTTTCTTAATTGCCGATGCACAACTATATAACGATGAACCTTGGAAATTCTTATATAGGAGCCTATTTCATATTAGTTTTCTTTTTGCTGTTGCTGTTTATATTTTCCCTTGTTCCAGCGTGTTTAGAATCTTGCGATGCTTTTCTAGCATTAGTCAATTGAAAGCTGCAATCCATACGAAATCATTTACTATAGAAAGTTCTTTTCTTTCTTTATTTTTTTCACGCAAGTCCTAAAAAAAAATGAGAGTCTTAGGACTAATAATTAGAAGTAACATAAAGTACCACTATTGCAGATGCATAATAATGTGATTAGAATAATAAAAGTCATGGGATGCAGCTTACAGAAACTATATTTGAACCATGTCTAGTGCCATTTAATTCATATTGTTGCTACTTTAATTCACGCTGTCGTGTTCAATTCTAACTCTTTCCTTATTTTCACTATTGTCGTGCCATTTTAGTTCATATTGCCTTCATGGTTGCTTTGATTAATATATGGTGATTAATGTTTGATGAGATATGTAATGATTTATTACTTTAAGATGTGTAACTAAATGTATTATTTGGTGATGAATATTGATGTGTTATTTAAGAATGTAATTGATGTGTTATTTTAAGATGTGTAAACTAAATGTATTATTTGACAATGTGTTATATAAAGATGTGTTATTTAAAGATGTGTGATTTAAAGATGTGTTATATAAAGATGTGCTATTTAAAGATGTGTGATTTAAAGATGTGTTATATAAAGATGTGCTATTTGAAGATGTATGATTTAAAGATGTGATTATATAAAGATGTGTTATTTAAATATGTGTGATTTAAAGATGTGTTATATAAAGATGTGTCATTTAAAGATGTGTAATTGTTGAGTCATATAAAGATGTGCATTGTTGAGTCATTATTTGAGGTTCATGCATTCATGGTCAGTCCGATTTAAAGATGTGATTTAAAGATGGGGGATAAATCAGTAACATACCTCTGATATCCAAAACCGGTACCACATGCATATAGAGTCGAGTTAGGGACATTGCATACATAACTGCGAGTTTATTTGAAGATGTGTAATTAAAAGATGTGTCATTTAAAGATGTGATATTCAATGATGTGCTTCTATATGATTATGTGTGAATGTCATGTATTTTACTATATGCCTACTTGATATTCTTAAATGATGTTGATGCTTGCATGTTATTATAAGATGTTGATTGATGCCTATTGATTTTATTAAATGAACGCTTATGATTAAATGTGAATACTACCTGTCTGTGATGTATACATGCCTAACTGCAATTGATGATTATTTTATCTGAATCTATACATGTGTTTGTACCTCTCTTGTGTTGGATATATTCTCACCCTCTAGTGGCGGGTTGGGCGCCTACACCTTTGTGGTGTAGAATTGCAGGAAGAAGGTGTAACACCCATACTAACATTAACTAGTATATTAGCATGTGCGTTAAACTGATACTGGATACATTTAAAAATTTCAATAATAATATTACATCACAACAGAAATAAATACATGTTTACTCGTTTGTACAATAATCCAATACCGTTACAATACTTTTACAAATGTCCACAAAGCTCCTGAGTTGGTACACCACGAGTAAAAGCACTCCATCCAGTACCTCTATGAAGATCTTCGTCACGAACCTCTGACTAACCTGCACCAGAAGGAATGGGATGAGACATAATGTCTCAGTGAGCTCTACCCAACCTACTGTTTGGCAACCACAGGGAACCTAGGGTCGCCATGCCTACCTTGGCAATTTAGGGGAAATCTAGAATCGCCAAGTCTTTTATCTGTCTATGACTATAAGTCCTTCTGTATCTATAACTTGAACTGCCTATAACCTTTGCTGTAACTGTCTATAACCATTGCCATAACGGCCTATGACTGTACTATAATTGCCTAAAACCATGACTATGATCATGTCTGTATCTATGACTTAGTGATCGAGGGAAACCTAGGATCACTTTCCAATAACTGTCTATAACTATAACTGTAAGTTTCCTGTGACTATAACTATAACTGTAACTTTAACTATAACTATGAACATAAAACCTATAAACAGTTCGATAGCAGTTTTATGTTAGCTGTTAGCGTTGAACAAACAATTATCTGAGTTCATTTTACGGAGGGCACCCCGGGTGGAGCAACCCCGAGATACGTCTCCCTATGAACCGGTGAAACTCCTATCATATCAGGCTATCACCGGACTCCCTATGAAATTGCATGTGGATAACCCTCTCGGAGAGATCCCATCCGGCGTATCCCGGAGTCTGCTGAACATGCCTATGACTGTGAAACGTGCAAGCACGCCAATAACTTTGATCTTTAATTCTTTAATTTCTTTAACTATAACGTATGAACATATAATCTGTTACTATGATTCTATAACAATACTGTAATCTATAACCTTGGCTTATCGTTCTCATAAGCCTCCTATAATTGTTGGAAATCCAACTCTATTAACTTGTCTATAACTATGATGAGTAATTCATACCAACTCTCATGCTCTTAAGCTTGCACATTCTTAAAGGAATGTAGGGATTTCACTTCAAGAAATAATCCCATTACCAAGCCCTATACACATCTATATAACTTAGGAGTACAAGTATTCATCTCCTAATGCCATGCCTATCCCTTATCCTTCCTCATTACCAAGCCAAAGCTCACGAAAATTTTATGCTGAAGGGTCCAATATCGTAGCACGATATACAAATATCGGAGCACGATTTTATGCGAAACTTCATTGAAAAACAGGACATAAATTCGTAGCACGATGCCCATAAATCGGAGCACGATTTTGGCTTCAGCAGCACTCATAATTTCACTTCCTAGGCTATCCCAAACATCCCCAATCATCAATTAACTTATGGGAATGGATTTTGCTATGACATATGAACAAGATAACACATACCAAAACATGTATTCACAACCAATCAAGGGATTAAGGCATGATTCCATCAAAATAACTCTTAATACTATGACTTTTAAGCTTAAGCAAAGTAGGGTTCTAAAACCCTCTAAGAGCTCACCTTTAACTTGTTTCCAACCTTTTCCAAGCTTTAACTCAAAACCCTAGCTTCAAGCTCCATAATCTCTACTCAAGAAATCCTCTACTCCTTGGCTTTCCTTGCTCCAAGTTTCACCAACAAAAGCTTGCTTACCATCAAGGGTTTAGGGAGAAGTTTGCTAGCTTTAGGGGTGATGAATTGATGATGAAGATAGAGGGGAGGATGGGGCGAAAATGAAAGAGAAAAGGGAGAGAAAATTCAGATTTTTGAATGGAAGAAATGAGTAGAAACATAGCCCAAAAATCATATTTATCCATTAAGCTATTTCCTCTTATTTACAACTTTGCCACTCCTCTAATTACAACATTGCCATTGCTTGCTCATGAAGCTTCTAACACGTTTAATTGATACTTTTAAGCGGGATATTACAGAAGGATCTTAGTAGCAGTGAGTCTCGGAGGATGGCGTTGGAGCCTTCTCTTTTTATCGCTTTTGGGAGTCTTTATCGAGTCGATGCTCTGATTAGTAACACTAGGGATTGGGAGCTTATTTTTATTTAAGACTTTGTTTTAGAATTCATTTTGAATTCGGTTTTGATGTTGATTTCATGATGTGACAATTACTTTGAATACTTTGAAATTTATTCCGCTGCGACGTTTTCAATATTAAATTAAGTATTTTTGGATTGATTAAGATGTGTGACACCCTTGCGTGTTTAATTATTTATTGAATTTTATTAGAAAACAAAATGTGGGGTTTAGGGTGTTACAGCAACTCTCGTAGTTTTTGGTGTGTTCTTTTTATAAAGTTTAAAGAATAAACTTTTGACCAGCAATGAAGTAATGAAGTAAAGCAATTTAGACCAGCAATTTAAAGGATAATAATTTTTTTTATAGAGTTTAAAGGAACAATTTAGACCAGCAATGAAGTAAAGCATAATAATTAATTAGTGTTGTTTTTGGATTTCCAAACTGTTGTATTTGGATTTCCAAATTCTATTTTGAAATAGAATATCTACCAAAGTTGTTACTAGGTTGAGTCACGACCAGGTCGCTCTCTTTAAGACGTTTCGTGGCACTGCCCAAAATTGTGCAAGGCAGACTATCAACCACGCCGCCTCCAGGATAAAACAAGCCCAGCTACAACTGTGCGGTTAACTACTGCACTGTAGAAAACCGTTCGAGATTTACACCTCCAATATGGTACTAAGACACTTTCTAATATGGTACTGTGACCACTCTATTATGGTGCTAAGACCACTCAAATATGGTGTTATCACCATTCTAACATTTGAGCTCTCCAAAATATCAATATGGTACTAAGACCACTCAAATATGGTGATACCACCATTCTGACTTTTTAACTTCTCCAAGAGTAGAAAAATATCGAAAGAATATTTATATGCCGTTAAGATCATTCTTAATTCCGACGGGACATTATTATTTCAAAAGGGACTATGATCTTAAAAGTACTCTTTATTCCGAAGGGACATATATTATCGAAGGGACTATGTCCTTAAGACCTTTCTTAATTCCGAAGGGACATTATACTGAATAGGGACTAAGGTCTTAAGAACACTCTTAAATCCGAAGGGACAGAAAAAGGAGATAAGGAGAAGAATAGCTCGTTAACACAAGCTGGGGGAGAAGAGAGAAAGAGTTCTCGACAACTCAATAGAACTCTTTGGTGTGTTTTTTGCACTACAAGAAAGTAGTGTATTTTCCTACAAAATTTTCCTAGGAATTTAAATTCCTAGGAAAGCAGGATGTTTACCGACGAAAAATTTCGTCGGTAAGCAATTTCTGACAAAATAGATTTAATTTCGTCGAAAAGCAGATAAAATTCGTCGGTAAGCATACGCGCTATTTATTTCCTCGGAAAGCCGTCGGTAAGCACACGCGCTTTTAATTCCTCGGAAAGCCCTCGGTAAGCGCAAAAAGCAAAAAATTCCTCGGAAAGCATATTAATTTCCTCGGAAAGCATCATAAAGCATGCGCTGGAATTGCACAGGAAAAGCACATGCGCTGGAATTGCAGGAAATCAGGATTGCACAGCACTACAAGAAAATACACAATTTTCCTACGGAATTTTCCTAGGAATTTTTTTCGTCGGAAAGCAAGCTAGTTACCGACGAAATTTTCGTCGGAAAGCCACTTTTTATAAGAAATGGGTCCCAGCAGTACAGATATGTGTACGTGGAACGATCTGGTTGGGTGTGCTTAGCGACGAAATGGTTTCGTCGGAAAGCTTGACCCCACATGCCTTTTCCATGTGACAGAAGGAGGCGTGGCGCTTTATAAGTGGATGATGCTTTCCTAGGAATCCAATTCGTCGGAAAGCTCCCTAGTGCTTAGCGACGAATTTTTTCGTCGGAAACCATGGCCCCACTTGCGCCTTTTTCATTTGACCTTTGGGAGGCGTGGCATGCTGTGAGTGGCTGATGCTTTCCTAGGAACCATTTCGTCGGAAAGCTTTGCTAGCCGTTTTTTTTTTGCCCGTTGCAAGCTAGCCGTTGGAGTACATGCTGTATATATATATATGTGTGTACCGTGCTGCTTCCATTATCCCAGTCATTCTTCCTACTCTCTTACACTCTCCTACATTCTTTCTAATCTTCTTCATTCTAAAATTACTATCTTTCATTTTTTTTAATTTATTTTCTTAAATTATTATCTCTCATATTATATATTTATTTTCTTAATCTATATCAATATCACTTATTCTCTCCATTATAATTTGTTACATCATTCTCCATCAGGTTTGTGTATATATTTAATTTTATTAACGTTATTTTTTATAATAATTAATTTCAATTTTATATGTGTTTGAATTTATATATTTTTAATGTAGTTTATTAAAATAAGTTACTTTATTTTTTTTATAGTTTTGTTGGTTCCGATCTATTTTGAGGACGACGTTGTTGCTAGTGTTGTTGCCTCCACTCCGTTCGTCGACTTATATATTATTTGAGGTTGGTATATCTTTAACTTAGTTTAAATTAATTTGCTACAATGATGTAATTGGTAATTAAATTATTAGTCATTAGAAAAGTAGTTTGTTAAATTTAATTGTAATAAATAAAAATGTTAGTAGGATGAACTTTTTCAAAAAAACATTTAGCCGGATTAAATTAAATTTCAACTTATTAGTTTATGTTAGAGAGTATAATAAAAATATTAGTTATTAGAAACATAGTTAGTAAAATTAAATTGTAGAAAACATGTAAGTTAGATCAAATATTATATATGTTTAATAAAATTCTTAGTTTTACTAATTTGTGTATTAAATATGTTTTAGGTAATAAAAATGGAAGTAAAAAATGTAGTTAGTAAAAATGTATTTAATAAAAATCACTTATTCTCTTCATTGTAGTTATTTTAAAAAAAGAGGGTTAAGTTAGTAAATAAATATGTATAAAAATTAGTTAATTAGTAAAATTAATTTATGTAATAAATTATATGTTTTAGTTAAAAAAAAAATGCAAGTAAAAAATGTGGTTAGTAAAAATGTTATTGTAGTTATTTTAAAAAAAGAGGGTTAAGTTAGTAAATAAATATGTATAAAAATTAGTTAATTAGTAAAACTAATTTATGTAATAAATTATATGTTTTAGTTAATAAAAATGCAAGTAAAAAATGTGGTTAGTAAAAATGTTATTGTAGTTATTTTAAAAAAAGAGGGTTAAGTTAGTAAATAAATATGTATAAAAATTAGTTAATTAGTAAAACTAATTTATGTAATAAATTATACGTTTTAGTTAATAAAAATGCAAGTAAAAAATTTGGTTAGTAAAAATGTTATTGTAGTTATTTTAAAAAAAGAGGGTTAATTTGGTAAATAAATATGTATAAAAATTAGTTAATTAGTAAAACTAATTTATGTAATAAATTATATATTGTAGTTAATAAAAATGCAAGTAAAAAATGTGGTTAATTAATAAAAATGTTGTTGTAGTTATTTTAAAAAAAGAAGGTTAAGTTAGTAAAGAAATATGTTTAAAAATTAGTTAATTAGTAAAAATAATTTATGTAATTAATGAATATGTTTTAATTAGTTAAGAATTATGAAGTGAATTTATATGAATTATGAAGTTAATAATTGTACGAATTTCTAAATATTTAGGTTTTTAGAAATAAAAAAAAAATTGTTATTTATATTTAGGTTGTACGTAGTCATTAACTTTTGTCGGCAACGCGAGAATTTATTAATAGCGCGTTTTGTAACGAATAAATACAAACTAATAATTGAGTTACTATTAGTGACGCGGAAGATGGATCAATATATTTTACATCGTAGTTGGATGTACGATAGAAAATATCCGGGGAAAAGAACACTTAAAGCGGCTTTTGTGGATGGAGTTCGTGAATTTGTTGCTTACGCCATGTCGCAACGTGCGTTTACATTGGAGGGAGGGATAAGATGTCCGTGTATTAAATGTACGTGTAGGCTGCTTCAGAGCCCAAAAGATGTTCTAAATCATTTAAAGGACCGTGGTTTTATGGAGAATTATTACGTGTGGAAATATCATGGTGAACAAGAGCCGACAAATGATGTTATTATGCGCGCTTCAAGCAGCGGGGCGCGTACGGAGAGTGAAAACTTTGGCATGATGGAAGATATGGTTGGTGATGCTCTTGGGGTGAACCTGTCTTACAACGAGGACGAGGGCGCTGATCATGAAGAGGAAAGAATTCCGAACGAGAAAGCGTTGAAGTTTTACAAAATGATGATGGAAGTAAACAAGCCGTTGTTTGAAGGGTCTTCTGATTCTAAGTTATCCATGAGTGTGAGGCTTTTAGCTGCCAAGTCAGATTGGAGTGTGGCCGAAGAAGGCGCAGAATGTTATACAAAAATGATGAGGGACGCAACTCCTATAAAGGACAATTTGCCATTGAGTTTTTATGAGGCTAAGAAGTTGGTGTCGAAGTTGGGATTGCAAGTTAAAACTATTGATTGTTGCGTTAAAGGGTGCATGCTGTTTTACGACAACGAATTCGGTAAAAATGATGGGTCGTTGGTGGAGTGTAAATTTTGCAATGCACCGAGGTATCAAGTACGTGGTAATGCCAGTTCTCGGAAGCAGAAGCCAGTCTCAGTCAAGTCAATGTTTTATCTGCCAATAATACCAAGATTGCAGAGATTGTATGCATCAACTCACACAGCCGATAAAATGACGTGGCATTATTACAATAGAACAAATACAGGTGTGATGCGACATCCCTGTGACGGTGTAATATCCCGCTTTGAGGTATCAGTTAAACGTGTTAGAATCATAGTTAGCAAGCAGTGGCATAGTTGTAAATAATGGGAATATGGCAATTGGATATATATGAATTTTGCTTTGGTTTCTACTCATTTTCCTTCCATACCAAAAACAGAAATTTCTCTCCTTCCCTCTCCCATTTTCGCCCTTCTTCTTCATCATCATCATCTCATCAACTCATCACCTCTTTAAGTAGTAAACTCCTTCTTAAACCCTTGTCTCTCAAGCAAGCTTGTTTTGGAATTTTGGAGTAAGAAGAAGTTATAGAAAACAAGGAAAAAGGGGATTTCACAAGTGAAAGCTAGAGTTGGAGCTTGACCAGCTTATACCAGAAAATAGGTGAGCTCTCTTGGGTTGTTAGAACCCTCTTAGAGTGATTTTCATGTGTTTTGCATCTTGGGTAAGTTATAGAGTTTTTTTTTTAGAGTTTTTACCCTAATCCTTTGTGCTTACTAATTCTTTGTTCAATCACACTTCAATCATTCATTTTATAGTTGTAAATCGTTCCTTATACTGTTGGATTGCTTGGGTATCCTTAAATATGTCAAAATGGTGGAAAATCACACTTTTAGCAGGTTTTTGTACTGATATTTTCGCCGGGCGAGCTCGGGGCGAACGAGCAGTTACTGTTTGGCAGGTCGTCACTGCCTATTTTCGCCCCCACCTCGCCTCAGGGTCGCCCAGCGATTTTAGACAGACAGCATTTGTCTGTTCTGCTTCGTTCTGGGTGCTGTGTACGTGTTCGGCGAGGCTTTTTGGTAACTGTTTTCAAAGAAAACCTTTTTATTAAATAAGAGAAACACCATTGTGGACATAACCAAGGATTCATAATGCATAAGGAATAAGTGATTGGGGAATTAGCAATGCATTAATAGCTTGAACACAAGGTTAATAGAAATGCTTCGGCAAGTATAATTACAGGCAGATTTATAGAGTTGGTTCTCCAACAATTATAGGAGGCTTATGAGAACGATAAGCCATGTACCATATGTCATAGGTTAAGAATTACAGGAAATGTTTATATGTTCAAAGTAATAGTCATGTATATGTATTTATACACTCATAGATCAAAGTCAAAGAATAATAATAACTCAAAGTCATAGGCATGTTCAGCAGACTCCGGGATACGCCGGATGGGATTTCTCCGAGAGGGTTATCCACATGCAATTTCATAGGGAGTCCGGTGATAGCCTGATATGATAGGAGTTTCACCGGTTCATAGGGAGACGTATCTCGGGGTTGCTCCACCCGGGGTGCCCTCCGTAAAACGAACTCAGATTAATTGTTTGTTCAACGCTAACAGCTAACATAAAACACTTTATTTGTTTTATGATTCATAGTTATAGTTACAGTTATAGAAAGTTCACAGTTAAAGGTGGATTATAGTTAAAGTCATAGGCAGATTAAAGACTTGGCGATTCTAGAATTCCCCTAAATTGCCAAGGTAGGCATGGCGACCCTAGGTTCCCTGTGGTTGCCAAACAGTAGGTTGGGTAGAGCTCACTGAGACATTATGTCTCATCCCATTCCTTCTGGTGCAGGTTCACAGGCAGGATCGCAATCAGCACGCAACAAGGGTAAGGAGAAGGCTACGGACTGATCGTGCTGTTGTTTTTTGTTTGGATGATTGTATTATATGGATGTATTTTATGTTGTGGTACTTGATGTATATGTTACAAGAGATTTGTATTAACTTTGGATGTAATATTACAATGTGATGTAATATTTGTATGAACTTTTAATATTGTAAATTAATGTATCCAGTACGAAATTTTAATACTCGTATAAGATCCTAGGCAATCTTATTATGGGTGTTACAATTTGGTATCAGAGCAGGTCGATTCAGACTGTGCCTTGGGTCATTAAAATACAATTCAAGTTTGTGGATCTCTTGGATCCGGGACATTATTCTAAATGTTATATCTTGTTGAAACTGATCACTTTGACTTGTGTATGACAGTTAGGATAATATGTCTGGGAGGAGAAGAGGTCCTGGAAGGCCTAGATCTAATCAGGCAAATGCCGAGGAAGCAGGAGGAGACCCTAATATGCAATTTTGGGCTCAGATGATGCAACAGCAACAGGCGTTGCAGCAACAGTACCAGGAGCAACAAGCTCAGGCTGCGTTACAGCATCAGGAGATGATGCTTATGATGCAGCAGCAAGCCCAACAGCAGGCCCAAGCTCAGCAGGAATGGATGGGAATGATGCACCATGGACAAGGTGCTCAACAACAGACACCACCACCAGCAGTGGCGAATCCGTCCTACCGGGAGTTTAACAGAAATCACCCTCCTGAGTTCAATGGAGAAGGTGAACCTCCAGAGGCCAAGAGATGGCTGAAACAGATTGAGAAAGTATTTCGGATGGTGGATTGCCCTGAAGAAAGTAAAGTATTGTTGGCCACTAACCAGTTCAGAGGCGCAGCAGAAGACTGGTGGGAATCTGCTCAACGCCGAATGTTAGCAAACGATGTTGAAATCAACTGGGATAACTTCAAGGAAGCTATGATAGAGAAGTATATCCCGATGTCTTATAAGGTGAAGAAAGAACAGGAATTTCTTGAGCTGAAGCAAGGTGGCATGTCAGTCACCGAGTTTACAAAGAAGTTTGAAGAATTGTCGTATTACTCCTCTCACAATGAGTATGCCGCAAATGAAAATTGGAAGATGAATCAGTATAGGCGTGGGCTAAGAGGTGAGATTGATACAGCAGTGAGTCTACAAAGGAATACTAGCTATGACGAGATGGTTCATGATAGTTTGGTTGCGGAAGCGGGTTTTACTAAGACCGCGAAAGAAAAAGCTGCAGCATATGAAAAGAGAAAAGGTAAATTTCCAGATCGGTATCAAGAGAACAAGCCAAAGGGTTCCCCTAAGAGGGGTAAGCAGACGTTTCAATACCAAGCGAGCCCTGCTTGTAAATATTGTGGAAAAATGCATCACGGTGAATGCATGAAGCAAACAGGTGTGTGTTTCGGGTGTAGACAGCCGGGGCACTTTTTAGCAAATTGTCCAGAAAGAAGAGGTAAAAGTGGAGCTGAAGGTACTACAACAAGTAAGGGTAGAGTGTACTCCCTTGATGGCCAGAAGGCTTTGGCAAATGAAGACTTAATTGCCGGTATGTGTTACTTAGGCCAAACTCCAGTTAAAGTGCTATTTGATTGTGGTGCTACATGTTCATTTATTTCTTACAAGTGTGTAGAAGCATTACAATTGTCTATGTCACCGTTGATACCTCCTATGACGGTATCCACCGCTACTGAAGGCGGAGTAGTAGCTAGTTTTATATGTGAAAATTGCCCGATTACAGTATCTAGTAAGACATACTATATAGATTTGGTGTGTCTTCCTATGATACAACTTGATGTGATTCTAGGAATGGATTGGTTATCTGCTAATCATGTGTATATTGGTTGTGCGGAGAAGTGTATCTTTATGCCTACAGATGATACGACCGAAGGTGTGGCTTTATCAGAGTTAATCAACCGCACTCATCAGCTTACTCAGCTTATGTGTGCACAGGATAATGGTTTTTATGTGATGGTTACTGTGACTTCAGAATCAGAACTGAGTCCCAGTGACATTCCTGTTGTCAGTGACTATTTGGATGTTTTCCCTTCAGAGATAAGTAATTTACCCCCGGAACGGGAAGTTGAGTTTTCTATTGATCTTATTCCAGGATCAGAACCAGTATCAGTGGCGCCTTATAGAATGTCACCATCAGAGTTAAAGGAATTGAAGTCTCAGTTAGAAGACTTGATTCAGAAACATTTCATCAGGCCCAGTGTGTCACCTTGGGGTGCGCCAGTGTTGTTGGTTAAGAAGAAGGATGGTAGCATGAGATTGTGCATTGACTACCGTCGGTTGAATAAAGTAACAATTAAGAACAAGTATCCGTTACCAAGGATTGATGATCTCTTGGATCAACTCAAAGGAGCTTCAGTGTTTTCAAAGATTGATCTCAGATCAGGATATCACCAGATTCGTATCAAATCATCAGATGTGTCCAAGACGGCGTTCAGAACACGTTACGGACATTATGAATTTTTGGTTATGCCATTCGGAGTGACTAATGCTCCAGCTGTGTTTATGGACTACATGAATAGGATTTTCCAGCCTTACCTGGATCAGTTTGTGGTAATCTTCATAGATGATATTTTGATTTATTCGAAGGACTCACAGGAACATGCTCAACATCTGAGGATTGTTTTGGACATCCTTAGAGAAAATCAGTTATATGCAAAATTCAGCAAATGTGAATTTTGGTTATCGGAAATCCAGTTTCTGGGGCATGTTATTTCTAAAGGAGGAGTGTCAGTTGATTCGTCGAAAGTCGAAGCTGTCCTTAATTGGGCCAGACCAACGAATGTAACAGAGGTTCGGAGTTTCCTCGGTTTAGCAGGTTACTACCGAAGATTTATCATGAGATTTTCACAGATTGCTTTGCCATTGACACGCCTCACAAGGAAAGATGTGCCTTTCGTCTGGGACGAAGATTGTGAGAAAAGTTTCCGGACTTTGAGAAAGAAATTATCCAAGGCTCCCGTATTGGCAATACCAGACCCTGAGAAGAAATACGTGGTTTATTGTGATGCGTCCTCTAAAGGACTAGGCTGTGTGCTCATGCAAGAAGGTAATGTTATAGCTTATGCTTCTCGACAGCTTAAATCTCACGAGGAGAATTACCCCACTCACGATCTTGAGTTGGCGGCAATAGTTTTTGCTTTGAAAGTGTGGAGGCACCATTTGTATGGAGCACAATTTGATTTGTTCAGTGACCACAAAAGTTTAAAGTATTTGTTCGACCAACGGGAACTGAACATGAGACAGAGAAGATGGATGGAATATTTAAAGGATTTTGATTTCGAGTTAAAGTATCACCCTGGAAAGGCGAATGTAGTTGCGGACGCCTTGAGCAGGAAATCTTTAATTAAAGCAGAAGTGCTGATGCATACCTGTGGTTTGTATGAGAAATTTCGAGATCTTAATCTCAGTGTTACAGAATTGGATGATGGCGTCTTGTTACAAAGAATGGAAGTTACTTGTGATTTGCGGTCCCGAATCGCGCAAGCTCAAGAATCAGATGTGAATCTTCAGAGGAGGATTGGTCAGTCAGAATTTTCAAGGGCTTCGGATGGTGTTCTGCTGTTTGAAGGTAGAGTTTGTGTTCCCGATGACGCTAGTTTAAAGAGGTTGATTTTAGAAGAGGCACACAAGAGTAGTTTCAGTATTCATCCGGGTACCACAAAAATGTATCAAGACTTAAAGAAGGATTATTGGTGGCCAGGGATGAAGACTGATATTGCGGAATTTGTTTCACGTTGTATTGTGTGTCAACAAGTTAAGATAGAACATCAGAGACCTGCAGGGATGCTTGTACCATTGGAAATCCCTCAGTGGAAATGGGAAGAAATCTCTATGGATTTTGTGACAGGGTTACCTCGGACTCAACGGGGACATGATTCAATTTGGGTAGTTGTCGATCGGTTAACAAAGTCTGCTCACTTTTTACCGGTTAGGACTACTTACAGGGCTGCTCAGTACGCAGAATTGTTCATAGCGGAGATTGTGAAACTACATGGTGTTCCGACCAGCATTGTGTCAGATAGAGATCCTATCTTTACTTCTCACTTTTGGAAAGCTTTTCAGAAGGCTTTGGGAACAAGGTTAAAGTTGAGTACGTCTCATCATCCTCAAACAGATGGGCAATCAGAGAGAACTATTCAGACGTTAGAGGACATGCTACGTGCATGCATTTTAGAGGATGGAGCAAGTTGGAATAATCATCTGCCTTTGATAGAGTTTTCGTATAATAACAGTTACCATTCTAGCATCGGAATGGCACCCTATGAGGCACTGTATGGTAGGAGGTGTAGAACACCGCTTTGTTGGTCAGAGGTTGGAGATAAAAGTATTTTGGGACCTGAGATCATTCAAGAAACAACTTTGAAGATTAAATCCATTCAGGATAAGATTAAAACTGCTCAAAGTCGACAGAAGAGTTATGCGGACAAAAGGCGAAGACCTCTAGAGTTCGAAGTGGGAGATCATGTTTTCCTAAGAGTTACCCCTAAGCTAGGGCTACGAGGTGTTTTCAGAACAAAGAAATTGAGTCCAAGATTTATTGGGCCATTTGAGATACTTAAATGAGTCGGACCAGCAGCTTACCAATTGGCTCTGCCACCGGCGATGTCAGGATTACATGATGTTTTCCATGTTTCACAGCTAAGGAAGTTCATTCCTGATCCTCACCAACCAGTGGAGTTGGAATCTATTGACTTGAGATCGGATTTGACTTTTCGACCCGAACCGGAACAGATTGTTGAACGTGATGTTAAAGCATTGAGGAACAAAGAGATTCCAATTGTTAAAGTCATATGGAAAGGTTCTCCCTATGGTGAAGCTACATGGGAATTGGAATCAGAGATGATGGAGAGCTATCCGCATCTTTTTACAGGTAATTTCTAAATTTCGAGGACGAAATTTCTTTAAGGGGGGTAGAGTGTAATATCCCGCTTTGAGGTATCAGTTAAACGTGTTAGAATCATAGTTAGCAAGCAGTGGCATAGTTGTAAATAATGGGAATATGGCAATTGGATATATATGAATTTTGCTTTGGTTTCTACTCATTTTCCTTCCATACCAAAAACAGAAATTTCTCTCCTTCCCTCTCCCATTTTCGCCCTTCTTCTTCATCATCATCATCTCATCAACTCATCACCTCTTTAAGTAGTAAACTCCTTCTTAAACCCTTGTCTCTCAAGCAAGCTTGTTTTGGAATTTTGGAGTAAGAAGAAGTTATAGAAAACAAGGAAAAAGGGGATTTCACAAGTGAAAGCTAGAGTTGGAGCTTGACCAGCTTATACCAGAAAATAGGTGAGCTCTCTTGGGTTGTTAGAACCCTCTTAGAGTGATTTTCATGTGTTTTGCATCTTGGGTAAGTTATAGAGTTTTTTTTTTAGAGTTTTTACCCTAATCCTTTGTGCTTACTAATTCTTTGTTCAATCACACTTCAATCATTCATTTTATAGTTGTAAATCGTTCCTTATACTGTTGGATTGCTTGGGTATCCTTAAATATGTCAAAATGGTGGAAAATCACACTTTTAGCAGGTTTTTGTACTGATATTTTCGCCGGGCGAGCTCGGGGCGAACGAGCAGTTACTGTTTGGCAGGTCGTCACTGCCTATTTTCGCCCCCACCTCGCCTCAGGGTCGCCCAGCGATTTTAGACAGACAGCATTTGTCTGTTCTGCTTCGTTCTGGGTGCTGTGTACGTGTTCGGCGAGGCTTTTTGGTAACTGTTTTCAAAGAAAACCTTTTTATTAAATAAGAGAAACACCATTGTGGACATAACCAAGGATTCATAATGCATAAGGAATAAGTGATTGGGGAATTAGCAATGCATTAATAGCTTGAACACAAGGTTAATAGAAATGCTTCGGCAAGTATAATTACAGGCAGATTTATAGAGTTGGTTCTCCAACAATTATAGGAGGCTTATGAGAACGATAAGCCATGTACCATATGTCATAGGTTAAGAATTACAGGAAATGTTTATATGTTCAAAGTAATAGTCATGTATATGTATTTATACACTCATAGATCAAAGTCAAAGAATAATAATAACTCAAAGTCATAGGCATGTTCAGCAGACTCCGGGATACGCCGGATGGGATTTCTCCGAGAGGGTTATCCACATGCAATTTCATAGGGAGTCCGGTGATAGCCTGATATGATAGGAGTTTCACCGGTTCATAGGGAGACGTATCTCGGGGTTGCTCCACCCGGGGTGCCCTCCGTAAAACGAACTCAGATTAATTGTTTGTTCAACGCTAACAGCTAACATAAAACACTTTATTTGTTTTATGATTCATAGTTATAGTTACAGTTATAGAAAGTTCACAGTTAAAGGTGGATTATAGTTAAAGTCATAGGCAGATTAAAGACTTGGCGATTCTAGAATTCCCCTAAATTGCCAAGGTAGGCATGGCGACCCTAGGTTCCCTGTGGTTGCCAAACAGTAGGTTGGGTAGAGCTCACTGAGACATTATGTCTCATCCCATTCCTTCTGGTGCAGGTTCACAGGCAGGATCGCAATCAGCACGCAACAAGGGTAAGGAGAAGGCTACGGACTGATCGTGCTGTTGTTTTTTGTTTGGATGATTGTATTATATGGATGTATTTTATGTTGTGGTACTTGATGTATATGTTACAAGAGATTTGTATTAACTTTGGATGTAATATTACAATGTGATGTAATATTTGTATGAACTTTTAATATTGTAAATTAATGTATCCAGTACGAAATTTTAATACTCGTATAAGATCCTAGGCAATCTTATTATGGGTGTTACAGACGGGGTGGCATGGAAGCACTTTGACGAAGTACACACTGATTTTGCAGAAGATCCACGTAATGTGAGACTTGGATTATGCTCTGATGGATTTGTCCCGTATATCCAAAAGTCGGCAACGCCTTATTCTTGTTGGCCAATTCTTCTTACCCCGTATAATCTTCCTCCTGACATGTGCATGTCAAAACCTTATTTGTTTTTGACTTGTGTTATACCAGGACCTAATAGCCCATTAGATGGTATAGATGTGTATTTACAACCCTTAATTGATGATTTGAAGAGATTTTGGATAGGGGAATCAACATATGATATTGCAAGGAAGGAGAATTTTAGGATGAGGGCAGCTTTGATGTGGACTATTAACGACTTTCCTGCATATGGAATGTTGTCAGGATGGTCGACTCATGGTAGATTGGCTTGTCCACATTACATGGAAGAAACAAAGGCGTTTAACTTGCGTCACGGAAGAAAGAGTTCGTGGTTTGACTGCCACCGTAGGTTTTTACCAGCAACACATGAATTTCGTAAGAAGAGGAATTTGTTTCGTAAAGGAGAAACAGAAAAAGATGGCCCGCCTCCTAGGACAACATCAGATGAAGTATTCCGTAGAGTCAGTGCATTAGGACTTTTGAAATTCCCAGATGTTGGCAAAAGAGTCAGGCACCCGCAATACGGTGACACCCACCATTGGACGAAAAGAAGTATCTTCTGGGACCTCCCTTACTGGAAAGACAATTTACTTAGACATAATCTTGATGTTATGCACATTGAGAAGAATTTTTGTGACAATATAATTCACACGGTGATGAATGTCCCTGGTAAAACAAAAGATAATGAGAAGGCTAGAATGGACTTGCCATTGATTTGTAAGAGACCAGATATGGAGCTACAACTTCTTCCAAATGGAAAATATCTAAAACCTAAGGCTATTTATAGTCTAACTGCTGATGAAGCAAAATCTGTTTGTCAATGGTTGAAAGAATTGAGGATGCCAGACGGATATTGTTCTAACTTGTCAAGGTGTGCCGACGTCAACTCCGGAAGACTGCGTGGAATGAAAAGTCATGATTCCCACGTTTTCATGGAACGCTTACTTCCAATTGCATTTAGTTCATTGCCAAAAAATGTTATAAACCCGTTGACTGAAATTAGCCAATTTTTTAAAGACTTATGTGCTTCAACCTTGAGGATGGATGAACTTGTTAAAATGGATCAGAATATTCCAATCACTCTTTGTAAGTTGGAGCAAGTTTTTCCCCCGGGTTTCTTTGATTCTATGGAACATCTTCCGGTGCATCTCGCATATGAAGCTTGGCTTGGTGGACCTGTTCATTATCGGTGGATGTATCCTTTTGAAAGGTTCATGGGTTATGCAAAGCGAATGGTTAGAAATAAAGCAAGGGTTGAGGGATCAATAGCTGCAGCTTACGTGGTTCGGGAAACAAACTATTTCATCTCTCACTACTTCGACAACTTGATGTTGATCCCAAGAAATACACGAAATGAAGTTATTGTTGAAAGTGAAGAGTGTCAGTCAGCCTTATCAGTTTTTCGTCACCACGGACGTCTTTGTCATCCAGAGAAAGATTATTGGATGAACGATGCTGAGTTGCAGTCAGCGGCCATTCATGTGATGATTAATTGCATCGAAGTTGGACCATACATTGAGATGTTTCAAGGATTAAATATTGGTAACATATATACAACTTTTCAAGGATGGTTTAAACATCAGTTGCTAAATGATCATCCGACTACACAGATATATAAGTTGAGGGGGTTAGCCGAAGGTCCGGGAAGAAAAGTCAAACAATATCACACTTACTTTGTCAACGGATATAAATTTCATACTCAATCACGGTCGGTGGGCAAAAAAACAATTAACAGCGGTGTTTACGTCAAAGGAATCAGTGATGGATGTGAAGATGACTTCTATGGTGTGATCAAACACATATTTGAAGTAACTTTCCTATATGTAGATGAACCCAACAAAGTTGTATTGTTTTACTGTGACTGGTTTGACCCTGCACATGGGATGAGAATTGACCCAAAGTATAAAACAATTGATGTACGAATGGACAGAAGGTATAATGCATTTGACCCTTTCATCTTGGCAAGTAAAGTTAGTCAAGTGTATTATGTACCTTATCCTTCTCACCACCGACGCAAACATGGATGGTGTGCTGCTATCAAGTGTAAACCAAGAGGTCAAATTGAGACAGAAGGTCAAGATAAAGAAGTACCTTACCAAGATGATGAAATATCGCATGTTCCAGAAGTGATTGAAGTCGATCCTGCTACGGATTTGGTTGACAGAGATGTTAACGGTCAGCAAGTTGATGCTGAAATGTTAGCTCAAATGTTACTTGTTGACACTGACAGTGGGGATGAGTCTAGCAACTCTACAGACAATGGGGAAGATGCAATGAACCCCGAAGACAATGTGGATGATTTTTATTAATTATGACGATGTTTAATGTACGATTTTATCATATGAATTATTTTAATCTTGCATATATAATGTGACAATATTTTATTCATTATATTAATTATTGTTTATTGTATTATGACAGGGATGTCTGGGCAAGACAAAGATAGGGGTAAGGCTAAAGTTGTAGAGACCACGAAGAAGAAGAAGAAAAACAAGTATCAAAACATAATAGATATTACCTCAGAGGAGACCAGATCATGGCGCCGTCTACCAGGGGTTTCCTTCCGTAACATTGATGAAAGGACTGGTACTCCTATTCCTACCACTACTACTACTACTCCACCACCTTACCCCACTCCATTCACAACTATTCCTCCCACATCATTCCCGACCATTCCCTCCACATCATTCTCGACCATTCCCTCGACCATTCCTCCGACATACACTACACCTGGATATGCTATGCCTGGATTCACCTCATCACATTCGCCTGGTTTCAATACCACCCCATTTGGTATCCGACAAGGCTTTAACGTACATGTTCCCCCCGTTGATCCCAGAAGACATTCATCAGCGGAACTCATGCAAGATTTTATGCATGATTCAACTTTCTTAAGGTTATTGAATGTAACTGAACATCAGCCTCAACAGAACGAGCAGCACCAACATGAAGAGCCACAAGGATCAGCAGCAGCAACAACAGCAGCAGCATCAGCAGGATCAGCAGCATCAGCATCAGCAGCACCAGCAGGACCACGACGAGGACGACGTCGCTTCGTTGAAGACTTGCATTATGCTGATGGGCTGCTTAAGATTACACCGACACCTGGATCGTAAGTATTAAAAGTAGTTTAATTTTTATTTGTTTTTTAAATGCATAATTTAATTAACACTTCAAATTTGTAGGTTGGAGCCATCCAAGAGAGTGGCAGAACATATTCGAGGAGCCATCCAGATGTTTTACCCGAAAGATAGGTGTTGGGGCGTCTATAAACATCTTACTAAAGACGACAGGGCGGCACTTTTTAAATACTTTTCGGTAAACACAATTTATTAAATATTAAATAATTGTAATTACTTTATAACATGCTATATTTTTAAAAATTTTAATGTCTAATAATTTTTTTGTTTATTGCTGGAGCATTGTACCTGGACTAGAGATGTCCATCTTCTTGTAGAGAAGCTCTTTCACAAGTTAGCTTCCAAACGTTTATCAGATTTGTTATATGATGAACGGGAGGAATGGAAAAAACATAAGGGCAACTACCGTACACATTGGATCGGGGAAATAGCGTGGGATCACTTGACCAAGTATTGGCTAGAAGATCCAAAATTTAAGAACCGTTCAAGAGCTAACAAGCAAAATAGAGCATCTCTTGTAGGAGGACATGAACACGCACAACGATGTGTCAGTGTCCCTACCCATGCTAGACATATGGTAAAAAAATATTTCACTATTTCTATTTCTATACATGTATATATTAAATAAACTCAAATGTTCTAATTGCTTATACAACTTTTCGTGTACAATTAGGCAAAATCCTTGGAGAGGGATCCTTATCCAAATGAGCTCCATAGAGAGACTCATTTCAGCCAGCGTACTGGTCAGTATGTCGATGCTCGGGCACGCAATACCCAGGTAAATTTGCAAATATTCCTAATTTATTTTAATTAGAAAAAGAAAGTGAATTATTAAAGAATTATGTTATTAACTAATATGAAATATGTTAATTTCATTTATTATTATTATTATTATATAATTTTTATTTGACTTTATTTGTAAACAATTATTATTATCTAATTTTCTTTACTTTTCTTTATAGGCAACTTATGACGAGTACGTAGCACGGTTTTTGGAGCAGAATCCCGACATTCAATCGCATGAAGAAATTCCCGACTCCATAAAAATTGAATTATGGGCAAAGGCTGCAGGAGGACAACAAAGACCGGATAGAGTATACGGTCTTGGAGCGTTAGCCGGCAACGTGGTGCATGGAAATTTGTACCGTGCTCCTGTTCTACCAGAGTCCAGCTCAGCTCGTTCTGCAGAGTTGTCTCCTGAGATTCAAGCAATGATAACTCGAATGAACGAGGAGTTGCAAAGCCAAAAATTGGAGTTGGCAAGAAAAAATGAGACAGAGAAGAAGCTATTGAAACAAATGAATGTCTTTTGAAAATTCCAAAAGATGATGACAAAGAAGTTCATGGGTGGGAAAAAGAGTAGAAAGACATCTGATTCATCGTCGCCTGCATCGTCGAATCAATTTTCACCGACACCTCAACAAATACATGACGACGACGACGATGATAATGACGAGGACGCCGAGGAGGAGGAGGAGGAAGAGGAGGAGGATGATAGCGAGTAATTTATGTTTTTGTCAGGTACATTTATGAATATTGTCGTTGATAGCGAGTAATTTATGAATATTATTAATTGTCGTTGTGTACTCAAATCATTATTTTTATTTTATTAAATTTAACCAAATTTTTTTTTTAGACAAGACCTCATTAAATACATGACGACGACGATGATGATAATGACGAGGACGAGGAGGAGGAGGAGGAGGATGATAGCGAGTAATTTATGTTTTGTCAGGTAAATTTATGAATATTGTCGTTGATAGCGAGTAATTTATGAATATTAATTGTCGTTGTGTACTCAAATCATTATTTTTTATTTTATTAAATTTAACCAAATTTTTTTTTATAATGACGAGGACGACGATGAGGAGGAGAAGGATGATAGCGAGTACTTTATGTTTTTATCAGGTAAATATATGAATATTGTCGTTGATAGCGAGTAATTTATGAATATTAATTGTCGTTGTGTACTCAAATCATTATTTTTTATTTTATTAAATTTAACCAAATTCTTTTTTTATAATGACGAGGACGACGATGAGGAGGAGGAGGATGATAGCGAGTACTTTATGTTTTTATCAGGTACATTTATGAATATTGTCGTTGATAGCGAGTAATTTATGAATATTAATTGTCGTTGTGTACTCAAATCATTATTTTTTATTTTAAGTGTTTTAACCAAATTTTTTTTTATAATGACGAGGACGACGATGAGGAGGAGGAGGATGATAGCAAGTACTTTATGTTTTTATCAGGTAAATTTATGAATATTGTCGTTGATAACGAGTAATTTATGAATATTAATTGTCGTTGTGTACTCAAATCATTATTTTTTATTTTAAGTGTTTTAACCAAATTTTTTTTTTATAATGACGAGGACGACGATGAGGAGGAGGAGGATGATAGCGAGTACTTTATGTTTTTATCAGGTACATTTATGAATATTTTCGTTGATAGCGAGTAATTTATGAATATTAATTGTCGTTGTGTACTCAAATCATTATTTTTTATTTTAAGTGTTTTAACCAAATTTTTTTTTTTATAATGACGAGGACGACGATGAGGAGGAGGAGGATGATAGCGAGTACTTTATGTTTTTGTCAGGTAAATTTATGAATATTGTCGTTGATAGCGAGTAATTTATGAATATTAATTGTCGTTGTGTACTCAAATCATTAAACCAAATTTTTTTTTTATAATGACGAGGACGACGATGAGGATGAGGAGGATGATAGCGAGTACTTTATGTTTTTGTCAGGTAAATTTATGAATATTGTCGTTGATAGCGAGTAATTTATGAATATTAATTGTCGTTGTGTACTCAAATCATTATTTTTTATTTTATTAAATTTAACTAATTTTTTTTTATACAAGACCAAGTAAAATATTTATAATGTATTTTTTCAAAAATAATCGATTTTTTAAAATAACTGTTTTTTTTTTTAAAAAAAATGGAATCTTTTCCTAGGAATTTCCTAGGAAAAATTCCTAGGAAAGATTAAGGGGGAAATGAAAATTGCAGAGAGGGAAACGAAAATTTAAAATTTTTAGGGGAAGCTTTCCTAGGAATTTTTTCCTAGGAAATTCCTCGGAAAACATCACAGAATTTTTTTCTCTATAAATAACACACTCTACACTACACATTTCATCATTCATTCATTCATCTCTACTCAAACAAATATTCATCTATCTCTACATTTTCTTCTTCATCTTCTTTGTAACATCCCGCTTATAAGTATCAGTTATCAGTGGTAGAAACTTATTATACAAGTAATGGCGATCTTGTAAATATGTGCCATGGCAATTTGGTAAATATTTGGTTCAAGAGGTTTATTTAAAATAGAGGGGGGAAGATATTTTTCCCAATTCATTTTCCCTTCCACTCTTCCTCTTCTCTCACGCCAATTCCCCTTCTTCTCCATTAATCATCAAAACATCACCTCCAAACTCTTCATTCTTAAGCAAACAAGCAAGGTTTGGAATCTAAAGCCAAGGAAACAAGGAAGAATAGAGGGAATTGGAAGGCTAGAGGTGGACAAGGAATTAAGGAAAGAAGATGGATCAAGCTAGGGTTTGATGATTGGAAGCTTGGCAAGGATCAGAGCTAGCACAATCAAGGTGAGCTCCCTATGATTTTACCCCTTTTTGGGTAGTTTTATGGTTTAGAGAGGAAAGGAATTCATGAATGATTTTAGGCTAGATTTGTATAAGTTAGTTTCCCTTTTGTTAATACATGTTATGCAATGATCTTATGTGTTAAAAACCTTGGATTTTGATGTATAAATGCTTGCTGAACTGTGTTGGAATGGAAAACACGTTTTTGAACTCTCTGGAACAGCTACAGGGCCTGGCACCCCTGGATTTATCGTGCCACGATGGCATCCATCGTGCCATGATCATAAGGATCAGCACGCCATCGTGCCACGATGGAGCCTGTCGTGCCACGATGGGGGCAGTGTGCTACCCCATTTTTGGAAACTTGTTTTAAGGCCAGAAACCATCCGCACAGTGCCAGTATGTCTTTATGCTTTGAATAATGGAAGAATGGATCATAGTATACCTTGTATTAACATGAGAGTGGGTGTAATATCCCGCTTAATACTTGGATATTTATCAGTATTGAGACGATGCATCAGAGATAATTTAAATGGACGCAATGGCAAGGTTGTAATTAAGAGGAGTGGCATAGTTGTAATTAAGGGCAAATGGGCTAATGGATTAATATGAAAATTTTGGAGCTTTCTACTCATTTCTCTCACACTCCAAAGTTAGAAAAATTGCTCTCTCCTTCTCTCTAATTTCGCCCCTCTCTCACTCACTCATATTCCATCTTCACTTCACCATCATCATCCCTTAAGCTAGCAAACTTCTCCCTAAATCTTTGTATGATAAGCAAGCTTGTGTTGGAGGAATTTTGGA